>LNAC01000229.1:2206302-2219288 GCA_002007465.1 Ailurus styani | reverse complement strand
TCTGGGATCGAGGCCCACATCGGGCTCTCTGCTCAGCAGGGAGCCTGCTTCCACCTCTCCCTGTCTCTCTGCCTGCCTCTCTGCCTAATTGTAATCTCTTTCTCTGTGTCAAATAAATAAATAAAATCTTTAAAAAAATAAAAATAAAAATAAAAAAGAAAGGGGGACACTGGGCTGGCTCAGTTGGAGGAATGTGTGTGACTCTTGATTTCAGGGTCATGAGTTCAAGCTCCATATTGAGTGTAGAGATTACTTAAATAAATAATATTTTAAAAAATTCTAATAGGAGCATGGGAATCTTTTTAAAAAGATTTTATTTATTTGAGAGAGAGAGAAAGATTGAGAGAATGAGTGGGAGGATGGGCAAGTGGAGAAGCAGGCTCCCCACAGAGCAGGGAGCTCCATGCTGGGACTCAATCCTAGGACCCTGGAATCATGACCTGAGCCAAAGGCAGATGCTCAACTGATGGAGCCACCCAAGTGCCTGGGAAATTTTTTTTTTTTTAATTTCAGAGTGAGGTAGGCTTTTTGAAGTCCGATTTAAACTCAGAAACCATAAAAGAAAATGCTCATATAGTAGGCTTCATAAAAATGCTTTAAAGTAACAAACAATTTTGTTGTTTTTTGGTTTTTGATTTTTTAAAGGTTTACTTATTCGAGAAAGAGAGGGCACATGTGAGTGGGAGGACGGGCAGAGGAAGAGGGAAAGAATGCCAAGCAGATTCCCTGCTTCTCCCTCTCCCTCTGCCTGCCGCTCTGCCTGCTTGTGCTCAAATAAATAAATAAAATCTTTAAAAAAAAAAGTTTTAAAGTATGGATTTATCTTGGCTGGATCCTCTATGGTTATTAAACTCTGATATCAAAGCCATAGCCAAGTCTAAGAATTACACACACTTCGTATAATAATAATGAATGTTGTATTAGGTTAATCTTTTCAAACATTCACATATCACACACCCAAACATACATGTATTTTTAAAGCTTCTATCCAAAATTTGCCCCAACTTTTACTTTACTGATTCTCTACTGAGAGTACAGATAAAGTGACAAAAGTAATCAAACTTACTCAGGACTCGTGAAGATCGGTCACTCATCTTACAAACAGCTTCTGCAAAGGTAACCACCAGACTCCAGTTCCTAGAATCATGCATCACAGGACATTCTGGGAGCAGAAGGAAAACTAATAATGCTTCTCGGTGAGAAGAACGACATGGAAGAGCTTTGAGCAGATTATCCCTGAGACATGTAGTTATCTGTAGTTGAAAGGAACAGGAAGGGCCCAGCATCCATTAGATACAGATTATAGTGAAAAAGAAGGTATGGAATTAGGGGTTTTGTTCCACCATTTTCCAGTGGAAAAATCATTTAGTTTTCCTCAAACCTACTGTTCAACCTCCATCATTCCTTGCATCCCAAATTCCCCTAAAGTGTTATGTGAGAGCATCCTCCCTGTTTTATGTTGGGTTGCATGAGGGAAATAAAGTGAAATCACATGTACATGTATATACTGTGTGAATCATGGAGGTCACACAATTAGAGATCGCAGATCAAGGATACATACCCGGATCTATCTGACTTAAATCTCACATGGCAGAGATAATACCATACTGTTCACCTCACCAATCCTGTTTTATTTTCCTCCTGGGTTCACAGGAAGATGGCATTTCCAGTCTCCCTGTAGTTATGTGGGACCATATGATTGAGTTCTGGCTAACAGGATATGAGTGAAGATGATGTATATCACTTCCAGGCATGACCCCTAAAACCCCTCATGGGACCTCCCATACTCTCTTTCCTTATCTGCCAACCAAATACAAAAGATCTGGAGGATTTCATGGCCCCAGGGCCTAGGACTCCAGAAAGAAGCCCAAATCACTCCTCAATGAGCCTGTGCACAGGTGGGAAGGGTACCAGAACATGCCACTCAAAAATATGCCACTCTGACAGGAGGATTATTTTGAGCTGAAGGCAAGTGAGAAAAAGCAGGTACAAAACAAGCTCTCTGGCTTCCCTCTACCTACTTGAAAACAGAATATAAATTCCCCTTGTGAAGGTGTCTTCTTGCCCCTAACTTCCTATACCAGGAGAAGGGTAACAACCTTAATCAGGGGAGATGAGCAGGCACTGAGAAAGAGTCTACACAAACAAACCTTACAAGCTAGACCTTATCTACTATCAGTATGCCCGGATATTTGCCTGCCCACAATTTGGCACCCTTAGAAGCTCAAAGTCCTTTTCCTTTGCGTTGTCTCTTCTCCACAAAATTATTGTTCTTTGCTAAGATGCTATATAAGCAAGTTCTAACCACCCCTGTAGTTACTCATCACTGAGTGTATATACAGCATGCACACGTTAATAAACTTGTTTATTTTTCTCCTATTAATCTGTTTTTTCTCAGTCTAATTTGGTGGGCCCCAGCCACTGGAACGAAGATGGGTGGAGGGAAAATATTTCTTTTCGCTCCCTGCTGCAAGTGCTTCCTGTCTCCAATGGACTATGTCAATGGACTATGATGTGGAAAGAAGTCTTCATTGTGTCAAGCCACTGAGATTTGAAAGTTGTTTGTTACAACAGGTAGCATGCTTATTCTATTTAATAGAGCTTAGGTACTCTTAGGGACAGTGTCTATCTCTCCATGTCATAAGGATTAAGTGAGATTATATATGCAATAATAAAAGTATAACATATTATTATTACATTAATGTTCTTACAAGTTGTTTTCTCAGATGTCCAGAAGAATGTGATTTCTGGGGAGTGCTAGTGGCCATAGATGGGAATATAGTGTCACAGAGTCAGATAACTTTGAGAAAAATGGCTAAAACAGCTAGATTTCTTTTGGCGTGTGACATCATAGAATTTTTAATTTCCTGATGTACATTATGACTCCATAACAGTATGTAGTGTTTCCAAAGTTGTTTCACTTAGAACCTGTTTTCAGGGAGCATTCTGTGAAACCAGTGTTCCCTGGAACTCACACTGGAACAGCACCCTAGGTTATCCCCCATATAACCTAAATATTTAAAAAAATATATTCAATAATACCTACTATTCTTACTTCTTCAGCTTTTTTTTTTTTTTAAAGATTTTATTTGTTTGACACAGAGAGAGAGAGATCACAAGTAGGCAGAGAGGCAGGCAGAGGGAGAGGAGGAAGCAGGCTCCTTGCTGAGCAGAGAGCCTGACGCGGGCCTGGATCCCAGGACTCTGAGATCATGACCTGAGCCAAAGGCAGAGGCTTTAACCCACTGAACCACCCAGGCACCCCTTTACTTCTTCATCTTGAAAATAAAAATATCATATCTAATACATATTAAAGAACACTCTCCCCCTTTTCCCTTCCAAATGTAGGGACTCAAAATGGTATAAAGATGACTTTAACCCGAAAGCATGTGTGATATTGCTGATGCGGAAAGAAGCCTTCAGATTTCCCTTATCTGACTAAGGACAGGGCCTTCCCAGAGTGAGGCAGCCATAGATGCCCTTGGAGGGCAAGCTTCACTGCCAGGGAAAGACCAGTGACTTGTACTTGGATAAGAAATTGCATAAATAGGGCGCCTGGGTGGCTCAGTGGGTTGGGGCCTCTGCTTTCGGCTCAGGTCATGATCTCAGCGTCGTGGGATCGAGGCCCGCATCGGGCTCTCTGCTCAGCAGGGAGCCTGCTTCCTCCTCTCTCTGTTTCTCTGCCTGCCTCTCTGCCTATTTGTAATCTCTCTCTGTCAAATAAATAAATAAAAAATCTTTAAAAAAAAAAAAAAAGAAATTGCATAAATAAACATTATCACAAGCTGTCCTATCTTCCATTTGGCCCCCTTAAAGCCCATTTGTCTCCCTGAAAAGTCTGTTTTCTCATAGAAGCCTCTTTTCCCCCACTCCCTTTTCCCTATTAATTGGTCGATAAGCTCTCATCCCTAGCTCTTTGGGGGAGTTGCTTCATCTGACTGCTCCCTACAAGCATGGAATAAAACTTGTTTTCTTCTGTTAATCAGCCTGTTGTCAGTTCACAGGCCCCCAAACACATGAACCTGAGTTGGTAGAGGCCAAGTTTTCCAACACAGCCTAGAATCACAAAATACTAAACTGGAATAGACCTTAAAGAGGAACTCCATAAATAAGGAGCCCAATGAAAAAGGTAAAGAAAATGTGACCCAGGGTGTCTGGGTGGCTCAGTGGGTTAAAGCCTCTGCCTTAGGCTCAGGTCATGATCCCAGGGTCCTGGGATCGAGGCCCGCATCGGGCTCTCTGCNCATCGGGCTCTCTGCTCAGCAGGGAGCCTGCTTCCTCCTCTCTCCTCTCTCTCTGCCTGCCTCTCTGCCTACTTGTAATCTCTCTCTCTGTGTCAAATGAATAAATAAAATCTTAAAAAAAAAAAGAAAAGAAAAGAAAAGAAAATGTGACCCAAATAGCATAAGGGCTGAATCAGTAGTCAATTCATCTCAACTAGATTTGACGTTGATCGCAAAAGAGAGGACTGGCTTTCTGCTCCCCAGTCCAGGTGAAGTTTCTCTTGCTTCTCCAACTAGTGCTGTTTTCATATATCTGCTAATGGTTATTCACCTCTCAAACTTTGTTTTTTCATATTGAAAATAAAAATACTGTATTTACTGTACGTTTAAACATGTGATTTAAAAAGTGCCAGCATCTAAAAGAGGGAGTAGGAGTCAGAGAAGGGGTTGTGACCACGGAAGCAGAAGTCAGTGATATGAGCCAAAAAATGCAGGCAGCCTCTAGATCGAGAAAAGTCAAAGAAGGGTGTATGGGTGGCTCAGTTGGTTAAGCAACTGCCTTTGGCTCAGGTCATGATCTTGGGGTCCTGGGATCGAGTCTGACATTGGATTCCCTGCTCCGTGGGGAGCCTGCTTCTCCCTCTTCCACACTCGCTGTTTGTGCTCTCTCTCTCTGTCAAATAAATAAATAAAATCTTAAAAAAAAAAAAATCAAAGAAACAGATTTTCCCTGGAGTCTCTAGCCCTAAATTCTATTATTACTATAACAATCACTATAGTATATATTATTACTATACTAACTAGCCATACTAACAGTTACTATAACCACAAATTTAGTGGTTTAAAGAAATAGGAATTTGTTATCTTATAGTTCTAGAGGTCAGAAGTCCAAAATGAGGGGCACCTGGGCAGCTCAGTCAGTTCAGTGTCTGCCTTCAACTCAGGTCATGATCCCAGGATCCTGGGATGGAGCCCGATGTCGGGCTCCCTGCTCAGCAATGAGTCTGCTTCTCCCTCTTCTTCTGCCCCTCTGCCTGCTTGTGCTCTCTCGCTCTCTCTCAATCTCTCTCTCAAATAAATAAATAAAAATCTTGGAGAAAAAAAAAAAAGAGTCCCAAATGGGTCTTGTAGGACTAAAATCAAGATATTGACAAGGCTGCATCCCTTCTGGAAGCTCCAAGGGAGAATGTGTTCCCCAGCTAGTGGTTTCTTACAGGGATAACCCCATCTCTTTCATTTCTCTAGTTTCTAGAGACTGTCAGCATTCCCTCACTATTGGCCTTTCTTCATTCTCAAATCCAGAAACACACATTTTCAAATCTCTCTAACTCTGACATTCCTGCTTCCTCTTACAGATACACTTGTGATTACATTGGGCCCCTCCAGATAATCCAGAATAATCTCCCCATCTCAAAATTATTAACTTGACCTATGTAAAATTCCTATTGCCATGTAAGGTAACACATTCACAGACTTTGAGTATTGAGACATGGACATATTGGGAGACCATTATTCAACTACCACATTTCCTATTATATACTCCATGCAACCATTAATCTATTTTCTATTTCTATGGATTCGCTGTCTTTGAACATTTCATGCAAGTAGAATCAAACAATATGTGATCTTCGTGTTTGTCTACTTTCAATTACATAATGTTTTGAGGGTCACCTATGCTATAACATCTCTCTTTTTTATTGCTGAATAGTATTCCTTTTTTTTTTTTTAATTTTTTTTTTTTAAAGATTTTATTTATTTATTTCACAGAGGGAGAGAGTTCACAAGGAGGCAGAGAGGCAGGCAGAGAGAGAAGGGGAAGCAGGCTCCCTGCTGAGCAGAGAGCCCGATGCGGGCCTCGATCCCAGGACCCTGAGATCATGACCTGAGCTGAAAGCAGAGGCTTTAACCCACTGAGCTACCCAGGCGCCCAATAGTATTCCTTTTTTAAAAAATAAATTTGTATTGCTTTTGAAGATTTTATTTATTTATTTGACAGAGAGAGAGATTACAAGTAGGCAGAGAGGCAGGCAGAGAGGAGGAAGCAGGCTCCCCACTGAGCAGGGAGCCTGATGCAGGGCTCCATCCCAGGACCCTGAGATCATGACCTGAGTCGAAGGCAGAGGCTTTAACCCACTGAGCCACCCAGGCGCCCCTGAATAGTATTCCATTGTATGAATTCACCACATTTTATTTACCCACTTCCTGGTTGATAAATATTTGGGTTATTCCCACATTTTGACAATCATGAACATGCTCCTATGATCATTTACATAGGAGCTTTTGTGTGGACATGTGTTTTCATTTGGGTTGGATAAGCATATAAAAGTAGAACTGCTGGGTCATATGGTAAATCTATGTTTAACTTTTTTGAGAAGCTGCCAATTTGTTTTCTAAAGAGACTGCACCATTTCACATGTCTACCAGCTATGAATGAGGCTTTCAGGCTCTCTGTATCCTCACCAAAACTTGTTACTATCTTTCTTTATGATAATGATCATCATTGTGGATGTGAAGTGATATCTTATTGTGGTTTTAATTTGCATATCCCTAATGGTTAATTGTACAAAGCATCTTTCCATGTGCTTATTGATAAATATCCAATTCAAATCTTTTCATCATTTTAAAATTTGGGTCATTTCTCTTCTTACTGAGTTATAAAAATCATTTCTATATTTTGGACACAAGTCATTTGCCAAATATATGATTTATAAATTTAAAAAATAAAAATAATAAAGTGCCGGCCTTCTAATACAGTGTCTGGAATATAGTAACCTCATCATGAATACTCGCCCCCTCCCTTATCACACACAGTCACTCTGACTCGGCTCCCAACAAAATTAAATTGCAATCATACTGGTTCCTATAAAGAAATTCTATTGTTCTGTTTCTCAAGTAAATATTGGCCATTACCATGAAAGAAATCCATTCCATTTTTGTTAACTTCTCGAAGGTATCTCTTGCCTTTTCTAAGTCCACATCAATGGAAATCGTTTCTACAGATTCTCTTTGGATAGAAGAAATTTAAAAACAAAAAAAAAAACAAAAAACAAAAAAACATGCATAAACAGGTGGAAAATAGCATTTCTAAACTTCATACATGTTTATTGTTTTATTTTATTAGTTAGCAGATACGAATTTTTTTTTACCGCTTGCCTCCTTTCAAAATAATGAATTTACTTGGCACAAAAAAATTTTATAAAATGTATATTCTTCTAAAAGAAAGTAGGTAACAATTTATTATTTCTAAAGTGGCTACAAGTGTGGGCTGCATTAATAGCAAAATTTTATATGCTGCATCTGAGAACCGAAGCCATGTATTACTCCACACTCAGCCCGTACACTGAGAACTGAAACTACCCACCCTCACCCCCCACACATACCTTGCCATCTACATCTACATTACTTTAGGATTCCACTGTTTCATTAGCATGACTTCACTATTCCAAGAGACCCTAAGCCCAGGCAAGTGGTTGATTGTGCATTATAGGAACTTCCTGAAAGGACCCATTAACTCCTCAAAGGAAAGCATTAAATTATGCCCTAAGGTTCTTTGAATCTCTGGCCTCAAAGTCAATGCCTAGCTGTTTCCAACCATCCTGGATCATTGAATCTTTTCCCAATCCTAATCAAGCCCCCAGCCTCCCCCTCCGAAACGGAAAGAACTGCCCTAAACCGAACTGCCAATTCCTGATGAATTCCAACCGGGCCTTCCCCTCGGTAACACTAGCAAAGATTTGCCTAGGTGTGCTTTCCTGGCTTGTGTTGGGGATATCTCAAGGGACTGCATCTGTCAAACAACTTGTTCTTATAATGTTCTACCAAGAAATACCTTATGCTTGCTGAATTAATGGATCAAGAGTAATACCAGGGCTAAAATACTTATGCAAGTACTCAAAGTAGTATAAATCTCCCCTTAAAATATATTGTCCTTTGCGGTCTTGGCAACTTAAAGCCAAACCTTGAGTTTCATCACTCCTGGGAGGATACTTTTCCACTTTACAAAGATAACATTCTTCACTTGGAAAACATTCTACAGGCAGTAAGGATTAGCCTGAGGCTAGAGTAGAGAAGACAAGAGGAAACATTGTATGGCAGAATCCCTGACCCTCACTTCTCTCCTGGAAGGATGGAAAGAAGAAGAAAGCAGATGGGAGAGGAAGAAGGCAGAGGGAAGCAGTGTCTGATTTCTCTTCTCTCCCTTGACCGGGATGTGTGGGGATGAATCGGGATGCTTTTTAGGACTCTAAAAAGACACTGCCTCATGGGCTGCCGGTGGCAAGCCATGGCATTCAGCTTCCCTGGGTTTCTCTGGTTCTGAGGTGAGGTTGTTGGACTCACCAGTTCCTCCAGTCCCTGAAGGAGTGACCAAGAGTGCAGCCGGGTTAAAAACCAATGAGACAATTGGGGGTTACGCAGAGCCAAAGAATGCCTGCAACACAGGTTGTGAGTGCCACCTACTGGCCAGGAGGGGACACAGCTTGGGGCCTACTCAAAGAGGGATGAGACCTGACCTGGTTGGGGAGGACTGGACTGAGTGATATTTGCTGCAGACACACCAACAGGGCGTCAGCAGAGAAGGCAGAGGGCAGCCTAAAGGTCCCTTCATGCTACTATCCTCCTTCATTCTTAAATACTGTTAAATTAAACAAGGAGGCTATTACACTGAGGGGTCTCTATCACTATGGGGCCTATGTAAGCAAACCCAAATCTGAGCCTGTAAATACCTCAATTATGAAATCGAAACCTAAGGACAACCAGTCACAAACAGCCTACTATGCTTTGAGCTATAGCTGATCAATTAATTTCTTTTCTTTGCTTCTGCACCTTCTCTACATAAGTATTTCTTCTAGCTCCTGTTGGTGGAGCGCTCCTAACTAGTTAAGTTTGGTGCTGCCCAATTTGAATCAGTATTTGCTTAAATAAATCTTGAAATGTTTAATATGCCTCAGTTTATCTCTTAACAATTCCCAGGCAGGGCGCCTGGGTGGCTCAGTAGGTTAAAGCCTCTGCTTTCGGCTCAGGTCATGATCTCAGGGTCCTGGGATCCAGGCCCGCATCGGGCTCTCTGCTCAGCAGGGAGCCTGCTTCCCCCTCTCTCTCTGCCTGCCTCTCTGCCCACTTGTGATCTCTCTCCCTCTGTGAAATAAATAAAATCTTTAAAACAAAAAAACAAAACAACAACAACAACAAAAAACAATTCCCAGGCATACTATTATAAAGCATAAAGGGAAGGGAAGAAATACAAGACCAAATGTTGAGCACTTCACAAGAGAGCTGTTTATACGACTGAATCAGACACCAAATAGAGAAATTAGATTTTCCTCTGTAGTAGTGAACCAAGTTCAAGATAAAATAAATAGACTCTATTTTCCCTGCTGCTGGATTCCCCTACTCATCCCACCACAAAAAGTACTACAGCAACATAATAATGATCCCTCATGGACACAAAGATCCTGAAGGAAAATACCACTCCTTTTCGTCAGGTCACAGAGGAGGACAGGGCAGAGAAGGTGAACAATGTGAATCAGGAATTACAACTTACAGTGGGTCTCACAGAAAATTACTTCACAAAATGGGACAATTCTGTAACAACCTTTAGAGTTTTCTGTGTTGAACTTTTGGTTCACTGACAACATAATTTACAAATTAAAATGACTGATTTGAAACATTTCATTTTAAATATTTGTCAATGTGTTTTTCCCCCAGTGTTTCAAATTAAGGTAAGTCTCATGTAAAAATTACCTTTTCTTTAAAAAACTTGCAGTCAGACAAGCAGGAGATGAAAATATCATCATGATTTCACTGCAGAAGTAACACAAGTGTTAAGTCATATTGTACTATAAAGCATGCCTCCTCTTTTTTTTTTTATTTTTTTTCTCACCAGAGCACATACCCTCCCTGGTGTCCATCACCCAGACACCCATCCCCCCCACTCCCACCCCTCCAGCAACCCTCAGTTTATTTCCTGAGATTAAGAGTCTCTTATGGTTTGTCTCCCTCTGTGGTTTCATCTTGTTTCATTTTTCCCTCTCTTTCCCTATGATCTTCTGTCTTGTTTCTCAAATTCCTCATATCAGTGAGGTCATATGATAACTGACCTATTTCGCTTTGCATAATACTCTCTAGTTCCATCCATGTTGATGCAAATGGCAAGATTTCGGGTTTTTTGATGGCTGCGTTTGGTGCTGATAAATCTCACCAAAACTCGTCACAGTTGATTTTACCAAGTCATGGATTTAAATAAAATCCATCCTTCTGGAAATAGAAATTTATAGAACCCTGGAGTATAAACTACGAAGATGCCAAAGAGTCCACTTCAGTGAAGGCTTTGTGAGACACAATGTGTTTTGTTTTTTTTTTAAAGATTTTTTTTTTATTTATTTATTTCACAGAGGGAGAGAGATCACAAGGAGGCAGAGAGACAGGCAGAGAGAGAGAGGGGGAAGCAGGCTCCCCGCTGAGCAGGGAGCTCGATGCGGACTTCGATCCCAGGACCCTGAGATCATGACCTGAGCCGAAAGCAGAGGCTTTAACCCACTGAGCCACCCAGGCGCCCCACAATGTGTTTTTGATTCACTCCAGCCTCTCTTGCACCTATCAGGGTGCCTGGGAACTGTATGTCCTCAATATAGTTGTGTTAAGTAAATGACATGGGATCATCAGTGACATCTGTGAACTTCGAGGTGGTAGAAGAGAATCCTGGTTAAAATGCACATGCCTTCACAGCAAAGCCAAACCCCCTGTCTTATGTTTAAGATAAAATGACCCCATGGCTTCAAAGCCAAATACAAGTGATTTCTAAGTTATCAGACAGAGCTACCTCTTAGCCACTTCACGTTCGGTGCTTCCTGCCGCTGATGCTATCCATTTTTCCATCAGGGACTGGGTAATTTGGCTTATTTCTGGCAGGATTTTCCTGGAAACATCTGTGGAACTGGTATCCTTCATGGAAGGGAAAAAAATGATCAGCAAAACATACCCACACGCTGAGAAATAACACAGCAAGGCTTGTGGTACAGGTGGTAGGTAGGCCCCGTCCTCTCTGATGGGGGGTTTGGTGAAAGGAGTTATGTCCTCAGACTGGCCTGGCTGTTCCAGTTCCTTGCCTTGGCCACTTTGCTTGGTCTGAGCCTTAGTTTTATCATTTAAAAAGGGAATGACACAAAATAATTGAAAACAGGGACTCAACCCCATACTTGTACACCAATATTCACTGCAGCATTTTTTTGTTAAGATCTTATTTATTTATTTATCAGGGACAGAGAGGGAGAGAGCACAAGCAGGGGGAATAGCAGGCAGAGCCTGCAGAGGGAGAAGCAGGCTCCCTGCCAAGCCAGGAGCCTGATGCGGGACTCGAGCCCAGGACCCTAGGATCATGACCTGAGCCGAAGGCAGCCGCTTAACCAGCTGAGCCACCCACGCGTCCCTCACTGAAGCATTATTCACAAAAGCCAAAAAGGTGGAAGCAGCTGGTGTCCAGAGACAGCATCAACAGATAAACATGGTACATACAGGCAGGGGAATATTCAGCCATAAAAAGGGAAGAGATTCGGATACATGCTGAAACACGGATGAACTTTGAAGACGTTATGCTAAGTGAAATAAGCCAGATACGAAAGGACAGATAGTGTATGATTCCACATACATGAAATTGGCGACTTCATAGAAAGTAGATTAGAGATTACCCAGCGCTGGGGGGGGGGGCNNGCTGGGGGGGGGGGGCATAGAATAGAGACTTATTATTTAATGGTTACAAAGTTTCTGTTTGGGGTGATAAAAAAGTTTTGGAGATGGATAGTGGTGATGGTTGCACAATATTGTGAATGCAATTAATGACACGAAATTATATGTGTGTATATATATCATAAAATTTTCTATTTTAATTATTAAGTATACAATATATTTTATTAAGTATACTATATATATTTTTTATTGTGGTTAAGAAATATTTATATATATTAACTATAATTTAAAAAATGAGATAATAATACCTACCTCTCTGGGCTCCTGTTAAGATTAAATGATATTAGGTACACAAAGGCTTTGGATTATAGTTGGTATTCATTTTTCTTTTTAAGATTTTATTTTATTTATTTTATTTTATTTTTTTAAAGATTTTATTTATTTATTTCACAGAGGGAGAGAGATCACAAGGAGGCAGAGAGGCAAGCAGAGAGAGAGAGGGGGAAGCAGGCTCCCCGCTGAGCAGGGAGCCCGATGCGGGCCTCGATCCCAGGACGCTGAGATCATGACCTGAGCCGAAAGCAGAGGCATTAACCCACTGAGCCACCCAGGCGCCCAAGATTTTATTTATTTGAGGGATGCCTGGGTGGCTCAGTTGGTTAAGTGGCTGCCTTCGGCTCAGGTCATGATCCCAGGGTCCTGGGATCCAGTCCCGCATTAGGCTCCTTGCTCGGCAGGGAGCCTTCTTCTCCCTCTGCTTGCTCTGCCTGCTGTTCCCCCTGCTTCTGCTCTCTCTCTCTCTCTCTCTTAAAATCTTTAAAAAAAAAAAAGATTTTATTTATTTGAGAGAGAGAGTGAGCATTGGGGATAGGGGTGGGGGAGGAGGTCTGGAACAGAGGGAAAGGGAGAAGCCGACTTCCCCCTGAGCAGGGACTCAAGGATCATGACCTCAGCTGAAGGCAGACTCTTAACCAGCTGAGCCACCTAGGCTGCTATAGTTGGTATTCAGTAAATAGTTTCTTTCTCCCCTCTAATCACCCATAGATTTTTACTTTTTTTTTTTTTTTTTTTTTTTTTTTT
>LNAC01000229.1:2153832-2206196 GCA_002007465.1 Ailurus styani | reverse complement strand
CGATCCCAGGACCCTGGGATCATGACCTGAGCCGAAGGCAGCGGCTTTAACCCACTGAGCCACCCAGGCGCCCAGATTTTTACTTTTAAATCAGTGGTTTTCAAACTTCGGCATGCAACAGAATTACCTGATGATCTTGTTAAAGCAGACTGCTGAGCCCATCCCCACGGTTTCAGATTTAGGGGTGGAGATAAAAAAAAATTTGCATCTAGGGGTGCCTGGGTGGCTCAGTTGGTTAAGCATCTGCCTTCAGCTCAGGTCATGGTCTCAGGGTCCTGGGATCGAGCCGCATGTCAGGCTCCCTGCTCAATGGCAGCCTGTTTCTCCCTCTCCCTCTGCCTGCCATTTCCCCTGCTTGTGGTCTCTCTGTCAAATAAATAAATACATAAATCTTAAAAAAAAAAAAAAAAGAATTTGCATCTAGCAAATTCCCAGGTGATCCTGCTGCTCTGGTGTAGGGCCCACACTTTGAGAACCATGGTTTTATACAATACTTGAATCCAAATGGCTCAGCGAGCAGTGTCAGAAATCACTATATGGAAAGAAAAATCTGTCTTTTAATATAGTCTTCCAAAGACATTAGTGCTCTGCTCCATGTTATACCTCTGCCTCCAGTGAACTTGTAATAAGTCAGGAAATATTTTTTTAAGTAACTTCTATCTATGCCCAATGTGGGACTTGAACTCAAGACCCTGAGATCAAGAGTCACATACTCTACAAACTGAGCCAGCCAGGCACCCCATGAGTCACGAAACTCTTCATCGTTTTTATTTAATGCTTAAATAAAGACCTTCGGAAAAATATGTGTAACCATGACTTCAGAAGCTCCCTGTAGCTTCTTGATCTGAGCTCTCGGTGTCCCCTCTAGTTCAATCACATGAAAGCTTTTATTCCCCCTACATGGCTGGAAACTTAGGACAATGAGATGCTCCCTATTGGCACTTACATACCATTTCTTCTACTGTCTTCAAAATCCCAGCTCCTCTGAAGTAATCCTCTTCCAATGTCCTTTTTTTTTTTAAAGATTTTATTTATTTATTTGACAGAGAGAGATTACAAGTAGGCAGAGAGAGAGGAGGAAGCAGGCTCCCTGCTGAGCAGAGAGCCCTATGCGGGCCTGGATCCCAGGACCCTGAGATCATGACCTGAGCCGAAGGCAGAGGCTCTAACCCACTGAGCCACCCAGGCGCCCGTCCTCTTCCAATGTCCTTGTAACTACCCTTCAACACTGAAACCTTTAGTACCTTGCTGTCTCCCTTGGCGCTGCCATGCTTGTTGTCATTCTTCCTGTAGTTCTTGGCAACTACAGAACTAATAAACATGATTTATTATTTCCCACCTTGATCTCTCAAGTCTTGATCTCATCTCCACACTTCTCTACTCTGCCTCAACTACCCATGTCCTGGATCAGGGTTTCAGGATGGATGCTATTGACATTTTGGGTCAGATAATTCTTTGTTGTGGGGGTCTTGTGTATTGTAGGATGTTTAGCAGCTGTCCTGGCCTCTACCCACCAGATGCTGGGGCCACCCCAACATACCTGCCCCTTTCCAGTTACTACAACCTAAAACGTCTCCAGCAATTACCAAATGTTTCCTGGGCAAAATTATTCCTAGTTGAAAACCACTGCCCTAGATCTAGGTAATATGATATGCTTTATAATCATCATTAACTATTTCACGTTCTAAAATTTCTATTAGAAACATTCTCAGAGGTGCCTGGGTTAAGCATCTGCCTTTGGCTCAGGTCATGATCTCCCGCATTACGGTCCCTGCTCAGCAGGGATTCTGCTTCTCCCTCTCCCTCTGCCCACCCCCACTCATACTTTTTCTCACCCCCCCAAATAAATAAATAAAATAACTCAATCTCACAACCCTGAGATCACGACCTGAGCCAAAATCAAGAGTCGGATACTCAAACAACTGAGCCACCCAGGCACCCCTGGAACATTCTTTCTTTGGATCTAAGCATGGCTAAGGTCTCTGTTTCATTGTCCCAGCCTCTCAGAGGTCTTCCCTGACTGACATTTCTTTTCTTTTCTTTTTTTTTTAAGATTTTATTTATTTATTTGACAGAGAGAGAGAGATTACAAGTAGGCAGAGAGGCAGGCAGAGAGACAGGGAGAGGAGGAAGCAGGCTCCCCGCTGAGCAGAAAGCCCGATATGGGCCTCAATCCCAGGAGGCTGAGATCATGACCTGAGCCGAAAGCAAAGGCTTTAACCCACTGAGCCACCCAGGCGCCCTTTAATGCAGTTTTCATCCTCTCTCAGCTTTTGATGTGTGTGACTCTTCCTTTCCCTGGAACATTTAGAGGCCATAACATTTAGGGTTATTAATTGGCCTAATTTCAATATTGTTTTGTCTCAGGGAATAAATGGAGAGGTGCAAGGAGAAGGAGAGAGCCAGGGGAATAGCCAGTTGGTGCAGCAGTCAAAACACACATTTATCGATTAGGTTCACCATCCTANGGCTCTCTGCTCTGCAGGGAGCCTGCTTCCCCCTCTCTCTCTGCCTGCCTCTCTGCCTCCTTGTGATCTCTCTCCCGCTGTGAAATAAATAAATAAATAAATAAATAAATAAATAAATAAAAAAAGATCACTGATCACAGGTCACCATAACAAATACGGTAATAATGGAAAAGTTTTAACTATTGCAAGAATTACCGAAATGTGACACAGAGACAAGAAGTGAGCAAATGCTGTTGAAGAAATGGTGCCCGTATATTTGTTCAATGTAGGGTTGCCACAAAACTTCAATTTGTAAAAAATGCACTAAGTCATAGTACAATATAATGAAGTATGCCTGTATACTTCTGTCCATACAAGTATTTCAGAACTCACCCAGAAATATGATAATAAAATCCTCTCTGTCAAGAATTAGGAGGGTAGCACAGTATGGTGGATAATGGTATAAGCTTTGGAGCTGGATTGTCTGGGTTTAAATCCAGCTCTGCCATTTCTTAGGAGTGTGACTTTGAGTAAGTCTACTTCTCTGAGACTCAGTTTTTTCATCTGTAAAATGGGGTAAATAAGACCAATTGGAGTTGACATGAGGATTAAATGTGTAAATCGACTTGGAGTATTTTAATTGGTACCTAACTCATGATGACTACAATTAATATTAATCACTGCTGGGGCGCCTGGGTGGCTCAGTGGGTTAGAGCCTCTGCCTTCGGCTCAGGTCATGATCTCAGGGTCCTGAGATCGAGGCCCGCATCAGGCTCCCTGCTCAGCGGGGAGCCTGCTTCCTCCTCTCTCTCTGCCTGCCTCTCTGCCTACTTGTATTCTCTCGCTCTGTCAAATAAATAAATAAAAATCTTTAAAAATAAAAAAATTAATCACTGCTGTTATTATTATCATTAATATTACTTAACAATAAGCCATGTAAAAGCAATGAATTTAGGTTTGGTGGTCTCATCTCTTAGGAAGAAGTGAAAACTACAGGATATTTTTTTAAAGAGGTTATACGTCATTTTTTTTAAAAAAAGATTTATTTAGTCATTTAAGAGACAGAGAGAGAGTGTGAGGAAGTGGGGGGAGGGGTATGGGAAGAGAATATTTCAAGCAGACTCCCCACTGAGCATGGAGCTTCGCTGATGCAGGGGGCCATCCCACAACCCATGAGATCAAGACCCAAACCTAAACCGAGAGTTGGATGCTTAACAAACTGAGCCACCCAGGCACCCCTAAAATTACAGAATATTCTTTTTAAAAGATTCTCTCTATGTATTTGACAGAGAGAGCACAAGCAGGGGGAGTGGCAGAGGGAGAGGGAGAGAAGCAGGCTTCCTGCCGAGAAGGAAGGGACGTGGGGCTTGATCCTGGAACCCGGGATCATGACCCAAGCCAAAGGCAGACACCTAACCAACTGAGCCACCCAGGCGCTCCTCAGAATATTTTTTAAGAGGCTTTCTAACAGAGGATCTTCTTATGTTAGTAAAAAATTTGAATACATACAAACGATATAATGTTTGAAACACTGCTCTGAAATCTAGATGGAAAAAAATGATTTTTATTTGTTTTGTTTGCTTTTGGTTTTTTTGTTTGCGTGTTTGTTTGTTTTTAAGAATATTTTTAAAAGGGATGCCTAGGTGGCTCAGTTGGTTAAGCATCTGCCTTTGGCTCAGGTTATGATCCCAAGGTCCTGGAATCAAGTCCTGCACCAGGCTCCTTGCTCAATGGGGAGCCTGCTTCTCTCTCTGCCTGCTGCTCCCCTGCTTGTGCTCTCTCTCTCTCTCTCTCTCTCTGACAAATAAATAAATAAGAATCTCTTAAAAAAGAAGAATATTTTTAAAAGAAACAAAGTACAATAAATACCTGATAAGTTGTCACAAAATTGGCATGTGTTCCAGCAAAAATATGTTTGACTTCAAAATCCACAAGATCTAAAAGAAAATATAGATCCATGCTTATTGTTTTTAGAAGTAAAAAAATAAATCTTTTGTTACAAACTTAAAACTACTCTAAAAAATAGTCTTTAAAATTTTTTTATTAACATATAATATATTATTTATTTCAGGGGTACAGTTCTTTGAATCATCAGTCTTCCACAATTCACAGCACTCACCATTGCACATAGCTTCCCCAGTGTCCCTCACCCAGCCACCCCATCCCTCCCCCTTCCTCGCTCCCCCTCCCCACCCCCAGCAACCCTCAGTTTGTTTCCTGAGACCAAGAGTTTCTTAAGGTTTGTCTCCTTCTCTGGTTGCATCTTGCTTCATTTTCCCCTCCTTTCCCCTATGATCCTCTGTCTTGTTTCTCAGATTCCTCAAATCAGTGAGATCATATGATAATTATCCTTCTCTGATTGACTTATTTTGCTTAGCATAATACCCTCCAGTTCCATCCACGTCATTGCAAATGGCAAGATTTCGTCTCTAAAAAAATAGTCTTTAAAAAAACCTGATATATTGGGGCACCTGGGTGGCTCAATCAGTTAAGCATCTGACTCTTGATTTTAGCTCAGGTCATGATCTCAGGGTCATGGGACTGAGCCCCACATTGGGCTCTGTGCTTAGCATAGAGTCTGCTTGTCCCTTTCCCTCTGAATCCCCCGATCCTGTGCTCTTGTGCATGCTCTCTCTCTCTCTAAAATAAATAAAATCCTTAAAACAAAATCTGATATATTACTCACCTAAGTTTACTTATTTATTGGCAATTTATATTCTTCTAGATGAATTTTTACTAAAAGCACCCTAAAAGATTAATTTTGATCAGGTTATATTTATATATCCTTAAAATTCAATTTTTCATACACTTACATAATGAAATCAGGGTGATGTGCTTTAGAAGGGTTTTTTTTTGTTTGTTTGTTTGGATTTGATTTGATTTGATGCAATCTCTACACCTGGTATGGGGCTCAAACTCACAACCCTGAGATCAAGAGTCACATGCTCTACCAACTGACCAGGCAGGTGTTCCTAGAAGAGGTTCGATTAAATATATAAAAGTGTATCTTTCTGATAATTCATCAATTTGGGACCTTTTCTGTATTACCCTGATCTTTACAAAAAAATTACTAAATACTCCAGGAATCATTGCATAAGAAAAGATGCATATTGTACAGATCAAAAACAACAGTACAGGGCGCCTGGGTGGCTCAGTGGGTTAATGCCTCTGCTTTCAGCTCAGGTCATGATCTCAGGGTCCTGGGATCGAACGAAGCCCGCATCGGGCTCCCTGCTCAGCGGGGAGCCTGCTTCCCCCTCTCTCTCTCTGCCTGCCTCTCTGCCTCCTTGTGATCTCTCTCCCTCTGTGAAATAAATAAATAAAATCTTAAAAAAAAAATAACAGTACAAAAAGAACCACGGTTCTATGCACTTCTGTGAAAAGAAGATAAATAATTTTTCTCCTCCAGTGGCATCAATTAAAACAAAATCATAAATTAGTAGGAACACTCATACCACCAGCAGAAATCAGGCAGGTAAAATCAATGTTCTCTGTCGGAGCCTCCGGATCCGCTGGGCTGGTTTTGCAACTTGGTCCACGACCAAAAGACACTACCTTTCCAGTGGTGTAGACATATGCCAGGGTATGGTAACTGCAAGAGACAGAATATAATAAAGAGCAAGGTACTCACACTTTTTAAGAAAGCGGATGTCTCCTAACACAAAATAACAGATTTATCTTATACTAAGCACCCAGATCCCTTATCATAATGTCAAGGTGAGAGGGTACCAAATGATGTGACTAAACAAATGGTAGGTGAATATTAACTTATTACTAACCTTAAAGATAGAATATTATTAATGGGTCTTTACTATGGCTTCTACCATTTCTGGTTTTTTGTTTTTTATTTGTCAGAGCGAGAGAGAGCACAAGCAGGAGGAGCAGGGGCAGAGGGAGAAGCAGGCTCCCTGCTGAGCAAGGAGTCCAATGTGGGGCTCAATCCCAGGACCCTGGGACCATGACCCCAGCCAAAGGCAGAAACTTAACTGACTGAGCCACTCAGGCAACCCATACCATTAGTGTTTTATTTATTTTATTTATNATTTTTTTTTAAGATTTTATTTATTTATTTGACACAGAGAGAGAGATTACAAGTAGGCAGAGAGGCAGGCAGAGAGACAGGGAGAGGAGGAAGCAGGCTCCCTGCTGAGCAGAGAGCCGGATGTGGGCCTCGATCCCAGGACGCTAAGATCATGACCTGAGCCGAAAGCAGAGGCTTTAACCCACTGAGCCACCCAGGCGCCCACCATTAGTGTTTTAAATGTAAGCTTTGTTTTTTATGAATTGGGTAGATAATATTCAGTGTCCTCATAATTAGGTTATGTAAAACTCTGAATGCATATGAGATACATATTATCTTCTCTTTTGCATAAGAATACTTTAAATTTTGTCTTACCAACTAAAGTAGACAAATACCATTATTTTTATTTTATTTTAAAGATTTTATTTATTTATGACAGAGAGAGATAGCAAAAGAGGGAACACAAACATGGGGGAGCTGGAGAGGGAGAAGCAAACTCCCCGCTGAGCCAGGGAGCCCAATATGGGGCTCGATCCCAGGACACTGGGCTCATGACCTGAGCCGAAGGCAGACGCTTAGCAACTGAGCCACCCAGGCACCCCTCTATTTTATTAAAAAATATATATAGGGCACCTGGGTGGCTCAGTGGGTTAAAGCCGCTGCCTTCGGCTCAGGTCATAATCCCAGGGTCCTGGGATCGAGGCCCACGTGGGGCTCTCTGCTCAGCAGGGAGCCTGCTTCCTCCTCTCTCCTCTCTCTCTGCCTGCCTCTCTGCCTACTTGTAATTTCTCTCTCTGTGTCAAATGAATAAATAAAAAAATCTTAAAAAGAAATATGTATATATATATATATATATATTTAAGAGTGAAAAAGAGCTGGAGTGTGAGCATGAGCAGGGGCAGGGTAGAGGGAGAAGGAGAAGGAGAGAAAGAATCTCCAGCAAACCCTGTGCTGAGCGCAGAGCCCAATGCAGGACTCAGTCCCATGACCATGAGATCACGACCTGAGCTGAAATCAAGAGTCACACACTTAACCAACAGAGCCACCCAGGCGCCCCACCACTGTTTTTATTTTTAACCTTCCTCCCAACCCCCAGCACCAAGTAAGGTGGTCTATACACAGTAGACTTCCAATAAATTCTTGTTAAACTAATGAAATGTCTAGGATAAATTAGAAAAAAGTAGAAAACTTAAACTGTATTTGAAAGAAGTAAATTTTCAGAATAGAAAATGATCTATAAAAAGAATAGTCACATATTTTGGGTTTTAAGGTTTGATAGCATTGCTAAGGAGTCATTTATTTTTTTGGATGAGCAGCAAAGTTTACTGAACAACAGTACAAAGCTCCCAAAGAGGGAGGGGACCCAAGAGGGTTGCCCTGAGGAGTCATTTCTAAGTAATAAAATATAACACTTTCTACTCTCACTAAAAACAAACAAAAAACTAGCCCAATACCTTCCACAATCTATTTGTGAAACCAGGCCCTCAATCCCTTCGACGAGCTGTGGCCCGTCCTCCTCAGCAGTGCGGCTGTGTCCCAGCTGCCCGTAGCTATTGCCTCCAAATGTGAACACTTTCCCAGTCTGTTTGAAAAAGAAGGAATCAGACTAATTTCAGATTGTAAAAAGTAACTAAAAACTTGGAGATTAAGTATCATCAGAGAATTGTATGAGAGCACCATGTGAAATAGAAGGCCTATATAAAGAGGAAGGGCCTTATATTTACTATTTCTAATAGTAAATATAAGTTAACTCATTAAATGTGAAAAACCGTTGGCATTCACTGTAGAATGAATGGAAGGACAAATTAACTGGTTCAAGAATAACACTGACATTGAAGTAGAGGGTTGCTTTATTTCTTTGAGATCTCTGAAAATAATCTTTTTTCAAAAGATTTTTTTTTTAGAGAGAGAGAAATAGAGTGAGTGTGGGCCGGAGCGGGGGAGGTGCCCTTGGGGTTCTCTTTCTCCTTCTCCCGCTGCCCCTGCCCTCAACCCCCTCACTCATGTGCATCTGTGCACACTCTCTTCAATAGTAAATAAATAAATTAAATAAATAATGCAAGCTATTTTAGATATTTAGTTTTTATTCACTTTTTATCTCACATGAATTTTTTTACTTAAATTCAATTAATTAACATATAATGTAGTGTTGGTTTCAGAAGCAGCGGTCAGTGATTCATTTAGTTTTTACTTATTTATTTTTGTTTGTTTTTTTAAGATTTTATTTATTTATTTGACAGAGAGAGAGAGAGGGAACAAAAGCACGGAGAGTGGGAGAGGGAGAAGCAGACTCCCCACTGAGCAGGGAGCCTGATGTAGGGCTGATCCCAGGAGCCTGGGATCTTGACCTGAGCTCAAGGCAGTCACTTAACAACTGAGCCACCCAGGCGCCCCTATACATTTAGTTTTTAAGTAAACATTTCAATCACATAAATCCTTTTCAAGTCTATTCCTTATGGCTATAGAGATAATCCATCCCATCGGAATATAATATTTGGCCAGTACAAGAAGAGGAGACAAACATTTACAAAGCAGGGTCGTAATTGTGTCAAGAAATGGAACAAAGTAGGTTCTAGTCTATAATTGGGGTTATTGAAACCTGTAAAAATTACTTTGTCACCTCTACAATAATTTCAATAATGCAGAACTACATTATGAATGAATAACTGCTAAAAGGATTAGCTCATATATTAATCATTTTTTTAGATTTTTTTTAAGATTTTATTTTAAAGCAATCTCTACACCCAGCACGGGAGTCGAATTTACAGCCCCAAGATCAAGAGTTGCATGCTCTATCAACTGAGCCATCCAGGCACCCCATTAATCTAATTTAGTGAGTATCTAAAAATATTTCCTAAAGCGGAAATTAGCTTCTGTTATAGGATCTTGAAAATGACATGGTTTATATTTGGTTAATTTCACCTCTTTAGGTATTTGTACGTCGAAGGGTTATGTTGAGATACTGATACACAGATTGCTTTCTTTTTTTTTTTTTTTTTTTAAAGATTTTATTTATTTATTTCACAGAGGGAGAGAGATCACAAGGAGGCAGAGAGGCAGGCAGAGAGAGAGAGGGGGAAGCAGGCTCCCCGCTGAGCAGGGAGCCCGATGCGGGCCTGGATCCCAGGACCCTGAGATCATGACCTGAGCCGAAAGCAGAGACATTAACCCACTGAGCCACCCAGGCGCCCACAGATTGCTTTCAATAACAGTCAGGACATGTACCTTGGGTTAACATTTCTCAGGAATTAAAAAAAAAATAGCAAAACATTGTAGACTACCTGGGTAAGCACGGCAGTATGCTCATAACCACAGCTGATATACATCACACCTAGATTCTTCAGTGCACCAACTGAACGAGGCTTGGAGCTTTGCACTACTGGAAGAAAGCAGAATCTCTAGAATATAAGACTCAGAGTTCATGAGTTTTCACGTCTTTTAATATTTTTTATCATCTTGTAATTCATTAACATAATTTTTAAAATGAGCACTCAGAAATATTATACAACAGAGGGAAGGCCCTGCTTTGGAAAAGAATGAAAAACACTCCTTTAGCATCTATTTCTGAAAGCAATTTAATCTTCTGGAATGCCTCAGCTTATTCTCCTAGAAAGCTAAGTTTCCAGTAATATTGGCATTATGTTATATTCATTTCTGTCACATAGTAGGTGTTCTGCAAACATGCCATAATAATTGAGAAGAGAAGAGGACTTCATGTTGACAGAGTTAAATGAAATGAGATTAAGGACTGCCTGAGTATATGTTAGCTGAATGTAAAGAACTGAACAGAGGAGGGACAGGATTCCTAGGGAAGACCTCGCAGTGAGTTTGTTTGAGGGTTGTCAGACGAACTGGTTGTTTCTGCTGCTAACATCTTCTAAGCCAGTGGTTCGCAAGCTTGGCTGCACATTGGAATAACCTGTGGAATCTTTAATACTGACCGATGCTTGGCTTCCATCCCCAGACATTCTGATTTGCTTGGTATGGCATCTAACTTGAGCGCTGGGATTTTTAAAGCCTCTTACGGTAGACAAAATAAGGGGCTTCAAAGATGTCTGTGTCCTTTCCCAGAGGCTGTGGATATGTTAGGTTACAGGGCAAAGAGGAGTTAATGAAGCAGATGGAATTAAAGGTACTAATCTGTTGACCTTAAAATAAGGAGGTTAGCCTGGACTATCTGGGTGGGCCCAATGTAATCACAAGGATCCTTTATCTGAGGAAGAGGGAGGCAGAAGAATCACTGTCAGAGTAATGTGACCTGAGGAAGATTTCACCCGGCACTGCTGGCTTTGAAAAAGGGGGGCTATGAGTCAAGGAATGGAGGTGGATTCTAGAAGGGAGAAAAGATAAGAAAATGGTGCAATACCCATGCCCATTCCCTACCCGGCTGCCCCAAAGTCTCCAGAAAGGAACTCAGCCCTGCTGACACCTTGATTTTAGCCCTGTGAGACGGGAGTCACACTTCTGACCACCAGAACTGTAAGATAATACATTTGTGTTTTTTGTTTTTGTTTTTTTTTAAGATTTTATTTATTTATTTCACAGAGGGAGAGAGATCACAAGGAGGCAGAGAGGCAAGCAGAGAGAGAGAGGGGGAAGCAGGCTCCCCGCTGAGCAGGGAGCCCGATGCGGGCCTCGATCCCAGGACCCTGAGATCATGACCTGAGCCGAAAGCAGAGGCATTAACCCACTGAGCCACCCAGGCGCCCCATTTGTGTTGTTTTAAGCCACAAGCTTGTGGTAATATATTACAGTGGCCATCAAAGATGGCTCCCCAGGTGATTCTCATGTATCACAAAGTTTGGGAATCACTGCTCTAATCATTGAGAGTCCCCTTTGCAGAGCCGGTCTTCCAAATGAAAAGAAAGAATGATTTACTGTAAGAAGAAGACTATCTCCTTACCTGAGACGGAATTCTTGCGGAGGGCCAGTTGCCCTTCATTGTTGCTTCCCCAGCCAAATGAAGCCCCAGAGAGGGACAGGGCAAAGCTGTGGGCCCCGCCTGCAGCTACCTGAGTGAGGGGGATGCCGTCCAGGGACCTCACCCTCTGCGGGCTGGCTTGGGAGGGGCAGTCCTTCCCCAGGCCCAGCTGCCCGTGGCTGTTACTTCCCCATGAAAACAGCTGGCCATCTACAAAAATAAAGCAGAGAAACTGAGACTTGCAAACACCTTGGAATACCAAATTGAAGTAGAGACTATAAGCCTCATTCTAAAATTCTTTAATAACTAAAATAGGGATAAAGGAGGTTAGAGTACTCTGACTAAAAGCAGGAGGATGGTCAAGAACACCTTCAAAAGTCCCTTCCAACAGCATCCACTCCTCTTCTCCCTCCAGTTAAGAACAACTCTGTTCCTTCAGCTGCTCAGACCAGAAATCTTGGAATCATCCTTGATTCCCTTCTTTCTTTTATACCCTTCACCCTAGCAAATCCTAAAGTCTATCCTTAAAATGTGTCTGGAGGGGTACCTAGGTGGCTCACTGGGTTAAAACCTCAGCCTTCGGCTCAGGTCTTAATCTTAAATAATTTTCTCTTAAAAAAAAAATGTGTCTGAAATCTGACCACTTCTCATCTCTCCACTGTTGGCCACCTCAGCCACCACACTGCCATCACTTTTCTCCTGGAAGTTTACAACAGCCCCTCACTGGGCTCCCAGTGTCCATCTTTGTCTGTTTGCAATGCAGGCACAGTGCTCTTTTACAAAAAATAAGTCAGATCGAACCCTTTAGGAATTTGCTATCTTACTCAATAAAAGGCCAATTCTCACCACAGCTTACAAGCCCTGGGTCACCAGCATTCCCCATGACACATCTCAGACCTTATCTCTCCCTTGCTCAGACCTTCCAGAGACCCTGCTGTTCCTGAACACACTGCTAAGCTTGCCGCTACCTATTGCCTTTGTATCTAGATCATACCTCTGGATCATGGCCTTAGCGTCATGTCTCCCTCCATCCCTTCTTTTGGTCTCTGCTCACCGTGTGACAGAGAGTTTCCCTAATATCGTTTATAAAAGAGAAATATTCCTTTCCTCCAGTCAAGTATTTTCTCCAATCCCCTTATCTGGCCTCACTCTTCTTCATAGCCTTATCTCTGTTATATGACACAATTACTTGTCTATGTGTGTAAGGCTCACTCCCCTATACACCCTCCAGAATATAAGCTCCATGAAAGCAGAGTCTTAGGTGTGTTCACTGCTATATCCTCTTGGCTGGAAACATAAGCACTTAAAAATATTTGTGGAATGACTATGGAAGAAAAAGACCATCAACATTTTATGTTGAATTTGACCAGAGATGGATAATGTACATGAGGTAAAAAATCAATATCTTCTAATGCTTCATTGTTTACCCAGAAAAATGCTAACAAAGCTCAGATTTTTACATTATTTCACTAATTTTTCTTTTTAACTCTTCTAAAGTTATTTCTACCACTGAAAAGTATTTCTGGGGCGCTTGGTGGCTCAGATCGCAAAGCATCTGCCTTCGGCTCAGGTCATGATCCCAGGGTCTTGGGATCAAGCCCCGCGTCGGGCTCTCTGCTTGATGGAGAGCCTGCTTCTCCCTCTCCTTCTGCTCCCCCTGCTGGTGCTCTCTCGGTCTCTTTGTCAAATAAATAAATAAAACCTTTAAAAAAAAGTATTTCTGAGGGCACACTGCACAATGTCAAACTCATATGGAGGTCTAAGAGAACTCACAGTTCACCACAGCAAATGTACTGCGTACCTGGGCTCCACGCAACCTCAGTTCAGACCAATATAAAGACAAATCAATACCCTGGGGATGGGGTGCCTGGGTGGCTCAGTGGGTTAAAGTCTCTGCTTTCAGCTCAGGTCATGAACTAATATTTCTTGTACCCCTGCTATCTGCTATGGACTGTACAGGATCTATTGTGTTCCTCCTTTCACTGAATCTTCTAAACACCCCATAAGGTAGGCATCAGTATTCCTACAGATGAGAAAATTGTCAGGTTAAATAACTTGTCCTACATCAAATCTCAGGAAGCAGTAGGAAGGAATTCTCCGATAGCCACACAGTTACACTATGGTCTCATGGCCTGCATAGTACAGCGGTTAAGCGCTTAGGGTTGGGATGTAAACAGATACAGGTTCAAATATCACTTCTATTTCTTAGCATGTGACCTTAGGCAAATCACGGAAAGTCTCTGAGCCCAAATTTCCTCATTTCTAAAATGAGGATACAAGTAACGCGCAGCTTCGTGTTTGTTAAGTGATTTCATGAGATCACAGAGGTAAAGCATCTCCCATAGTAGCTGTCACACAGAAGGCCACCAGGAAATGTCCGGAGCCCCTGTGGTACAGCTGCCATTAAGCATGTGACATCCTTTGGGGGACATGCAAATGTTACGTGTCTCTGGAAGGCGCTCACGATATCCCACCCCAAAATATGCCACTCTGGTGTAAGGGTTATTTTGAGCCAAAGGCAACTGAGAATCCGCAAATGTGGGAGAAGTTCTCTGCCCTCCTCTTATCCACCCAAAAGCAAGGTATGTATTTCCCATTGTGAACTTGTCCTCTTCTCCTGCACCCAGGATGGGGCAGTGAACCATCACCAGAGATGGAGAGTCTGCCTCAACATGAGTCTTTGCAAATAACCCTTAATAAGATAACTCTTATCTTATCTCCATTAGTTTCTCCCATGTATTTCCAAGTTCCATGTCTTTCCCTACAATCGGTCATCCTGCAAAGCCCAAGTCTTCCCTCATTAAAATGGTTCATAAGCCCCCAAGTCTAAACACTTCTTGAGTTTCACTTCTTTTCTGTAAACTTCTACACACTAAAATATTAATAAAACTGGTGTGCCTTTTCTCTTGTCAATCTGTCTTTTGTCACTTAAATTTGTCACTTAAATTTGCAGACTCCCAGGTACTGAACCAAAGTGGATAGGAGAAAAGTTTTTCTTCTGCAACACTCTTCATTGAAACATTTTGACTGACGCTGGACAAAGGATGGGGATATTAGTAGAAAAAATGTAAAGTCATAATTTTGATATCTTGACTTTTCTTTCTTTGATCTAAGTAAAAAAGACAAACAGACCTTAGTCAGGTATACCTGAGTTTGATGGTCTACACAACCATTCAGCATAAAGGGCAATGTTCCGGATAAAACCACTACTAAATTCTGAGAGAGTCAGATCAGGTCAAGTGAACAGAGGTGACCCTTTATGGCACTTCTATGAATTAGGCATAACTTAGAGTATAATAAGAACAAAGAAACTAGGGGAAAAAATGAAGAACGATACAGCTTATGAAATCTAAAGAGTTGGGTGCCTGGGTGGCTCAGTGGGTTAAAGCCTCTGCCTTCGGCTCAGGTCATGATCTCAGGGTCCTGGGATGGAGCCCCACTTCCGGCTCTGCTCAGCAGGGAGTCTGCTTCCTCCTCTCTCTCTGCCTGCCTCTCCGCCTACTTGTGATCTCTCTCTCTCTGTGTCCAATAAATAAAAAATAAAAAAATAAAACAAAATCTAAAGAGTTAAAAAAAAACTTCCAAATGCAATAAAATGAGCCCTAGTGCATTAAAAATCAACAGGCATCATTCATATTCAAAAAAATTACTTTGTAATGACATGTAGAAGATCCAAAAACCCTTTTTTTACCTTTTGATAATGCCAGGGAGTGGTAGTGTCCACAGGAAACTTGTATAATTTTTATACCAGTCAGAGTTTTTATCTTCCTGTAAAAAAAAATGATATAATATCTATTAATCCTTCTTTAGAGTGGCTCACCAAGTGAACTACAGACACTAAAACAATCCCAGGTAAGATATTTGGTTTAGGGAAATAACTTTCTCTTCCTCTTCTTTTTAAATGGGGCTATTTCAATGTTTTTTACAATAGGATAAATAGGTCTCTGGATGTTGCAGGTATGTAAAGCTGTTGGGTAGTATTCAGAAACACCACAGTAATGGTGATTTTCCTGATTGGCATGTAATCTTCAGTAATTTTAAGGAATAATTTGTCTGAAACTGCTGTCACACCAACAAGTCTTCATTTACGCATCCATCATTTTCAGGACTGTTGGTAACCTGGGCATATTTTCCCCAGAAATAACTTTATTTTCTTATTTTTCTGTAGTACCCTTATTCCAAAGCCCTCAAACTATTTTTAACATGACATCAACATGTATAAAGGTACAGAGCAGAATACAAACAGTTATAATACAGAAGGGATTTTATTAGACTTTTAATGCAGTATAAAATGTACAAACTTTTGTTCTATACTTATTGGCTTAAAAGAAAAGTTTATTCATGCACATATGACACTTTAGAATTTATAGACCACTGTTATTTATATCACCTGATTTAGGCCCTATGTGATAAAGAAATGATTAAATTGCCATTCTTGTGGATGAAAAACATAACTATCAGCAATTTCATATGGTTGAACCTAGTAGAACTCAGAGTTCTGGTTTGCTCTAGGGAATCACATTATAGATATCATGTTGTAGAACTAGACTCAAACCTTCGTCTTTTCATTCCAAGTTCAATGCTTGTCCCCCAAAGCCACACACTTCCTTATACAATTAAAAACCAGAAGAGGTAACAAAAAGTAACTTCCAAGTATTAAAAATCATGCTTTTTAAAATTCTTAAACATATTTCATGAACATACAATTTAGACTGCCTGTCATATCATTTGTCCCAGGCAGCTGTTTGTGAGGAAATGATTCTCGCCCCCATCTTACTACATAAAATATTAGGATCCAGTGGCTTAAGATAGACCAAAAGGTTATGTTGGGAGGAAAACTTTTCCTCTTCCAGTTTGGATCCAGTTGATAGGGGACGTTCAAATTAACTGACAATAAACGGATTAACCAGATAAAAACAAGGCTTATTTACATGTACAGAGGAGAGCTCCCAGTAATGGAAAATTTGTGGAATCACCTTAAATCTATCAACTTAGCCAAAGGAGGGGATTTAGTATTTCAATAGGAGACTATGGAAAGTTCCATAGAGTTTTTTGATGTTGATTGGGCGCAGTCTGTCTTCACAGCAACTGAATTCAAAAGTAATTCCAACTAAGCTGTTATTGGCAGCTGTTTTTCCTTTTTCTCTTTTCTTTCTTTCTTTCTTTTTTTTTTTTTAAGATTTTATTTATTTATTTGACAGAGAGAGACAGCGAGAGAGGCAACAGAGGCAACACAAGCAGGAAGAGTGAGAGAGGGAGAAGCAGGCTTCCCACTGGGCAGGGAGACCAATGCGGGGCTCTATCCCAGGACCCTGTGGGGATCATGATCTGAGTCGAAGGCAGATGCTTAACAACTGAGCCTCCCAGGCGCCCAGGCAGCTGTTTTTTCAAGGAGATTTTGCTTTAGTCAGAAAGGAAATTCAGATAAGATTTCTTTCTGTATCTTCTATTTAATGTTTTTTTTTTAAAGATTTTATTTATTTATCTGACACAGATAGAGAGATCACAAGGAGGCAGAGAGGCAGGCAGAGAGAGAGAGAGGGAAGCAGGCTTCCCGCTGAGCAGGGAGCCCGATGCGGGCCTCGATCCCAGGACCCTGGGATCATGACCTGAGCCGAAAGCAGAGGCTTTAACCCACTGAGCCACCCAGGCGCCCTAATGTTTTTTTTTAAAGATTTTATTTATTTATTTGACACACAGAGAGAGATCACAAATAAACTGAGAGACAGGCAGAGAGAGAGGAGGAAGCAGGCTCCCCGCTGAGGAGAGAGCCCAATGCGGGCCTCGATCCCGGGACTCTGAGATCATGACCTGAGCCAAAGGCAGAGGCTTTAACACACTGAGCCACCCAGGCGCCCCTATTTAATGTTTTTACTTTAAAGTAATATTTATTTTATTTTTATTGATATTTTATGTTTATTTTATTTATTTATTTATTTTTAAAGATCTTTATTTATTTATTTGACAGCTAGAGAGAGATCACAAGTAGAGAGGCAGGCAGAGAGAGAGGAGGAAGCAGGCTCCCCACCGAGCAGGGAGCCCGATGCGGGCCTCGATCCCAGGACCCTGAGATCATGACCTGAGTTGAAGGCAGAGGCTTTAACCCACTGAGCCACCCAGGTGCCCTATTTTATATTTTATATATATTTTATATTTATTTACTTACAGAGTGGGTCCTTACAGTTATTTCCAATACAAAAGATTTAGATCAAAGGGTCACATGTTCTCATTTCAAATGCCCTGCCCTTCTTCTTCATAGGACTCTAATGAAGTAATAATTGGTGTTAGAAGTTTTTTCCTGCCTCATTCTCTCACTATGCTATAATCATTGAGGCTAGAGACTGTGGTTGCATAGTCATCTTTGTACCCTGACACCTTGCATAGTGCCTATCCCATGAAATTGAAAAATAATGGATGAATGAATGAATGAATGGAAATACTTACCTAGGTATAAGATTTATTTCCTTAAATTCTCCAATTCCCAGCTGCCCTTCAGAACCAGCCCCCCATGCGAAGACCCTTCCTTTGAAACAGACAGCAAGAGAGTGTTCCTTTCCACAGCTCACGAGATCAACACGGAGAGTTTCCAATGCCCGGATTGGTTCTTCAGGAACAAAAACAAAACAAAACAAAACACCTCAGAAGATTACTAATTAACAAGAATTTTAAGACGACAAGTTTACTTTCTTCAAAAAGAAGGGTTACTCAGATTTCTTATCTTTTCCAATGGACTTTTAAATCAAGTCCTGAAAACCACACTGAAGGTGTGAAGGAAAAAAGCTCAATGTGTGTTACACTGTCTTTATGGGAATATGGTTGCCTTTCAAAAGGATGAGTTTCATGGAAGAGGGGCACTTGTAGGGACTATGATGCTTGGCCTAAGATCAGACAGAGAGCAGATGGAATGGCCTCCACTCTACTCTTCCGACTTCCCAGCCCTGAACAGTGAGCACAGTGAATCCCTTGTCAGGAGAAAATGGGCAGGGAGTCTTCCCCATGAATGTGAGAGGCAGTAGCCAGATCCTCTCACAAAGAAGAATGCAGTAATATGGGTGAAAGTAATGGGTCAAAGGTGTCCGCAAATGAAAACTGGTCATTATAGCATGATCCCTACAAGTCAATCTAAACTGTTTTCCCAAAGTGTTTGTCTCTGAATTATTATACAGGACAATAAAAAGTGTCCAAAAAATTCATACACTCATGAAGGTAGAGACTGATACCACATTCCTGGAGAACAATTTGGCATCAAGTATCATGTTGCCTCTCATCTCCACCTAAAGGGGATCAGGACATGCCACCCCCAAATATTCCACTTTGGCAGAATGATTATTTTGTGATGAAGGCAACTGAAAATCAACAGATGCAGGAAGAGTTCTCTGCCCTCCCTTTAGTCTCCTACAAGTAGGGCATAAATTTCCCTTGTAAAGGTATCTCCCCTTTCCATACTATACCATACCATACCATACCAGAAAGAGAAGAGTAACTCTTACCACTGGAGTTGGCACTGAGATGAGTCTGCATAGACAACCCTTACCAAAATAACTCTTATCTTTCATTAGTGTCCCCCATACATTTCCAAGTCACTTCCCCACAACTGATCATCTTTCAAAGCCTAAACTCCCATTCTTTTGCTAAAATGCAATGTAAGTCCCCGAGTTCAACCACTTTTGAGTTTCCCTTTTCTTTCTGTGAACTCCTATGCACATAAAATATTAATAAAATTGTATACTTTTCCCCCCTTAATCTTTGCCTGCTTAGTTTGCAGGCCTTCAGAACAAGAACTAACAGGGTAGAGAAGTTTTTCCTCCCAGACACAACTCTTGGTATTTATTTTAAGTAAGTAATCAGAAATTTGGTCAAATAATGGCAATCACAGTATTATTTATAAAAGCCCCTAATGAGGAAAAAACCTAATGTCCACCAAAGAAGAATTAACTTGTATTGTCAAAGCCTGGAAAGTTTTGCAACAATTTAAAATGTATTTTTAAAAAATACATAATAAAAAAGCAGTATGTTTATGATATTATGTTTCGTAAGAGCACAGTTTATAGAGCTGTATAAATATTGAGTCTACAAAGCTATATAATGACATGCTTTTATAAAAGTAAATATATAATAGAGCGAAAACAAATACATCAAAATATGATAGTTGTCCTTGGGTATTGGAATTATAGGCAATTTCTTTACCTGTGTTTCTATAATAATTGGTAATGGTAAAAAACGCTATTACATATTTTTTCCTAATTTTAGAAAAAAGATGCCCTGGGGTATTTCTGAGCAAGTTAGAGATGTCCCACCCAGAAACCACATTTGGAAGGTCCCTCTAGTCCAGACAGCTTCGCACTGGCAGGGACTGGTCTAGAAAGGCTTCACAGGAGGGACCACGCTATCCCGTTAGGTTCCGCTCTCAGTTTCGCTTTTCCGACGAGCTGGAAACTGAAACAAACCGCGCTTCTGGAAAACGAAACTGACGAAGTTACGCGCCGGCAGCGCAGAGCATCGTTTGGCCGGACCCTGGGGCCCAGCGGACGCGGGGCTCCCAGCACCCCCATCGACCTGCCCTCCCGCCGCGCACCTTCGCCCCACACTCACTTGGCTGGTCCTGGCGCTGCCCGTCCCTGCGCCCCAGCTGGCCCTGGCCGTTGTCCCCCCACGAGTGCACCTCGCCATTGCTCAGCAGCAGCAGCGAGTGGCGCTCCCCGGAGGCCGCCTGTCGCAGCTCGGCGCCGCCACGGCCCGCGGGCCGGCGGCGCTGAGGTCCTCCGGGGCTGGCGCCCCAGCAGAGGTACATCGTGCTCCCGCGCCCCGCCGCGCCGCCGCGCTCTCGGAGGCTAGCGACAGCTGTGTGCTGATGAGCGCAAACCGGGAAGCCAGGTGGACCAGCCCGAGTCTGATCTCACCCTCGAGGCCAACTCCCCCACCACACCCCCGCTCTGACACCCTTAGTCATCCTCACCTCCCGGCCAATGGCTCTGGGGGCTCAAACGTGAGCACCCAGTGCTGAGGAGCGGAGAGGGACTCCAGAGGAAGAACTGCATTTACTAACACACAAGCTAAGCAGCTTATGAGCTGTGTGACTTTGGGCAAGTTAGCTAACGAATCTGTGCCTCGGCTACCACATCAATGAAACATGGACAGGGCGCCTGGGTGGGTGGCTCAGTGGGTTAAAGCCTCTGCTTTCGGCTCAGGTCATGATCTCAGGGTCCTGGGATCGAGGCCCGCATTGGGCTCTCTGCTCAGCGGGGAGCCTGCTTCCCCCTCTCTCTCTGCCTGACTCTCTGCCTCCTTGTGATCTCTCTCCCTCTGTGAAATAAATAAATAAAATCTTTAAAAAAAAAAAAAAGAAACATGGACAGTAAATCTAACCTTAGGGTAATTTAACAGGTAACGCATAATGCTAGAATAATGCCTGGAGTGCTTAGAGTGCTTAATAAAAGCATCTGAGTGCCTACCTTTTTTTTTTTTCCTAGGCTATTTTTGGCAGTGGAAAAGCAAAATCCTCTTGGGACCAACATTCTCCTAGTTATAAAGAGGTAAATACTTAGTGTAATGTCAAGGGGCAACATGAAGAAAAATAACACAGTAAAGTAATAGAGGTTAGGGGCAAAAGGAACTTTTGGTTTTTTTTTTTAAGATTTGATTTATTTAAAAAAAGATTTTATATATTTATTTGAGAGAGTGAGAGAGAGAGAACACAATCAGGAGACAAGGGCAGAGGGAGAGAGAGAAGCAGGCTCCCCGCTGAGTAAGGAGCCCCAGGTGGGGCTGGATCCCAGGCCCCCAGGACGATGACTTGAGCAGAAGGCGGAGGCTTGACCAACTGAGTCACCCAGGTGCCTCGAGAACTTGTGTTTTTTGATAAGATTTCAGGGAACACTTCTCAGGTGAAGTAACATTTGAGCAGAGAGTCCAGAGCACATGAAAGAGCATGGGATGTGTCATGCTCATATCTAAAGGCTGAAGGTGAAGGAGAGCAGTTGGAAGCTTTTGAACAGAGATGTGACATGATCTGACTTCAGTTTTAACAGATTCATTCTGGGGGCACCGGGGTGGCTCAGTGGGTTAAAGCCTCTGCCTTCGGCTCCTGAGATCTAGCCCCACATCGGGCTCCCTGCTGAGCCTCTCCTCCTCTCTCTTCTGCCTGCCTCGCAGCCTACTTGTAATCTCTCTGTCAAATAAATAAATAAAATCTTTTTTAAAAAAATAAATAAAAAATAAAAGATTCATTCTGGTTATGGTGATATAGTAGAACAGAAATGGAAGCAGAAGAGCCAGTTAGGAGAGGCTGCTGTAGGAGGCCAGGTCTGAAGGATGACCTTGGGACTAAGGCGACACCCTAGAAGGGAGGAGAGAACAAATAATCACATTCTAGATGTTTTCAAAGAGTCCACAAATTTGCTGACAGGTTGGATGTAGGAGGAAAGAAAAAACGAAAAGGATTAGGATTATTCCAAGGTTGGCCTGAGCCACTGGAGGAACGGTGGTTCCCTTTTCTAGGATGGGGAACCTGAGGGAGGCTCCATGTTGGGGCTGATGGATCAGGGGAATGATCACCTCTGTCAATTGCTTGTTGGGCAAGATCTAGATTGAGTGTTGATCTCTAGCTTTGCCAAAAGAGGTCATTGGGTGACTATGACAGTGTTAGCCATCATTGGCATTACTATTTTATTTTTATTATTTACAGGATCCATTCATATACTCTCAGTGCCACTCACCTTAACTACTACATTTTAAGTTCTCTGAAGACAGGGATAAATGTTGTTTTTTGATCTCAGGAGTGCCTGGCACATGAAAGATGCTAATAAAGATGTATTGGACAAAAGGGTTGATGAATGGCTAGGAAATGAATAACATTCAGACTTTAGGTTCCATTTCTATATGTACCATATATAACCTTTTCCTGAAGAGTAATTTCCTAAATATTTATCACTTTCCTCAGGTGCAAATTTTTCTTTTAAAGATTTTATTTATTTATTTGACACACAGAGAGAGATCACAAGTAGACTGAGAGGCAGGCAGAGAGAGAGGAGGAAGCAGGCTCCTTGCCGAGCAAGGAGCCTGATGCGGGCCTCGATCCCAGGACCCTGAGATCATGACTTGAGCCGAAGGCAGGGGCTTTAACTCACTGAGCCACTCAGGCGCCCTCAGGTACAAATTATGAGTTTGGTATCATCAGCATACAACATTAAGCCCTCAAATTAAGTATTTCTTTTCTGGGTGGCTCAGTTGGTTAAGCCTCAGCCTTCAGCTCAGGTCATGATCCCAGGGTCCTGGGATTGAGCCCCACATCGGGCTCCCTGCTCGGTGGAGAGCCTGTTTCTCTCTCTTGCTCTGCCTACTTGTGCTCTCTATCTCTCTGTCAAATAAATAAATAAAATCTTTTTTAAAAAAGTATTTCTTTTCTGTTTTTCTTTTTCCTTTTTTTTTTTTTTGGAGTAGGAGAAGGGGAGGAGGGGGAGAGGGAGACAATCTTTTTTTTTCCTTTTTAGAGATTTATTTATTTATTTGAGAGAGAGAGAGAAAGAGAGAGCATGCACATGTGTGAGTGGGGGTAAAGGCAGAAGAAGAGGGAGAGAGAGAATCCCAAGCAGACTCCCTGCTGAGCATGGAGCCTAACATGGGGCTTGATCCCATGATCTCATGAGATCATGACCTGAGCCCAAATCTCAAGTTGGACACTTAACCCAGTGAGCCACCCAGGAGCCCCATATTAAATATTTCTTTAAAACAAATCAACTGGAGAGCTAACATGTAAATGTATTGTGTCCCCAGCACCTAGCACAGTGTCTGATACAAAAAAAGAACTCAGTGGGGGTTCCTAGGTGGCTCAGTCAGTTGGGCAACTGACTCTTGATTTTGGCTAGAATCATGGTCTCCCGGTCTTGGAAGCGAGTCATCTGTCAAACTCTGTGCTCAGCACTGGGGGTGGGGGTGGGGGTCTGCTTCAGGATTTTCTCTCTCCCTCTGTCTCTCCCCCTGCTTGCACATGTGCTCTGTCTATATATATATTAGAATAAATAATAAATATTAAAAAAGTAAAAAATAAAAAGAACTCAATAAATGTTAGTGAGATAAGTGAATAATCTGTGTTCATGCACTTGAAAATTATAGCTCTATTTATTGTTTACCATGTATTAGCTATTTTAAATAAAATATCTAATTTAGGGGTTCCTGGGTAGCTCAGTCAGTTAAGTCATTTCTCTCTCCCTCTGTCCCTCCTCCCAACTCTTTTGCAAATGCTCTCTCTCTCTCTCAAATAAATAAATAAATCTTTTAAAAAATATCTAATTTAGTTCTTTCCTCACTTTTCTCACTTAAGATTCTCTTGATTACAAGTGACAGAAAATACAACCTAAGTTCATTTAAGCAAAAGGGAAATTTACTGTAGCTTGCATTACTATTATTATTAAAAAAATATTTGATTTGCCTCTCTGCCCATGGCATCGAGTTTGAGCATGTGATTTTGTTCTGGCCAATGACATGTAAGCAGGGAGTGTCTTCTGGGCAGATGGTTTAAGGGCCAATACTTATTTTTCCTCCTCTCTTTTTCCTCTGTTATAGTAACTGGTGATTTTCTGGATAGAGATTGCTCCATCATCCTGGGTCCCAGATTAGAACCAACAGCCTAGCAGAGTTTAGCTAATTTATGTGGCATAAGTAAGAAATCAGTCTTTGGCAAGGATGCAGAGAAAAGGGAACCCTCCTACACTGTTGGTGGGAATGCAAGCTGGTGCAGCCGCTCTGAAAAACAGTATGGAGGTTCCTCAAAAAGTTGAAAATAGAGCTACCCTACGACCCAGCAATCACACTACTGGGTATTTACCCTAAAGATACAAATGCAGGGCACTTGGGTGGCTCAGTTGGTTAAGCCACTGCTCAGGTCATGATCCCAGGGTCCTGGGATCGAGTCCCACATCGGGCTCCCTGCTACTTGGAGAGCCTGCTTCTCCCTCTCCCTCTGCCTGCTGCTCTGCCTACTTGTGCTCTCTATCTCTCTGTCAAATAAATAAATAAATAAATCTTAAAAAAAAAAGGGCGCCTGGGTGGTTCAGTGGGTTAAAGCCTCTGCCTTCGGCTCGGGTCATGATCTCAGGGTCCTGGGATCGAGGCGCGCATCGGGCTCTCTGCTCAGCAGGGAGCCTGCTTCTTCCTCTCTCTCTGCCTGCTTCTGCCTACTTGTGATCTCTCTCTCTGTGTCAAATAAATAAATAAAATCTTAAAAAAAAAAAAGACACAAATGCAGTGATCCGCAGGGGCACGTGCACCCGAATGTTTATAGCAGCAATGCCCACAATAGCCAAACTATGGAAAAAGAAGATGTGGTGTGTGTTTGTGTGTGTGTGTGTGTGTGTGTGTAATGCAATACTATGCAGCCATCAAAAGAAACAAAATCTTTGCTGTTTGCAACGATGTGGAAAGAACTAGAGGGTATTATGCTAAGTGAAATAAGTCAATCAGAGAAAGACAATTATCATATGATCTCTCTGATATGAGGAATTTGAGGGGCAGGGCGGGGGGTTGTGGGGAGTAGGAAGGGAAAAAATGAAACAAGATGGGATTGGGAAGGAGACAAACCATAAGAGACTCTTAATCTCACAAAACAAACTGAGGGTTACTGGGGGGTGGGAGGGTAGGGATAGGGTGGATGGGTTATGGACATTGGGAAGGGTTTGTTCTATGGTGAGTGCTGTGAAAGGTGTAAGCCTGATGATTCACAGACCTGTACCCCTGGGGCAAATAATAATAAAAAATTTTAAAAAAGAAAGAAATCAGTCTTTGTTGTTGTTAGTTCCTGAGCTTTTGGGAGGTGTTCTTACACAGATAGCATAACTTAGCCTCTTCTCACAGTCACAGAACTAAAAAGTCCATCAGTATGGCTGATTTCAGGAATTGCTATCAACAAGGACCTAATGTCAGGGTGCTTGGCTGACATGATGGTGAGTTTGAACCCCACACTGGGTGTAGAGATTAGTTAAAATCTTAAAAAGAAAACAAGGACTCTATGTCTTAATGCTTCCATGTCTCTGTGCCTCTTGCTCTGAGGGCTTCATCTTCTAGCTCCACACAATGTACTCCAGAGTTCCAGAATCTCCTTAGAGGTAGCAAGAGAGTTATGACAGCTCTACACTTTATAGCCAGCTCCCAGCTTCGCAAAGTCTTGGAGAATCTAGTGTTTAGTCGTGACGCTCTCACATGTCCAGCTGTCTGGTTCTTCACAAATGGACAAGATAACTAAGGTAGCCGGTATAAGTCAGTAGGAGAAAAAGTGACCTACTGTCAGAACAGCTAAAATTAATAAGACAAGAAACGAGGTATTGGCAAGGATGTAGTGAGGATTCCCATGTTGGTGGGAATGCAAACTGGTGCAGCCACTCTGGAAAACAGTATGGAGGTTCCTCGAAAAGTTAAAAATAGAGCTACCCTGTGACCCAGAAATTGTACTACTAGGTATTTATCCAAAGGATATGAATTCAAAGGGATACATCACCCCGCTGTTTATAGCAGCATTATCACCAATAGTCAAATTATGGAAGCGGCCCAAGTGTCCACTGACAGACAAATGGAAAGGAAGATGTACATACAAACACACACACACTCACAGCAATATTACTCAGCCATAAAAAAGAATGAAATCTTGACGTATGCACAGCATGGATGGAACTAGAGAGTATTATGCTGAGCGAAATTTAGCAGAGAATGAAGAATTATGCTAAGTGAAATTGTCAAAGACAAATACCATATGATTTCACTTATATATGGAATTTAAGAAACAAAACAAACAAGCAAAGGGAAAAAGAGAGAGATAGACGCAAACCAAGAAACAGATTCTTAACTATAGAGAACAAACTGATGGTTACCAGAGGGGAGGGGGACCTGGGTTAAATAGGTGATGAGGATTAAGGAGCCCACTTCCTGTGATGAGCACTGGGTGATGTATGGAAGTCCTGAATCACTATACTGTGCACCTGAAACTAATATTACACTGTATACTAACTAACTGGAATTTAAATAAAAATTTAAAAACAAAACCCGAAAACAAACCAAAAAAGCGGATCTACTTAAACCCCATGTTTCAGTTTCCTTACATACAAGAAAGGTAGTTTTGATTTTTAACTCTAGATGGCAGTATTAGTCAACTTGATCTCTTCTTTGCTGGCACCAACCATTTTTCATGGTTGGCTGACTTATGATTGACATCTCTTACTATTATTCATAAGAATTTTTTTTAAGACTTATTTATTTGACAGAGAGAGAGAGAGAGATCAGATCACAAGGAGGCAGAGAGGAAGGCAGAGAGAGAGGGGGAAGCAGGCTCCCCGCCGAGGAGGGAGCCCGATGCGGGCCTCGATCCCAGGACCCTGAGATCATGACCTGAGCCGAAGGCAGAGGCTAAACCCACTGAGCCACCCAGGCGCCTATTCACAAGAATTTTAAGGTTTTTTTCTTCCCTGTGCTCACTGAAAGATATTGGTATTTAAATTACTTAGAAAAAAATAAAATGGTATTCTCTCATGTTATCCTATTACTACTGTAATTGTCTTTCTAGAACATTGCTCTGTAACACTGTAACAATCTCAGAACACCAGAACACAACCCTGAACTGGGAAGATAGAGGAAAAGTGCCTCTAATCCTAGAAATGGTTGTCACTCAAGCCAGAGGCTTCAAAACATGTTACCCAATAACAAATTGAGGGCTGCTTTTGTTTTTGTTTTAATTTTATTTGTTTATTTGAGAGAGAGAGAGAGAGCAGGAGAGGGGGGAGGAGCAGAGGCAGAGGGAGAAGCCGGCTCCCCACTGAGCAGGGAGCTTGACATGTGGTTTAATCCCGGGACCCCAAGATCATGACCCGAGCTGAAGGTAGATGCTTAACTAACCAAGCCACAGGTGCCCCACCAAGAACTGTATTCGAAATACAGTTTAATTTAATTTGCTAACCTATGTGAACTAGTGCAGCTTTACCTGTAAATTAGGATTACTTTCATCTGCTTATAATACAGCAACCAAATATTAATGGTTGAAATACAGAGTAATGGTTGAAATACAAATTTATTTCTCTCACACACAAAAAGCCCCGAGGTGAGCAGTCAACGACTCATGTGACAGCCCCATTATTTTTCAGGAACTCGGGCACCTTCTATCTGCTTCCTTAGAGAACCTAACTGCTACCTCATGTTCCAAGATGACTGTTAGAGTTCTAGCTGTCACAGCTCTATTCTAAGCAGCTTGGAAGGAGAAATGAAGCTGCTTCCCTAAACCCCATACAACATTTCTGCATGCATCTGATTAACCAAAACTTCTTCATGTGACTATACTAGTGGCAGAAGCTCCTGGAAAATGTAGTTTTTAGCTGAGCAACTTATAACCCCAGATAAAAATGGGGTTCTGTTACTAAGGAAGAAGGGAAAAGATAATTGGTAGCAACAGTCTCTCCACAACTAGCAAGGTATTTCAGATGTTTGGTGCAAACATATGGGGCAGGCAGAACTGAGCTTAGTTTAATGTTCTGCAGTCATTATCTTGAAATTCTTAACAACTTTATGTTTAGATTTGTGTTTCATGAGTGAAATCTGGGGGAACACTGGAGCGTGCATGTGAGCAGAGGAGATGTGTGCGATAGGTCGGCTATTTCTTGCCGCCATATTTGCATATAGTGTTTGAGATGCAGCATAAACACTGAATTCCATTGGGTTCACAATCTGTGAGAGTTCCATGAGACCCAGAACTAGTATAAGGTAAGCAGGTTGCATCTCCAAATGAGTAAAAAAGGACACTGATGGCTTTTGAGGCCACACTTTCTGTTAGAACCAGAATTTGGGCTTCCAACACAGAAAGAAGGCAACTGCATTCTAAGAAGCACAAACAAGCAAGAAACCCTATCACACCCTTTTTTACTCCCGTTACTTCTCAGTATTAGCTAACCACTTATGCTGAAAATAATGACACAGAAAGAATAGGAAAGACAGGGCAACCCATGATTTCTTTTCTTTTCAGTCCTTTCTTATCATTAGGCTGAAATAAGAGATTGGTAGAATATATAGGTACCAAGAAGTGGAATAAAATGATTGAATTAGTTTTGTTCAGTGTTTCCTCAGTTCTGATAAAGATGAAATACACATGCATACAAGAGCTATAAAATAACGGTACCTGGGTGGCTCAGTGGGTTAAAGCCTCTGCCTTCGGCTCAGGTCATGACCTCAGGGTCCTCGAATCGAGGCCCTGCGTCAGACTCCCTGCTCAGCAAGGGAACCTGCTTCCTCCTCTCTCTCTGCCTGCCTCTCTGCCTGCTTGTGATATCTCTCTCTGTCTGTCAAATAAATAAAATCTTTTAAAAAACCAAAAGAGCTATAAAATATGAACTGTGTAATTTTGATGATTTTGCATTCAAATGAAATGCTAACATTTGCAGGGCACTTGGCTGGCTCAGTCAGTGAGGCATGCAACTCTTGAGCTTGGGATTGAGTTCCAGCCCCATGTTGGATGTACAGATTACTTAGAAATAAAATCTTTTAAAAAATGCTAATATTTGCATTTAGTTATTTTTTTAAAGATTTTATTTATTCATTTGTCATAGAAAGAGAGAGATTGAGAGAGAGAGAGAGAGAGAGAGAGAGCACAAGCAGGGGGAGAATCAGGCAGAGGGAGAAGCAGGCTCGGCTCCCCACTGAGCAAGGAGCCCAATGTGGGACTGAATCCCAGGACCCTGGGACCATAACCTGAGCTGAAGGCAGACGCTTAACCAACTGAGCCACCCAGGTGTCCCTAACACCTGCATTTAAAACTGACAGTGCACAATGTAAAGGTGAATGGTAAAATTCATGCTAATAATTTAAAATTCTAATTTTCTTTTCTGTTTTTAAAAGATTTTTATTTTTTTAAAGTAATCTCTACATCCAACATGGGGCTTGAACTTACAACCCTGAGATCAAGAGTTGCATGCTCTTACCCACTGGGTCAGCCAGGTGCCCTTAAAATACTAATTTTTTTACTTAGAACAATGTTAAATAGCAAATTAAAAAAAAACTATAACAAATTGAAAGATTGTGAAAGAGAAGAAGCTTAATTTTTGATACCTTTAATTGTACCTTTTTCCTACTTTTTGAAAAAGGGGCTCTGCATTTTCATTTCTGCACTTGGGCCCTACACATTATGAAGCTGGCACTGGTGGTAGGGTTTAAAAATCCAGTCAGACTGTACAGAAACATTCATTTCTGCAACTCATCTGAACTTTATTCAAGCCTCCGCGCTAGTGAGTAGGCAGTAATCTTAAACTAGTCTGACTATCTCATCTCTTCTTGTTCGAACTCTTGTTTTTCAGGTGAATAGTCCATTTTCCAGACGTAGTCTTCCTTCCCATGGCACCCATCACCACCCCTACTCCCCACCCCCTGCCCAGTTCTGTGTCAATATGGAAACTACCATGGAAGGATGGAGGGAAAGGGCGAAGCAGTTCATTCAAGTCAAAATGGAGGGCAGTTCCCTTTATTATAGTGTTGACCAAGAGAGCTCATTACTGTGTCATGAAGTTTTATGAGAATTTTCTTGTGCCTACTTGTGCCCTTAACCATAACTAGTTTATAATATATAGGAAAAGTTGAATTGAAATATACAAATTCAGCTAGTTAAATTATAGAAAATTACTGAAGGGATACAATAAACTGCCTTCTGTTGAAGTCTTGGAATCTCAAACCATGATACATCTTTCTTCTACTGCCCACTAGTTAATATTTACTAAATGATTTCTAAGTGACAGGCACTGTTTCTAGAGATCCACATGAATTGTTTTGTTGAATCATAGCAAAAACATTGTAAGTAGATATAATTATTCATATTTTGTATAAGATGGAACTGAGACATTAAGGAATAAAGTAACTTGCCCAGAGTCACACAAATAAGTGCTATGACTGGTATGTCATCTCAGACAGCCTGATTCCAGAGCCTTCACTCCTGGTACATATCCTAATTTTCTAAAGGAAACACAAGAATTTATTTATAATTATTTTTTTTTTAAAGATTTTATTTATTTGACACACAGAGAGAGATTACAAGTAGGCAGAGAGGCAGGCAGAGAGAGAGGAGAGAGGAGGAAGCAGGCTCCCTGCTGAGCAGAGAGCCCGATGCGGGCCTCGATCCCAGGACGCTGAGATCATGACCTGAGCCGAAAGCAGAGGCTTTAACCCACTGAGCCACCCAGGCGCCCAAGAATTTATTTATAATTAAATTAAACTTATAGAACTTATTCCTTAGTGAATTGCCTTGAGTGCAATGGAATCTGGAAGACTTGTAGAGGCATCTGATAACATTAATGCTTTTTATATAGTGAGTTAATTAAATAAAACATTATTAAAATTAATTTCATCTTTTCAAATATGGATACTACAGCATTTAAAAGGACATATGTGGCAGCTCCTGGGTGGCTTAGTTGGTTAAGCATCCAACTTTTTTTTTTTTTAATTTTATTTATTGGGCAGAGAGAGAGAGATTACAAGTAGGCAGAGAGGCAGGCAGAGAGAGAGGGGCAAGCAGGCTCCCTGCTGAGCAGAGAGCCCGATGCGGGCCTCGATCCCAGGACCCTGAGATCATGACCTGAGCTGAAGGTAGAGGGTTTAACCCACTGAGCCACCCAGGCACCCCAAGCATCCAACTCTTGATCTCAGCTCAGGTCTTGTTCTCAGGATTGCAAGTTCAAGCCCTGTGTTGGGAGTTCAAGCCATCTCCCAGTGTGGAGCCCACTTAAAAATAAATGAATAAATAAAAATAAGAAAAAGGCAGATATGTGGTGCAATCACTATGTTGCATGCCTGAAACTAATGTTACATTGTGCGTTAACTATATTTCTATCTAAGAAAGGATAGATGTGAAATACCAAAAACACACACAAAAAAAAAAAAGAAAAAGAAAAAGAAAAATTTTTTGTAACTATGTATCGTGAAAGCTGTTTACTAAACCTATTGTGGTGAACATTTCACAGTATATAGAAATATCAAATCATTGTGTTGTACACCTGAAACTATTATAATGCTATATGTCAATTAAATCTCAGTAAAAAAAATAATATTATATATGTGGCTTGGCTTGGATTTCTGTTAGACAGCTTTGACCTGTATTGTCTATAGGGCTCTTTATGGAATTGAACCCAAATTACCCCTCACAGAATTTCATTCAATGTCTCCTTTTTTACCTACTTCTCTTCCCAATTCCTCTTCCCCATTCCCTTGGTTTTTCCTAAAAGTATATCACAAGACACTTCCATACCCTCAATCAGAAACTGCTTCCGGGAGAACCCAAGGAAACCTGCCCCCAACCCAGGGAACAGAGAAATAGGATCTAAATAACATCTAAAACAGGTTATACATAACAACCACTGATGCCCACCTTGTCATCAAAGCACAGTTTCTTTAAAAATTTTTCCCCAGGGGCACCTGGGTGACTCAGTCAGTTAAGCATCCAACAATTTTTCTTTTTTAAAATATTTTATTGATTTATTTGTGAGAGAGAGGAAGAGAGAGAGAGAGAGAGAGCACACAAGCAGGGGGAATGTCAGGCAGAGGCAGAGGGAGAAGCAGACTCCCTGTGCAGCAGGGAGCCTGATGCGGGACTTGATCCCAGGGATCTGGGATCATGACCTGAGCCAAAGGCAGACGCTTAACCAACTGAGACACCCAGGTGCCCCACTTTTTGGAATTTCTACACGAATAACTATAGTAAAAGCTATATATTAAAAAAAAAAAATCTCACATGCCCAAAATGGCATGACTTAGGCCAAGTCACCAACCTGGGGCTTCATACCTCACCTAAGTACACTTTCGACCTCCCCCAGAAATGTAGCCTTAACCAGTCAGTCAGAAATTTTCTGGTCAGCACCGAGAAAGTAATCTGTCACATGGGCAGTCTTTCAATGGAGATCAAGACCCCTTTGTTCCCAAAAGAAGGTGACCTCACCCCAAATAATCCTTCTTACTGTTTATGATTCCTTATGCTGCCTTTAAAAACCTTTCCTTTTTACCCTTCAGAGCTCCCCTCTGCTTGTTAGAGGGGAGGCTGCGGGATTCATAAATTGATTAATAAAGCCAATTAGATCTTTAAAATGTACTCAATTAAATTTCTGTTATTTAACAATTTGAAGAGTATCATGGTTGGGGAGACAACAAAATTATATAGGCACTTAGAGATGGGAAGGGTCATTTCTGGCCAAGGAGGACAAGGGAAATTTCATGGGGTATGTGGCTGCTTCAAAGCACCTTAAAGAATGTGGGGGATTTCAACCAAGAGATGGATGCATTTCTCCAAAAAGGAGAAGTGGCACAAACAAAGACAGACAGGTGAGTAATGGAGAATGGTTTCCTAAATCGTATTCAAGTCTTAAAGTCAAAGAACGAAAGATCTTTAAACCCTCTGTCCGAGGAAGTTGGCTAGGCCAGTTTGCCTGGGGTCTGGAATAGAGAAGTGAAGGCGACCTGCTGGAAAGACAGGAGGCCGGGGTAGGTTTGGAAGGCCAGGCCCTCAAAGTGAACTCTGTTAAACAATGGGGAATCCTTCTGAGAAGTAGAACACAGGAGCATCAGCCCTGTGGTCCCACATGTGGGGCCTGATTATTTTATATTTAAATCGAGAGAAATTTCTCAAATGCTAATTTAACTCAACAAGAATTTGCAGAGAATCTACCGCAAATACGAGGTCACAGGTTAGTGCCTTGAGCTCATACAGTTAAATGTAGGAGTCTTTCTGACTTGCTCCCTTCAATGTAATTTGATAAATCATTATATGAATTACAATTTAGGTGTGGATTTAAAAGAGCCATTCAGTTTTCAAGAGGTATTAGAGGTAGGGAATGGAAACAGGAAAGATTGGGAGGAAGAAAATGTCACCCTTCAGGGGTGAGCGCTGCGTCTCACACTGTGTCTCTGTGTGACTCTGTGCTGGGAGCTACCCGTTACTTCACCACGCGTTGGGAATGTTAGGAGGCTTGATAGTGGTGAGGGCGGCCCGGGGGACGCACACACAAGAGGCAAGTGCAGGAAGAGAGCTGACTCCCTCAGGCCTAACGATGACCTTACACCATTCAAACCCCTTTACAGTGACCTTCAAGTGTTCCATTTCATTCACGCTACTTAGGCTCAGATGAGTTATTGAACTTCTCTGAGCCTTGGTCCCCTCGTCTGAACAACAGGAATAACATTCCTACCTTTTGTAAAGTTCCTGGCGGGCCGCTGGTCCCCTAAGCAGGTGTCTGATAAATGGCTACTCTTTTTTTCTCTTAACTGAAAGTGATCTGAGAGGTCTCCGTTTAACCTAAGGGTTTCATATAGTAAATTGGAGAATCAGAAAGTACATCAGAAGGCAGTGAGATCACAAGCTAGAAATCATGTGGCACAAAAATGCCGCTAATCACAGATCTATAAATAATCTTTGGATCCGATCAAAATGATGACCCCTCCCCAAATTCAGAGGGCAGGTCCTAAAAATGTCATCAGTCCCATTTGAACATGTGAAGGGTAATTTTAAGAGAAGGTATAATAGGGGCGCCTGGGTGGCTCAGTTGTTAAGCCTCTGCCTTCGGCTCAGGTCATGATCCCAGAGTCCTGGGATCGAGCCCCGTGTCTGGCTCCCTGCTCAGGTGGAAAGCCTGCTTCTCTCCCTCCCTACCAGGTACTTAGCTGTGGTGGAGGCCCTCTGAAGGGTTTACAGAGGATTCGGAATCATATCTGAAACATAATGTGTACACATATAAAACAGAGGAAAACAAGGATATGTTAGAATTAAGAACTAAATGGGGGCATTACAGTCAACTGCAGTATGAGTTCAGAGAAAAAGAGGCCACTTAGTGGTGAGTGGAGTCAGAAAAGGGTTGCTGGAGAGAGAAGGAAGGGCAGATCCGAGAGAGAAAAAGCAGTAGGATCAAAAGCAGGTAGCAAACAATGAACCTGGTTTGTGTAGAGGACGGAAGGAGACTGGTCTGGTTCTGCACAGAATGTGCATGGGGGCAGGTGGGGGTTGGAGAGGAAGACGAGTTCCAGTGGAAAGCATGGGCCAAACACAGAGGCTCTGAAGGTCTGCCCTGGGTGGTGAACCACAGGTCCTTGAGCGACTACAGGAAGAGAGGGAAACAACGGTTTTGAAAGAAACGTCTCAGGTTATCGACAATTCAGATGAAGCCTTTCCAATCTGGACTTTCCTCCTGTTGTATGGCCCATGAGCTAACGATTTTTGCATTTTAAATGATACGTGAAGATGATGTTAACTTCAAGTTTCTGTATCCATTCGTAAAGTTTCACTGTGTTGGTTCTCAAACTCAGAAGTTCCCTGGGGTATATCTGAAACAGGGCCCCATTCGTGGAAGGCAGGGAGACAGAAGGAAGAGGCAGATGGCTTCAGATTGGTAGGTGGCAGGTTTCATAAGCAAACGAACTTACATAAGAGACTTCTCTTGGACAGCCCAAGATGAGTGGATCTGCACACCTGTCCACCAGTATCTCAGAAGTTTAGAGAGAGAACTTAACTGGGTTCAGTCACATACACTGTCCAGATGCTCTGAGCAACACATTACTTTCTCAAGGCTGCATCCTTGAAAAATGGCTCCCACTGTGGGAATGGGGGGCAGAACACGAATTCCAAGGACAGGGGAAGTGGTGAGGAGCCCCTCCAGCTGCCTGGGTCCAGCTCTTAGGTCAGCTGGAGGTCTTGTCTTCTTCATAACCTCCTCCAACACGCCAGAGCACTCGCTTGCTTATTACCGATGGCTACTTTTCTGCTCCAATGGCAGAAATGGCCTGAAAAGCCTAGAATATTCCTTATCTGGCCTTTACAGAAACCGCTTACAGACCCTAGGTTTGGACTGATGCTGGGGAAACAGAGAAGAGAGAGCATAGGAGCAGGGACTAGGTTGAGGCGAACGAGGCGCACACCTTGGACACAATATTTAAGAGGAAGGATGCCAAAGAGCCTAAGTAATCAAATAACATTTAATGCAATATTTCTAAAAAACAAAACTAATGCCCAAATTCCATGATGAAGAAAATATCAAAATTGAAATGAAGATAGGATCAATCACAGTGCTGTGCTGTGTCATTTCAGAGACTGAGCCATACGGAAAATCAGTAACTATGGGGATTTTTGGCACCACTTTAACTTTTGCATGGGAGGCCAGTGCTTCACTCAGTGGCCCCTAGCAGTGGCCCTGGTATTACAGGGATAAACTAGAGTCTGTGAGATTGGAGGATGAGGGAAAAAAACAGCATGGCAGAAGACAGGGAGATTTAGGAGTGGATTTCAGATCTTAGATCAGATCTTGGATCTTCACATTTTTTTTAATTAAAAAAATTTTTTTTAACTAATCTCTACACCCAACATGGGGCTCAAAGTCACAACCCTGAGATCAAGAGTTGCATGCTCTTTGAATTGAGCCAGCCAGACACCCCTTGTATCCCCACTTTTGTTTTTTAAAGATTTTATTTGTTTATTTATTTGTTCATTCATTCATTCATTCATTCATTTATGTGTCAGAAAGAGAGAGAGCGCGCACACACAAGCAGGGGGAGTGGCAGGTAGAGCAGGTAGAGGGAGAAGCAGACTCCCCGCTAAGCAGGGAGCCTGGGACTCAATCCCAGGACCCTGGGATCAGGACCTGAGTTGAAGGCAGACACTTAACCGACTGAGCCACTCAGGCACCCCGGATCTCCACTTTTAAGGGGAACTTTTCACTCATTTCATCCAAAGTAAAAGCCAAAGTGCATGTCGGTTGTGCAGTCCAGAGCCAGCCCTTCAGCTCTCTGCCCCATTCCTAAATATTCTCCTCCTTGTTTGCTTCCCATTGACCAGCTGGATTCCTTACAGTCTCTTCACAAAGCTGGGAGTGCTTCATCTCCCACCCGCACACTCTCAGTCTCTCCTCCTGGAGTCCTCGTTTCTGACATGCCTGGGACTCATGTGTCACCTCCCAGAAGCCTCTCCTGACCTTGTTATTTAAGACTACACCAATTTCTATTACTCAGCCATTAAAAAGAATGAAATCTTGCCATTTGCAGCCGCATGGGTAGAACTAGAGAGTATTGGGCGCCTGGGTGGCTCAGTGGGTTAAAGCCTCTGCCTTCGGCTCAGGTCATGATCTCAGGGTCCTGGGATTGAGGCCCGCATCGGGCTCTCTGCTCAGTGGGGATCCTGCTTCCTCCTCTCTCTCTGCCTGCCTCTCTGCCTACTTGTGATCTCGCTCTCTGTCAAGTAAATAAATAAAAAAAACTTAAAAAAAAAAAGAACTAGAGAGTATTACTCTAAGTGAAGTAAGTCAGTCGGAGAAAGAAAAATACCATATAATTGCATTCATACAAGGAATTTAAGAAACAAAATAGATGAACATAGTAGAAGGGAAGGAAAAAAGATGAAAATTGAAGGGGAGGCAAACCATAAGAGATGATGAACTCTAGGAAACAAACAAGGGTTTCTAGAGGGCAGGTGGGTGGGGCATGGGGTGATTGGGTGATGGGCGTTAAGGCGGGCACTTGATGTAATGAGCACTGGGTGTTGTATGCAACTGATGGGTCACTGAATTCTACCTCTGAAATGAAAAAGAAAAAAAGAGAGCTAAAAAAATAAAAGATTAGTCCTATTCCTTCACCCCCATCCCTCCCTGCTTTGTTTTTCCATTGCATCTGTCAAGCTCTAAATATTATAGAAGGTACTGATTTGCTGGGCTTATGGTTTCTCTTTTCTTGCCTGATTGCATGTTCTATGAAGGCGGTATTTCTGTATACTTTGCCACCATGCAATGCCCAGTGCCTAGATAAGAACCATCACCCTATCTATACTTGAGGACTGACTGAACAGATCCAGTAGAATACAAAGGGAAAAGGAGAGATTATCCTCTTTTAGGGTTTAGGACATTCCTTCTAACAGAACAAATAAGCTTCTTGGGGCACCTGGGTGGCTCAGTGGGTTAACCTCTGCCTTTGGCTCAGGTCATGATCTCAGGGTCCTGGGACTGAGCCCTGCATCAGGCTCTCTGCTCAACAAGGAGCCTGCTTCCCCCTCTCCCTTTGCCTGCCTCTCTGCCTACTTGTGATTTTTCTCTCTCTGTGTCAAATAAATAAATAAAAATCTTAAAACAACAACAACAACAACAAAAACACCAAATAAGCTTCTTGCTTGAACAAAAATGAAAAGAGTTCAAAATGTGAAAATTCTCATATTGCCCCTTCTGACCTGTTGACTGGTCTTCCTGGGCACTCATTTTTCCTGCCTCTCAGAATTCCTAATTCCCTGTAAATTCCTAAGCTAATTGCTTCCTTTTTTCAAGGGCAGCTTTAATCACAGCTGCCAATTCTAGGAACACTTCTACAGGAAAGGGAAATCAGTCATTTCTCTGTGTTTAACTATAAAAAAATGTCTTTTTTCCATTGGCCTTTTCCTTGGCTCCATTACCGTGCACACTTTTCTGTTCAGGGCTGAGGTAATGCATCTGCAATCCAGTATCCTCTTGCTGATTCTGCCAAGAATTAGTTATAAGTCAGTCAGCTTGCTCACTTGATACTTCACCACTGCTTCTTCTCACATCTAGTTCGTGCTTTAATTTTAGTAGATGTGCAAAGCAGCCACTGGTTGCCTGGCCATCCCTAGATGGCTAAAAGGCACCATGTGTAGACATGAAGAAGGAAGTGAATAAGCTCAACTTGACAGTTAAAGAAACAAAGATCCTATATCCTACCTGCAACATGTCCAGAGAATGTATCTTCCCGGGCGCCTGGGTGGCTCAGTGGGTTAAAACCTCTGCCTTCGGCTCAGGTCATGGTCTCAGGGTCCTGGGATCGAGGCCCGCATCGGGCTCTCTGCTCAGCGGGGAGCCTGCTTCCTCCTCTCTCTCTGCCTGCCTCTCTGCCTACTTGTGATCTCTCTCTCTGTGTCAGATAAATAAATAAATAAAAATTTAAAAAAAAAAAAAAGTATCTTCCCGTCACCCCAGATAATATCTTATGCTGATAATTATTGAAAACTGAGTATCAAAACAGCTTTTATACAGAAAGAATAATCAATATATGTATTTTCCTTTTTTTAAAAGATATTATTTATTTATTTCAGAGAGAGACACAGAGATAGTGACAGCGAGTACAAGTGGGGAGAAGAGGAAGAAGCAGACTCCCCGTTGTGCAGGGAACTTGATGCGGGGCTTGATCCCAGGACTCCGGGATCATGACCTGAGCCCAAAGACAGACGCTTAACCAAGTGAACCACCCAAGTGCCCCAATAAATGTCCTTTTCTAATGCGGCTTTAAATACTCCCCCAATTTCTTGGCTATTGATTTTTTCCCCCTCACACCCTAAAATAAACATATTTTTAAATAGCCACCCTTGGGGGTGCCTGGGTGGCTCAGTTATTAAGCGTCTGCCTTTGGCTCAGGTCACGATCCTGTGGTCCTGGGATCAAGCCCCACGAGCCCCACGTCGGGCTCCCTGCTCCGCGGGAGCCCGCTTCTCCCTCTCCCACTCCCCCCACTTGTGTTCCCTCTCTCACTATGTCCCTCTCGTCAAATAAATAAAATCTTTAAATAAACAAACAGTTACCCTTGGCAGATCACCCTGCCCTAGGTGTGCAGGGTGGGTTTATGGGTGGGTGTCTTTATGATAATCACCTGTGACCAAAAAGGAATAACCAGTCCCTAAAAAGAAGTCAGTCATTGAAGGCATTATCGATAGAGAAGTTAAAAGGATTTAAGTTTCCTGGTTAGCTTTCTATAAAAGACCAACCCTAAAGGCCTCCTTGGCAACCCTGTGGCAACCCAGTTGGGATTCCTGTCGCTCTTGAGAGCTTTTTCTGTAACTTCACTTAATAAACTTCTATTGCTTTACTAACTAACTAACTAACTAACTAACTAACTAACTAACTAACTAACTAACTAATTACCCTATCCATTTAATAGCAATAAGAGAAGTACATTAATCACTTAGGTCAAAGGTCAATAAGCTTTTGTTTTACTGAAGGGCCAGATAGCAAATATTTTGGGCTTTGCTGTCCATATACTCTTGTCACAATTATTCAGCTCTGACATGGTAGCGTGAAAGTAGCACAGACAATATATAAATGAGTGTGTATGGCTGCCATCCAGTGAAACGTTATTTATACACTGAAACTTGAATTTTGCATAATTTTCATGTGTCACAAAATATTATTCCTTTTTAAAAATTTTTTCAAGCATTAAAAAATTAAACATCCATTCTGAGTTCTTAAACCATAAAAAAAGGAGGGGAAGGGGCAGACCAGATTTGACTCATGGCCCATAGTTTGCATGCCAGCCCCTGGCCAAGGTTTAGAAGTCACACAGGACAGTAACCTTGGGAAATCTAGTCCATCAAGTAAAGGCATATTTTTAAGTAAGGATATCTGTATAAGCATGTTATTTGCAACATTCTTGATCTGCAGGAGAAAGCAGAAAGAAAACTAAATGGAATTTCCTTTAATAGGGCAGTGATTGAAGACATTGTGGCAAATCCAGTGGAATATTAAGAAGTCATCAAAAAGAGTGAGTTAAATCTATACTAATAGTCTTGAGGAATTTTCATGATTTATATTTAAGTAAAGGAGCACATTGGAGAGAAGTGATTTTTCTTTTCTGTTTTTATAAAATAAACAATCCAGGGCACTTGGGTGTCTCAGTCAGTTAAGTGTCTGCCTTCAGCTCAGGTCATGACCACAGGATCCTGGGATCGAGTCCCGCATTGGGCTCCCTGCTCTTTGGGAGAGCCTGCTCCTCCCTCTCCCTCTGCCTACTTGTGCTCTCTCTCTATCTCTCTGTCAAATAAATAAATAAAATCTTAAATAAAATAAAACAGAAATAAACAATCCCATTTTTGTAAAATAATGAACCTCCTGTCTACTTCTATGTATAACATTTGTTGGAGTGGGAGTTAGGGAATGAAGAAAAGAGGGGGAGACATAAGATTCCACCTATGTAAAATTATACATGGTATACATAGAGAAGACACAAAATTGTGATCAGCAAAACGTTAATGCTGGCTATTACAGGATGGTAGAATTGCAGATGAAACTTATTTTCTCCCTTACGGTTTCTTTTTTTTTTTTTTTTTAAGATTTTATTTATTTGACAGAGAGAGAGAGAGAGATCACAAGTAGGCAGAGAGGCAGGCAGAGGGAGAGGACGAAGCAGCCTCCCTGCTGAGCAGGGAGCCCAGTGTGGGGCTCGATCCCAGGACCCTGAGATCATGACCTGAGCCGAAGGCAGAGGCTTTAACCCACTGAGCCACCCAGGTGCCCCTTCTCCCTTGCAGTTTCATGTGTCCTTGATTTTTTATGGTAAGGATATATTACTTATGTACTCTAGAGAAAAAAATAATGCTATTTTCACTTCAAAGAAAAGATTTAACTGTAATGTTCATCAAACTGCCATTTCTTTTTTTTTTTTTTAAGATTTTATTTCTTTAAGTGATCTCTACACCCAACGTGGGGCAAGCATTTACAACCCCGAGATCAAGAGTCACATGCTCTACTGACTGAGCCTGCCAGGCACCCCCAAACTGACATTTCTAGTATTAAAAGGTTGGAAATTACCCCAAAATCCAGCAGTAGTGAAGATACTGCTTAGTCACTTGGTACAGCTATACAACAGAATACTAATTGGCCTTTTAAAGAGGTTCTGTTGGGAATGCCTTGGTGGCACAGTCGGCTAAGAGATAGACTCTTGATTTTGGCTCAGGTCGAGACCACGGGGTCGGAGATTCCAGCACAGTAGTGCTCCCCAGTCAGCGGGGAATCTGCTTAAGACTCTCCCTCCCTCTCCTTCTGTCCCTCCCCACTGCTCATGAGCATGCTCTCCCTCCCTTCCTCCCTCTCTCTCAAACTAACTAAGTAAATCTTAAAAAAAAATAAAAATAAGATAAAAAGGTGTCATCAGTAGTAGAGATGGCTGGTTTTACAAGTGGACAGACCTGGATGTAATCCAGACTCACAAATACCAGCTAAGGATCTTAAGAAAGTCTTTTCACACCCTGGTGAAATTTCCTCATCTTAAAATTGGAATAGTGATGTAATTTGTTAACTCAGGAATTAACATATAGTATGGGCTCTTTATTCATTTTTATTCTTAGTATAGGCTCTTTAAATATCATCTAGTGTAATAATTATTTGGGGGATTTATGCAGACTCTAAGAAATTATATGCAATGAATATATATTTTTTCATAAAAGAGAAAAGGACTACTTTTTTTTAATGTTTGGATTTTTTTTTTTTAAGATTTTATTTATTTATTTGACAGAGAGAGACACAGTGAGAGAGGGAACACAAGCAGAGACAGTGGGAGAGGGAGAAGCAGGCGTCCTGAGCAGGGAGCCCGATGCGGGGCTTGATGCCAGGACCCTGGGATCATGACCTGAGCCAAAGGCAGACACTTAACGACTGAGCCACCCAGGAACCCCGAAAAGGACTATTTTTGATCATGATGAGAGAGTTTACTTCAGATAGAAATGGCTTCTGAAAATCAGGCAGTTTGGAATTGATGGTGAGGTACCTCTTGCAATACAGTGTAGGTTGGGCTTGGGAGAGAAAGTCTTGCTGGGTATAACAGTGAGAGGTAACAGTTACAGTTAAGAGTAACAGCTGAAGGGGTGCCTGGGTGGCTTAGTCGTTAAGCGTCTGCCTTCAGCTCAGGTCATGATGCCAGGGTCCTGGGATGGAGACCCACCATCAGGCTCTCTGTTCTGCGGGAAAGCCTGCTTCTCCCTCTCCCACTATCCCTGCTAGTGTTTCCTCTCTCGCTGTATCTCTCTCTGTCAAATAAAGAAATAAAATCTTAAAAAAAAAAAAAAAGAGTTACAGCTGAAACTCACCTGCCTGTGTGGAAGATCACAGAGAGAAATATTGCACAGACCTGACTATGAAAGGAGAGAAGACAGAAGGGATGCCAGGCTGCATGGTCATCAGAGAAAAAGGAGTCCATCTTCCATTAAGGCAAAGGCAGGACACACTGGAGCTTGGTCAACAATAGCTGCACAATGGATAGATGGATGGTTGTCAAGGTCATACATTTATGATCAGATTGTTTGGATCACAGAGAATGAATTCAGAAGGAAATCCTTCAGGGCACCTGGGTGGCTCAGTCATTAAGCACCTGCTTTCAGCTTAGGTTGAGGCGGAAAAGCCCAAAAAGGCCACCTCACTGAGATGGGGAGCCCCCAGGGATAACTTGGCACTCCTCTACCGAGTCATTCCCACATAGACAAAGACCTGTTGCGTGGCCCTGAGCCAATCAGCGGTGAGACCTTGTAAAAAAATTCCTAGTTTGCCTATAAATGCCCTCTCCAATCATAACCGGGGGCTCAATCTTTGTGAAACGATTCTGCTGGGCCCACCGGCTTTAATAAAGCTGTGTTCTCCCAGCTCTCTGGGTGCCGCTTGAGTTTCTTGGTCACCTCTGAACTTCCACAACAAGGTCATGATCCCAGGGTCCTGGGATTGAGCCCCACATCGGGCTTCTTGCTTGGCGGGAAGCCTGCTTCTTCCTCTCCTACTCCCCCTGCTTGTGTTCTCTCTCTGGCTGTGTCTCTCTCTGTCAAAAAAATAAATATTTAAAAAAAGAAGGAAATCCTTCACTCTCTATTTTTGGAGAGAACCCTGAATTATGGAGAAATTACATGGGAAAATATTCATAACCCAATTAAAGGGTATATGATGGTGTGACTGGTATGATCTATTTAGTCATTCAATAAATAAGTATTTATTGAGCACCTACATCATGCCAGCAGCACTCATCATATACCAATCACAGATCAAGATGCGTTGCTTTGAATCTGGATAACTTTGCTCTCTGATCCCAAGGTGACTGACGTCTGTGTTCGCAACATGTTTGGGAGTTTATGAGGACAATTTGAGTAGTCTTTGTACCTTACCCAACTGGATGAGAAGCTAATGTGTTAGGATTGAGGTGGATAAGTCCAAAAAGATCACCTCACTGAGATGGAGAACCCCAAGGATGACTTGGTACTTCCCACCAGGTTGCTTCCGCATAGCCTTAAGAACTTCCACGTGGCCCTGAGCCAATCAACAGAAGGACCCCTCGAAAAGTCCCTAGCTTACCTATAAATATCCGCCCCAATCATAGCCGGGTGCTCAGACTTTGGGAACGATCCCGCTGAGCCTGCCAGCGTCAATAAAGCTGTGTTCTCCCAACTCTCCGCGTGCCACTTGAGTTTCTTGGTCGCCCAGAATTTCTGCAACAGGATCACTAGCTGTGTGTGCCTGGGCACTGTGGTTCAACACATAAAGGTAAGGGCTATGGCATCAGACTACCAGCGTTCAAAATCTGGATCCACTGACCTTATAATATTAGGTAAATTTCTTCATCTATCTGAACCTCCATGTTCCCAGCTGTAAAATGAGGATAATAAAGATGTGGGAAACAAAGGCAGAAGGAAATGTAAATAAAATTAAATGTCCTTATAACCTGCAGCCCATTGACAAATAAATACTTGAGGCAGGAAACTCCTGTCTAAATGCTAGAGGGAAAAACAACCTCAGTCTGACAATAGCAAGGCCTCTCAGTATCCTGTGAGTCTTCTTTAGCATATGAAAATCCTTTTGGAACTTCCTTTATCTTCACTTCCCCCTACCTCAAAGTATATAATTAGTTGCCCTTCACAATCCCAGAGCAGCAGCTCCTTCTGTCTGGGGATCCTATTGCTGTGCTTTAATAAAACCACCATTTTGCAACAAAGGTGTCTTAAGAATTCTTTTTTGGCATTGGCTCTGGATCCCACCAACCTCACCAAAACATTCCAAAAGCTACATCAGTAATAGCATTTACCAGAGAGGAATTTTTCTTTAATTAAGACTTAGTGGGGGTCGCCTGGGTGGCTCAGTCATTAAGCGTCTGCCTTTGGCTCAAGTCATGATCCCAGGGTCCTGGGATGGAGCCCCGCATCGGGCTCCCTCCTCAGCGGGGAGCCTGCTTCTCCCTCTCCCACTCCCCCTGCTTATGTTCCCTCTCTCGCTGTCTTTCTCTCTCTCTGTCAAATATCTTAAAAAAAAAAAAATTAGTGGGATAATATATAGTTGACCCTTGAACAGTGCAGGTGTGGGGACACTTGAAGAGGACATCAGCTGCTCCATTTTGACTTCAAACGTTCTAGCTGAGTTCTTTCCCGCTAGACTCTTGGCTCAGGTGAAAGACCCTGAGGGCAAAGTATCCCCTGATGGGAACGGAAATCACTCCCTCAAGTAATAGGTGATATGGGAAACAAAGCCAGAAGAAAAATTAATACATTTCCTTCCTATCTACAGCCCATTGACAAGCCCTTGAATCAGGCAGAATGACCTTCCTCTAGGGACTCAACTGCCTCAATATTGATACTTTGTTAAAGACAAAAGGTGATTTTAGCCCAATGCCCAGGATCCTCTAACTCTACTTTAACATACAAAGATTCCTTTGGAAACTTCCTTTATCACAAACTCCCCTCTTCCCCCAAGATATATGTTGGCAATCATCCCCCAGGCATATGACCCACCAATGTACAGCTGAAGGGTCATGACTGAGTTTCTACTAAACTGTAATAAATGACCTTTCCTAATAATAGCTGGCCCCCTCAGGGTCCTGGGAACCTTGTTTTCAAAATACCTGGGAGGCTTACACTATCCTTAACCCCCCTCCCAACTTGAAAGTATACAATAGGCCACTCTTCATGACCCCAGTGTAACCCTTTCTGCCCATGGGTCCGGTCCCCGGGCTTTAATAAAATCACCTTTTTGTACTAAAGATGTCTCAAAGACGTCTCAAGAATTCTTTCTTGACTGTGGGCTTCGAGCTTTGCTGCCTACCTGCACAAACCCATCCACCTTTGCCCCACATTTTCCTTATAGAAACCTGGAAGTATTTGCGGCCCTTTGGAGACAGTCTTTGATACACGTGTCCACTGTCTGCCAGTGTTGGTCTCCCTGAACTAAATCCATTTGTTATTTTACCACTATTGTCTCTCTGCCTTTGGATTTTGTCAGCGGTGAGCAGCCAAACCTGGTCTGTTTGGGAGCCCCAGAGCCAGGTGCTCTGCCCACAAACTACTCTGACCCCCAGAGTAGTTGAACATCCATGTACAACTTTTGACTCCCCCAAAACTTAACTACTAACAGCCTACTGTGGACTGGAAGCCTTTCCAAAAACAGTTGAGTAACATGTATTTGTATGTTTTATATACTGTAGTCTTACAGTAGCATAAGCTAGAGAAAAGAAAATGATATTAAGAAAATCATAAGGTACTGCACTGTACTGTACTTTGCAGTACTGTACTGCATTAAAAAAAAATCCACATATAAGTGGACCTGCGCAGTTCAAACCTGTGTTGTTCCAGGGTCAACGGTACTACAAAGAAGGAGCAAGTTAAAATGCAGCAAACCAGAACCAGGCCTGAGAAGAAAATCAAAGGTGCCAGGAAACAACTTGTCTGACATCTGTACAAGAAAGAACTTTTTTTTTTTTAAAGATTTTATTTATTTTATTTGACAGAGAGAGAGATCACAAGTAAGCAGAGAGGCAGGCAGAGGGAGAGGGGGAAGCAGGCTCCCTGTTGAGCAGAGAGCCCGATGCGGGGCTCCATCCCAGGACCCTGAGATCATGACCTGAGCTGAAGGCAGAGGCTTAACTCACTGAGCCACCCAGGTGCCCCAAGAGAGAACTTTAACAGTGAAACTCTCCTGTGAAGGTTTTTTGAGGGGGTGTTATGGTTTTGTAGGTTTAGCTTTTGTATGTTTGGCCTTACCAAGGGACATGGTTTTGGAACCACATGTCTAGTAGAAAGTAGTCCTCTTAGGGATGACTTACATATAGAGAAGGAGATAACCATTAACATCCTAGAGAAACTTAATAGAGTCTCCATGGTCAAGTAGAGCTCCCTTGAGGAACACCCATTCTAACACTCACACAAGTGCTGCTCTCTGTTCGAGGGGAATGGATTGCCTTGGAGATCCTGTCAGTGTACAATGAAATTCATTTTCATTCATTCAACTCATGTTTATTGAATATTTATTCAGTGTCAGGTGCTAGAGGCCTGAGGATACTGCGTTAAGAGGGAAAACCAATCCATTCAGCCCCACCCTGACCTCACAGACTTCAGTAGAGAGAGGGAGACACTAGTCAAGTGATCACCAAAGTAAATGCAAAAATATAATAAGTGTTATTAAGGAAAGTTATATGTTGCTATGATATCACGAAATAGAAGAACTTATCTGGTTAATGAGATCATAAATGCTTCCTGGAGGAAATGATGCCAGCTGACAATGGGAGGAATCAGTGCTCTGAAGAGAGTGAACACATTGTGCAAAGGTACTGTGGTAGAAGGAAGTATGACACCTTGAAGAAAAACCATCAGTGTGATTGAAGGAGCTAAGATATGCTAATAAGAACTAACATTTCTGGAGTACTTAGTAAGTTCTAAACACTTTACACTAATTCTCACAATAATCCTAGGAGGAAGATACTATTGTCATTCCCATTATGACAGATGAAGAAGCTGAAGGACAGAGAAGTAACTTACTCAAAGTTATACAGTTAGTAGGAGGTAGATGGAAATAAGATTAGTTTGGAGAAGTAGGACAGGACCAAAACATGCAGAAATTCATAAGCCAAGTTAAAATTTTTTATTTTCATAAAAAAGGAAAAGGAGTTTACTGAAGTATTAATGAAGAAGGAAAGCTCTGTGTGCCTGAGTGCATGTGTATTAACATGAACATATTTGCATTTCAAAAGTCACTTGAGCTGTAGCATAAGAACTAGTTGAAGAATGGGAAGAGTGGATACAGAGAAACCAATCAGGCAGTGACTGTGGTTCCCTGGACAAGAGCAAGAGGTGGTGTTTGAAGATATATTTTGGAGAGAAGGTGGATGGGGAGTGATGAGAGGAGGGGATGTGTCCGGGGTGCTCCGCAGGCATCTGGCTTGTGTCACTGAATGGATGATGGTGTCACTTTCTGACGCAGAGAATACAGGAAGGGGAGTGAGCTTGGGCATGGGGCAGAAGGTCCTGACTTCCAGGTATTTCTTGAGATACCTCCCCTTGGCAACGTCAACAAGACAGTTGTTTGTGTGGGGCTGGAACTCAGAAGGGTCTGGGTTAAAGATTAAATTAGGGATTATCTGTGACAGTGATGAGGGAGCAGAAGGTGAGCTGAGGGCAAAGCACAAGCTGACTGATACTCCACAACCAACACCCTCCCCGTAGGATCTGTGTGACGTTCCCTCGGGCCCTCCCGGCTGCCCTAAAGCTAAGGGGAGGAAAAACAAATGCTCAATATATAGAGATTATAGTCCTGCAGGACAGGAGTCTCCCTCAGTTTACAAATGTTTTAGTGATTTATAAGAAAAAAGAAAAGCATTCTTATCGATGACCTAACTTCCAGAAGGAAACTCCCACCTGTCTTAATGTTAATGCTTTACTAGAGAGAAAAACAACCTTAACTTGACAAAGGCAAAGCCTCCAGGATTTCCTAGGTCCTCTTTAGCCTATGAAAGTTCTTTAGAAAACCTCCGTTTTCCTCACTGTCCCCCAACTCTCCAGTATATAATCCGTCACCCCTCCCAACAGGGCAGCAGCTCTTTCTGCCCAGGGCTTCGTCCCTGTGCTTTCATAAAGTCACCTATTTGCACCAAAGACGTCTCAAGAATTCTTTCTTGGCCGTTGGCCCCAGACCTCACCACCATTGAAAAATTACATCAACAGTGGTAACTGCAGGGCGCCTGGGTGGCTCAGTGGGTTAAACCCTCTGCCTTCCGCTCAGGTCATGATCTCAGGGTGCTGGGATCGAGGCTGCATCGGGCTCCCTGCTCAGTGGGGAGACTGCTTCCTCCTCTCTCTCTGCCTGCTTCTCTGCCTACTTGTGATCTCTCTCTCTGTGTGTCAAGTAAATAAAATCTTAAAAAAAAAAAATAACACAAGAAACAGTGGTAACTGCAGATACGGAATGGATGAGAGCAGGCAGGAGAGAGGATTGCTCAATATGTAGTGAGGAAGCCCAAGTTTTTCTTGGCCTTGATTCAGCTTTCACGTCTTTTTTTTTTTTTACTTTCTGATCCACACCCTCTCCTCTGTGAAAGCAAAACACATCCAACTGAAAGTCAGAAGGAGAAACGTGTCAAGAAAATGATAGAATGGAAAAAAAAAATGATAGAATGGTTTGAGTTAACCCTTGGTCACTTTCAGTTGTTTCTTTTGATCAAGTTTGAAGCGTTCCTTCTACAAGGAAATAACTAACCCAACAATTCTGCCTTCACCCACTTAGTGTCTCCTTAATACTCAAAAAGCATTTTCTCTATGAAATGGAAGCTTAGACTAAGCACAGCCAGAAAGTAACTTGCGAAATATCGCTCCCAAAGGTGTGGAAGAATTATTTCAGTTTCCACATGAGCTTGTCTTACAGGTATGGAAGAACTAACTTGAGCACTCCAGAAGGTTGACTCTTTATTTTAAAAATGTTTTAATTATCAGAGCTCTTTTTTTATTTTTTATTTTTATTTATTATTTTTTAAAGATTTTATTTATTTATTTGACACAGAGAGATTACAAGTAGGCAGAGAGGCAGGCAGAGAGACAGGGAGAGGAGGAAGCAGGCTCCCTGCTGAGCAGAGAGCCCGATGCGGGCCTCGATCCCAGGACCCTGAGATCATGACCTGAGCTGAAGGCAGANCCCCTTTTTTTTTTTTTTTTTTTAACATTTTGTTTGTTTATTTGTCAGAGAGAGAGTACGCACAAGTAGGGAGAGTGGAAGGCAGAGGGAGAAGCAGAGTCCCCTCTGAGCAGGGAGCCCAGTGCGGCACCGATCCCAGGACTCTGGGATCATGACCTAAACTGAAGGGAAACGCTTAACTGACAGCCCAGAGTTCTTACTTCATTCATAGCTTGCTATGTATTGAACATCCACAAAGGGAAAATAAACATCTAGCTCTTTTACCATCTATTCATGCTATTATTTTTTAAATAGAGAATTTTTTTGGGCGCCTGGGTGGCTCAGTGGGTTAAAGCCTCTGCCTTTGGCTCAGGTCATGATCTCAGGGTCCTGGGATCGAGGTTCGCATCAGGCTCTCTGCTCAGCAGGGAGCCTGCTTCCTCCTCTCCCTGTCTCTCTACCTGCCTCTCTGCCTACTTGTAATCTCTCTCTCTGTGTCAAATAAATAAATAAAATCTTAAAAAAAAAAAAAAAGAATCCAGAAGGGTAGGGGGGAAATTCATTTTCCTCCCCTATACTTGTTATAATGCAGATTCCTGGCCCAACTCCCCAAAGGGTCTCATTTAGTAAGTCTGGGTGGGACCCAGGAATATGCATTCTTAAAACATCCTGAGAGATTCTGATGCAGGTGATCCTTAGACTACCCTTTTCCAAACCCGACCTTTGGTTTTAATAGGAGGGTCTGCATCCTTAATTAATTAGTCACCACCTAAGGATGATAAGTAAAATTACCCAAAGACATACACAAACATACACTCATACTTGAGCAAAGTTTACACTGATAAAGCCCTAAGATTGGGGCTGAGCAGAATGCAGGACATCTGTAGGAGAATCCCAGGCTTCTGAGCCCTGTTCTAACCAAATGCAAAGCCATGCTTTTGGGCTCCATGATCATCTTGTCCCTCAGTGTAGCACTGGAGCAAGAGGAGGCTACAATTCCTGGTTTGCAAATGTTTCATTACATAAGAAACAATGGTTTAGTACAATTTAAAAAAAAATTCTTAAAAGATTCTTAGAATTCGGGCGCCTGGGTGGCTCCGTGGGTTAAAACCTCTGCCTTCGGCTCAGGTCATGATCTCAGGGTCCTGGGACCGAGCCCTGCATGGGGCTCTCTGCTCAGCAGGGAGCCTGCTTCCTCCTTTTTCTCTGCCTGCCTCTTTGCCTATGTTTGATCTCTCTCTCTGTGTCAAATAAATTAAAAAAAAAATTAAAAAAAAGATTCTTAGAATTCTTTTTTTTTTTTAAAGATTTTATTTATCTGTTAGAGAGAGAGAGGGGAGTGAGTGCCAGAAAGAGAGAGCACCAGGGGAGGAGAGGCAGAGGGGGAGAAGCAGACTCCCCGCTGAGCAGGGAGCCCGACGTGGGGTTCGATCCCAGGACCCTGAGACCATGACCTGAGCCAAAGCCAGAGGCTTTAACCCACTGAGCCACCCAGGCGCCCGTATATCCCATTTTCTAAAAGAGAGCCTCTTAACCTGGAATATTAGGAAGTGTGAGAGTCAGGGAGTTTTCCAGGAAAGATGACATCTAGAATATCCTTGTCTAAATTGGCTTAGCACTCAAGTCATGCTCAGAAGTATATAAAGGCTGCTCTCATAGAGGGATTTAAATCATACCATGCAAATGAAAATAAAGAAGTCTGAACAGGCCTGAGCATTGTTGTGAAATTATATTTATCATATTTAACATTGGCAGAGAGAGTTAGGGAAAGTCCAAGACTCAAAGTTGTTCACTCACAGTATCAGTTGGTGGAGGGAAATATAAAAGATATAATATGACTCATACTAAAAAACAAAAAACAAAACAAAAAAACCCTCATGCTGTAAGTAAGACAAAACCAGTTCAATTTAGTTTAAATTAGAAAGAGGATTAATTGGCTTCATACTTGCAAGTTTAAGGAATAAACTTCAGGAAAGGCTTTATCCAGGCACTCAAATGATGTCCTCAGGTTACTGTCTTTCTCATTAATTTCTAGGCTCCACTTTCTTTTTCAGTGGCTTCATGCTCAGGCAGCCCTATGTTGATCTCAAGCTATGTGATTCCAGTTTAACAACCAAAAGAGAAAGTTTACCACAATGCTAGGATTGAACCCCACTGTCTCAGCTTAGGTTGTATGCATACCTCTGAACAAATCACTGTGGCCAGGAGAGCTATTACACCTTGAAGGCTGGCCTGGATAACATTCCCACTTCTGGAACCCGGGAGTAGATTTAACTCTATCTGAACTATGTAGTGTAATACTTGGAAGAAGTAGTTTCTTCAGGGAAACAAAGAAAATGAGATGCTTTCAGCAGTAGGACTAGACTCTGGCCATTCAAAAACAAACACACAAAAAACTGGTTGTCCAAATCATAGAGACGAAGAGAAAATACATTCACATTTTTGGTTTACAGTCAATCGAGCTGGTCAATTCAGGATTTATTGAGTTCTGAGCATGAGGTGCTACAAAAGATGCTAAAATAAGCCAGACATAGTCCCTACCCTTTAGGAGAAACTGCCTAGAACTTTGCTCTCAAACTTGAGTGTCCATAAGATCCCAAATTGTTTAAAATGCAGGATCTGGGCCCTCTTCCAGACTTTTTATTTATTTATTTATTTTATTATTTTTAAAGATTTATTTATTTGACACACAGAGAGAGATTACAAGTAGGCAGAGAGACAGGCAGGCAGAGAGAGAGGAGGAAGCAGGCTCCCTGCTGAGCAGAGAGCCCGATGCGGGCCTCGATCCCAGGACCCTGAGATCATGACCTGAGCCGAAAGTAGAGGCTTTAACCCACTGAGCCACCCAGGCACCCTCTTTCAGACTTTTTAAATGAATTTCGGGTATTGTGGTCTGAGGATCATCATTGTTTTAAAGCCGGTGATTCTAATGGAGTAATCCCTAAAAAAAAAAAAAAAAAAGAAGAAGAAGAAGTAATCCCTGCATAACACTTTAAGAAACAGGTGTCTAGATGGCATTAATAAACATACCCACAAAAAAATGATAATGCAAGGCAGAAGTGGAAATATTTGAGAGTTTCAAATTGTATGTTTTAAAAATTTAGAGCAAGCAGGACTTAGTTTCTCCTATGAGAGATTAATGAAGATTTGGTGGATTTCAATAGGGTTTCAATAGCAGATGAAAGAGCAAAATATTTGAAGTGAAAGAAATAGTGTGAGCCAAAGCACAGATCCTTAAGATGTCCAGGAATAATAAGAACTGCATTCTTGGTCAGGTGCCTGGCTGGTTAAGTTGGAAGAGCATGTGATTCTTTTTTTTTTTTTTTTTTTTT
>LNAC01000229.1:1958888-2153809 GCA_002007465.1 Ailurus styani | reverse complement strand
TTTTTAAAGATTTTATTTATTTATTTCACAGAGGGAGAGAGATCACAAGGAGGCAGAGAGGCAGGCAGAGAGAGAGGGGGAAGCAGGCTCCCCGCTGAGCAGGGAGCCCGACGCGGGCCTCGATCCCAGGACCCTGAGATCATGACCTGAGCCGAAAGCAGAGGCTTTTAACCCACTGAGCCACCCAGGCGCCCGAGCATGTGATTCTTGATCTTGGGGTCAGGAGTTCAAATCCTACTCTGGGTATAGAGATTATTAAAAATAAATAAATAAACTTAGGGAAAAAAGGATTGCATTCTTCGTAATAAGGCTTTGAAAGTAACTTAATGCCACTGGACTGTACACTGAAAAATGACTAAATGGGGGCTCTGGGGTGGCTCAGTTGGTTACGCATCTGCCTTTGGCTTAGGTCATGACCTCAGGGTCCTTGGATGGAGTCCTGCAGCAGGATCCCTGCTCAGTGGGGCATCTGCTTCTCCCTCTACCTCTGCCGCTCACCCTGCTTATGCCCTCTCATGCTCTTGCTCTATCAAATAAATAAAATCTTTTAAAAAATGATTAAATGGCAAATTTTGTTATGTATATTTTACCACGGTTTTTTTAAAAAGTAAGTTAAGACGAACTGGTGGAGAAATTCTATCTGTATCGTAGAATGCTGACTTGAGTCTGGAAATCCCTGATAGTTGGAATCCTCTCAACATTTAAAACAGGGCAAAGGATCTGGGTCACGGTCTTTATCAGCAGGAACAATACACAAATATTTGCTCACTTTGGCACAATCATCAGAAATGACGTGGGGCCCTGGCCTGTTGGGCAGAATTCTCCTGCGGTGCCAGGGAGCCGTACGCCTTCCCACAGGGCTCCGAGGACAGGAGTGGGCAGCCAGGGTGCAGAAAAGGTACTTGAGGGCTCAGGGGAACAGCTGCCTTACCCACTGCATTGGAAGTATCTTAATCTTTTCCGCACTGATATGACTGCATCGGTATAAAGTGACCGAACACCCACAACAGTCATGGGGGTGTGGGCATCGTGTTCCGTATAGCACTGGTTCAGCTGCCCCAAAGGTGTGAAGAAGGCTAGATTTGTCTTTTCCCATCACTCTCACAGAAATTTATTTCCTCCATTAAAAGCGCACCTTTCCTTCTCTCCAAACTTCCTGCCTTCCAACTACCCCATATCCACACCTCGAGGCTCCCAGTTCCAATGAGTATACTCTGTTTTCCTTCAACACCGTAAGGGGAATGTGTTCCAAGTTTTTCCCTAAGTTTCCAAGCCGGTCCTCCAGTGTTTCCTTCACACACCCACCCAAGCTTGTTCCCTTATATCAGCTTACCTGACAACCCGCCAAAGAAACTGATCTGACAAATTAATATGAAGATCTGCGCTTTCAGTAAAGATACATGGAGGCGACTATGGTCCAGAGTGGTGAGCAAATCCCTGTTGCTCTAATTTCCATGAGAAGGTGGGGTAGGAACTCTTTTTGAGAATGGAGTCATGTCTGACATCTCTCAGATGATGCCCTAAGGATTTCCACTCACAGATGACATTTGGTACAATTACCCCTCAAATACTTTTGCCTGAAGGAGGCAGGATGACTAAATAAAATAACATCCAGCAAGAATCTCAAAACTCCAATGATTAACGCCACATTTTGCTAACATGATCTCAAATGTGTCCACCTGTGCTCTTCTCAAAACCCTTTCCTTTCCCACAAACTTTCCTAGAGAGCGGTGAAACAATGGGATTAAAAAGATGACGTGATTTAATGAAATGAGGTATCCTGGATTGGATCCTGGAGCAGAAAAATGATATTAATGGGAAAACTAATAAAATCCAATTGGAGTCTGTAGTTAATAGTGTTGTGCCAGTGTTGATTTCTTAGCTTTGGCAAACATACCACGGTTCTACAAGGTACTAATATTAGGGAAAGCTGGGTGAAGTGTATATAGGAACCATCTGTACTGTCTTTATATCTTTCTGCAAATGTAAAATTATCGTATAATAAAAAATTTATTTTTAAGAAAGGTGACGAAAGAAGAGAATCTAAGCCATAATTAGCCTCTATTCAAGGAATATCTGTTTTCCATTTTATACCACTCTTGGTAAAAATCTTCCTCCAAATCATTCACAGCAAGGTGAACTGACATTCCAATGTTTTAGCAACATTGCATCATAAATAGTTATTTAAAACAGGGTAAAAAAAAAGTAATCCGAAAAACAGACAAGTAATCATTAACAACACTTTAGGGAAAACATGCTTAGGTTGATCTAGATTACCGGTATGAGGGAAAAAAATATCCCCAAGAATTGCTCTTGTAAAAACTTGAGGATTTAATCAAACTATCACCTGAGGTACCTTGGGGAGTAAGTCTGGGAAAAGTTAGGGAGACATATGTTTTTGACCCTATGTATTTTTTGTATTGTGTGGCTTTTTTTTAAAACAGTGAGAATGAACTATTTTTACCATTTAAAAACAAATATATATAGCTTTAAAGATTTTATTTGTAAGTAATCTGTATACCCAACATGGGGCTCAAACCTCCAACCCTGAGATTAACAGTCACGTGCTCCACCCACTGAGCCAGCTAGGTGCCCCAACAAATGTATATATTTTAAGTAGCAGTTTATATACTCTGAGGAAAAAATAGCTATATTTGAAATGGAACACCAGAAACATTGTAATTATAAAATAAAAGAAATGCAGTAATCGAAAAGAAAGAAAAAGAAAGAAGTGTTATGGAAGGAAATATGTGCAAATGTTCATAATGCTTATATATGATGGTAAGATGAATTTTTTATCTTCTGTATTTTATATTCTCTGTAGTCAACATGCAGTTTTTCTTTACTAGGAAAAATAGAAGTAAAAATTACAACCTCTACATACATGTATTTATCAATTTTTTTTGCACAAGTATTATGACATATATTCCTACTTGGTTATTTAACCTTGAAGAAATTGTGAATTTTAGAACATGTATCATAAACTATCTTCAGAAAAAAACACATTAAAAGAAATAGGCTTCAAGAACTTGGCCACTGATACATGGGTTTAGTTTCCTTTTCAAAGTATTTAGAAAAAATATCTAGCCGTGGACAAGGGCTGCCTTCTCAAAATACTAGGAATAATGACCGGGGAGATACTATTTGAATATTCTTGTTAAGTGTCTGAAACCAAACATTTAATAACTATTTTCTTTCTTTCTTTCTTTTTTATATAAAAGATTTTATTTATTTATTTGACAAAGAGAGGGATCACAAGTAGGCTGAGAGGCAGGCAGAGGGAGAGGAGGAAGCAGGCTCCCTACTGAGCATGGAGCCCGATGCAGGGCCTCCATCCCAGGACCCTGAGATCATGACCTGAGCCGAAGGCAGAGGCTTTAACCCACTGAGCCACCCAGGTGCCCTTCTTTTTCTTTTTTTAATAAGTTTTCAAAAGAGCATCTTCAAACCTCTAGCTTCCCTGCCGTGGTTTCTTTTCTCATCTCCACTTGAATATACTGAGGCACCACAAACAAAACAAACCCGAAATCAAATCCAAAGTCTTAATACCATTGAGTTCCCACACTTCTCCTCCCATCTTCCCTGAAATTGAAAGCAGGTTTCGAGTATCTCCAGCAAAAATAATCAGATCTGGAGGAGATTTCACTTAGCCTACAAGGGTACTTAGGCGGGGAGGGTCACATTCTCTCTCAGAGCTAAATGGCATACACACAGCCAGGCTGGAGAAGGAGGAAGTTCTCAAGAAAAGCAGTGTGAAGGGGCACCTGGGTGGCTCAGTGGGTTAAAGCCTCTGCCTTCGGCTCAGGTCATGATCTCAGGGTCCTGGGATTGAGCCCCCGCATCGAGCGAGCCTGCTTCCTCTTCTCTCTCTCTGCCTGCCTCTCTGCCTACTTGCAATGTCTCTCTCTGTCAAAGAAATAAATAAAATCTTAAAAAAAGAAAAAAAAGGCAGTGTGACAGCATTAGCCCTTAGAGCAGAGGGATTAGTGGCCAAAGTGTCAACTCTGGGAAGGGAGAGAGACATTTAAAGGGGATTTGTAAGAAAGTTTGCTCCCTAATATCCCACATTCCCCAGCCCCACCTCCAGTAGCACTCCACCCTTATTCCCAAAGCTTCTAAAAGAGCAGACTCCCTGGGGGTGCTAGGGTGGCTCAGTTGGTTAAGCATCTACCTTGGGCTCAGGTCATGATCTCAGGGTCCTGGGATCAAGTCCCGCATCAGGCTCCCTTCTCAGCAGGGAGTCTGCTTGTCGCTCTCCCTCTGCTGATACCCTGCTCATGCTCTCTCTCTCTTAAAAAAATAAATAAAATCTTAAAAAAGAAAAAAAAAAGACTGCCTGGGTTTGAAACCTGACTCCACTTACTGTCTGTTGGCAAGTCAACGTACCTCTCTATTCACTGATTTTCTCATCTGTAAGTGGCATATGGTCACTATGTGGGTTATGAGAATTAATTTAATTAATCCTGTTCCATAACTGAAATAATGTTTAGATGGCCACAATAGTTATCAACTTGCTCTTCCTTTCCTCAGGATCTTCTAGCCTTGATGTCTTTCACAATGGTTCCATACGGGCACCTGGATGGCTCAGTCAGTTAAGCATCTGCCTTCAGCTCGAGTCATGATCTCAGGGTCCTGGGATGAACCCCACTCCCAGGCTCCCTCCTCAGGCTCTCTCCTCCTCCCTTCTCCCTCTCTCTCTGCTCCTGCTGTCTCTCTCAAATACATAAATAAAATCTTAAAAAAAAATGGTGGCGAGATTCTCTAAAATATAGAGCTGTATGCATTAATCCCCAGCTGAAACCCCTTTGAGTATGGTCAATAGTCACCCTTTGTTGCCAACTCAACGTTTTTTTTTCAGGTTTTAGTATTTTATTCAAATTTTACTTTATGTTAATTACAGCATTGGAAAGGAAGGATCTAATTCCACACAAAATGTCAGACTCTAAAATGTACCCATTAAACTACTAAAAAATAAACCAAATGGTAAGAATATAAATAGAAATCCAATTTAGATTCCAAATAATGTCACAATGTGATTACAGTCACAGAGACTTCCTGCTTGCAGCTAGAATTCTTAGAAGCTGTTTCATCTGGTGCAATGGGAAAACAAAAAAACAAAAAACCCCACACACAACATGAAAGGGAATTAAGTCCTGAATTACTGGTTTCATCACATCCATCTCCTCCACCCCAAAACGGCACATAAAAAACCAGGCACTGTGCACTGCAGACTATATTTGGTACAAAAGAGGTATGGAGTGGTGTGGAAACAGATACTACACTTGATCTTAGCCAAAAGGCCGAGAAGCGATGTGGTGTGGAAACAGGTCATGAAAATCTGTCTAAAGTCTATTTCTGGGACACCTGGGTGGCTCAGTGAGTTAAGCATCTGCCTTCAGCTCAGGTCATGAACCCCAGGTCCTGGGATCTAGCCCTGCATTGGGCTCCTTGCTCAGCAGAGAATCTGCTTCTCCCTCTCTCTCTGCTGGTCCCTCCTCTGCCCCCACTTGCGTATGCTCTCTCTCTATCTTAAGTAAATAAACGAGATCTCAAAAAAAAAAATCTCTTTCAGATGAGTTAGTACACAACATTAAAGAACAAGCCTCTTCTCCATTAGGGTAGGAAACCAAGGTTTACTTCTGAGGAAGTCACAATTTTTATTCATGTACGCAATATCTATTTACAAACTGCCTATAAATTATCAGCTTCCATAGGAGCCATTTCTAGATAAAAAAGAAATCTGACATCTCTATAGGCCACCAGGTTCCCCCCAAGTCTACAGCTGAAAGGACATCTTTTTTGGAATTGGGTTTTCTCTGTATCTCTGAAAGGGTAACACCTTAAAGCAGAATCTTTTTCTTTTAAAGATTTTATTTATTTATTTGACACACAGAGAGAGATCAGATCACACATAGGCAGAGAGGCAGGCAGAGAGAGAGGAAGAAGCAGGCTCTCTGCTGAGCAGAGAGCCCGATGTGGGCCTCGACCCCAGGACCCTGAGATCATGACCTGAGCCGAAGGCAGAGGCTTTAACCCACTGAGCCACCCAGGCGCCCACTTTTTTTTTTTTTTAAAGATTTTATTTATTTGACAGAGAGAGACACAGTGAGAGAGGGAATACAAGCAGGGGGAGTGGGAAAGGGAGAAGCAGACTTCCTGCTGAGCAGGGAGCCTGATGTGGGGCTTGATCTCAGGACCCCAGGATCATGACCAGAGCCGAAGGCAAACGCTTAACGACTGAGCCACCCAGGTGCCCCAAAGCAGAATCATCTTTAATGTGAAGGTCTAACATGATATTTAGCCATACTGCATCCCAGACAAAAGTACGTTAAATTCTGAAGGTAGCTATGCTGCAAAATAGTTTTAAATTAAATGATTGTACAGTATTCAATTACGCTTGCTTTCCAGGCCTAGATAGACTAAGTTTGTGGCCACCAGTGTTGACATTCTTGCTATCCAGCAGAGCTGGCAGTGTCAGCCTGACACCCCTGGCTTTAGGGCCTGAATGTATCCTAAACCCATCAGGGTGGAGTTGTTCATATCAGTTGGGAAACAGGGCATCAGGTCCAGCGAGTGTTACTAGTTTCTGGTGTCCAGACCAGATTAACATTGGTCTCCAACATTTTGTTCACCTGCTAAATGGAGCCACTACACTCTATCCTGTCATTTACATTAGTGCGAAGCTGCAATTCATCAGTCTTTTTTTTTTTTTCAAGATTTTATTTTATTTATTCAACAGAGAGAGATCACAAGTAGGCAGAGAGGCAGGCAGAGAGAGAGGAGGAGGTAGGCTCCCAGCAGAGCAGAGAGCCCGATGCGGGCCTCGATCCCAGGACCCTGGGATCATGACCTGAGCCGAAAGCAGAGGCTTTAACCCACTGAGCCACCCAGGCGCCCTGCAATTCATCAGTCTTGTAGCCAACCACAAAGTTGCTCTGGGTCCCCACAGACTTTGTGGTCTCCGAATTCATCTGGGAGCTAGCCAGCCAGCCAGCCTTCTTGATCCGACGCCTGAGCACCGCAGACTGAAGACTCAGTCATGTAGAAATCCATATCCAGCTTGAAGCACTCCCGCTTATGCCCTGTCCTGATTTTATCATCCCACCCCTTCACTGCCACCCTCTCCTTGGCATCCTGCCACCGTCCGCTGCGTTTGGTGAGAGAATGAATCAAAGGTCAGCTTCAGTCCAGATGTAAGCTGATCTTCCACAAAGATCTCCATGCCCTCTTGACAGTGTTTCATTTATCTGTTTCATGTTTGGTGCATCTGTACTTGGTTTCCAGGCTAACCCTCACTTTGGTTGTTGGTCTCAGTGTTGGATGAACTTAAGCTTGTACATTCCAGTCTATTCTCAGATTTTGTTTTTCTTTCTTTCTTTCTTTCTTTCTTTCTTTCTTTCTTTCTTTCTTTCTTTCTTCCTTCCTCTTTTAAGATTTTATTAGAGAGAGAGAGCACAAAGAGAGAGGCAGAGGGAGAGGGAGAAGCAGACTCACTGCTGAGCAAGGAGCCTGATGTGGGGCTCAATCCCAGGAGCCTGAGATCATGACCTGAGCTGAAGGCAGAGGCTTAACTGACTAAGCCACCAGATGCCTCTAGGATTTTGTTTCCAAATCAGGTTTTATGAAGCCAAATCCATAGCCCTTGGTGAAGACATCCTTGGCAGATTTGCCAAGATGAGCATTCATGGGAGGCACAGCCATCCCTGGCTCAGTGGCACTGGCGTCAGCTGGGCGGTGGCTATAGCCTGAGCAATGGAGCCCCAACTCAACATCTGATCCTTAAGTCCTGCTACTTCCCACCCACCTACACCATCATCACCCACACACATGGCACTGGCATGACTCCAGGCCTCTCCTTATGTTCTCTCCTTTCTCTGCATTATTTGCTCTATTATTTTTAACTAATGAGTTGCTAGTAAGCCTTCAAGACTACTAATAAAAAACGTTTTCTTCTGTGAAGTCTTTCTCAGGAATCCCAGACAAAAGTGAGTCACTTCTACTTCTTTGTTTCCATTTCACTTGGTATGTAGCCCTGCCTTTGTACCTAACAGGTTGTGCTGGAATTATGTGTTTATGGATCTTTCTCAGTAAACTCTGATCTACTCAATGAGAGGGACTGCTCCCAATTTTTTGTTTGTCCAAAACCACAGCCACATCCCTGGCACATCAAAGGTGTTTAATAACAATGTGATGAGTAGATGAGGGAGTAAATTAATGTATTAGTATAACACCTCAGTTGACATCTACTTTGGTAGGACGGTAAAGACAGTAAAGTGGTTTCAAGTAGGATACAGTCTCCACCATTGTGGGGAAATATGACTGGGCAAATTTCTGACTTTCTGTGCCTTGGTTTCCTCATCTATAAAATGGTGACAATAATACCTTTCTAGTTGTTTGAATTAAATAACAAATGTACAGTGCTTAGAACAAGGCCTGGCACATAGTAATGATTCTATATGTATTAGTTATTGTTATTGATCATGGAGAATCACTGTAAACTCCATGAGAGGTGGGGACTATATGTTCTGACTTACCATTTAATTCCTAACTGCCACAGTGCTTCATATACAATAGACACTCAATAAAGATTTTTTGAATAAATATCAAAAAAAAAAAAACCAGAAGAGAGAAATAAAACAAACAAACAAACAAAACCCCAAAAACCCACACAGGGTAAATAGGGGTCCACTTGGCACAAAGCACAAAAATACTGCTAAGTCACCTCAGGTCCTCACCACTGGGGTGGATGATAAGGTGGCCCTGGAGTTTCTGAATCTTTCATTTCAACCTCGCAGGAACTTTGCCCACCTCATTCGCAGTGCTCTCTCTAAAGGCATTGAAAGGGAAAGGGATACTATATACAAGGAGTGATTTAATAAGACATTAAGAGCAAGGGAAGCCTGTTTTTTCTTCTGTAGCTCATGGACTCATGACCTGCTTAAACCACTATTTTTTTTAAAAAAAGATTTTATTTATTTATTTAGACAGAGTGAACGCAAGCAGGGGGAGGGACAGAGGGAGAGGGAGAAAGAGAATCTCAAGCAGGTTCCATGCTGAATGCAAAGCCCGACATGGGGTTTGATCTCATTACCTTGAGATCATGCCCTGAGCCAAAATCAAGAGTGAGATGCTTAACTAACTGAGACACCCAGGGACCCCTGAAGCCATCTTTTCTGGTCCTTGGCTTGATCTGTAAAAATCAAATCCTAAATATTTGCGTACCTATTTGCAACCAGACTAGATGATGGTGGCTTCAGTAACCATTTGTCATTGCATTACAGAAACAGAGTCAAAATGAGATTTGTAAGGGGAGTATGTTAGTTCAGGCTGCTATAACAAATTACGATAGACTAGGTGATGTGTCAATAATACAAATTTATTTCTCGGGGTGCCTGAGTGACTCAGCCTTTAAGTGTCTGCCTTCAGCTCAGGTCATGATCCCAGGGTCCTGGGATGGAGCCCCACATCTGGCTCCCTGCTTGGTGGGAAGCCTGCTTCTCCCCCTTTCACTCCCCCTGCTTGTGTTCCCTTTCTCGCTGTGTCTCTGTCAAATAAATAAATAAAATCTTTAAAAAAATGTATTTCTCACAGTTCTGGAGGCTGGAAGTATGATCAGGGTGCTGGCAGAGCTGGGTTCTGGGAAAGGTTCTCTTCTAAGCTGCAGATTGCCAACTTTTTGTATTCTTACATGGCAGAGGATGAGAGTCAGCTCTCTGGCTGAAGGTTCCACCCTCATGACTTAATTATCTCCCAAAGGCCCCAATTCCAAATACCATCACATTGTGATTAGAGTTTCACCATGTGAACTGCAGGAATGAAGACACAAACATTCATCAAGTGATCTGCTTCTTTACGTAGAGGAGGCAAAGTTTTACTCATTATAGGTTTTCAACTAGGCTATTTAACAAAAAGACAGATTAATGAGAGAAAAACAATTTAACGTGTGCAGTGCAGCACATCATATGGAGAAACTTGAAGAGTAACTCAAAGTAGTGATTTAGAACTCTGGCTTATGTAGCATCTTCAACAAAGAACCGTACGTTTATAGAAAAATAACAGGACAAAGGAAATGGTTTTAGGCTTCCAAGGGTGGCAAACTGTGGGAAGGTAAATAGATGGGAGGAAGCTAATGGAGTAAAGTTTGTTTGTTAATTCCTCATTTATTGTCCTTGAGCTGATAAGTCTCTCTCCAGAAAAAGGAGAATTTATATCTTGCTTGTAGGCAGAAAGAGGGCAATCAAAGAGAAGTATTTGCTCCTTTTTAATTGCCTTAAGTTTGAAATAATTTTATGTCAAAGAGGAATATTTTGGGGTGACATATTCTGGTCTCTTCCATTTACTATCCAAAAAAGCCTAAGGAAAGAGAAAAAAATTTCAAATTTATTTATTTTTATTTAAATTCAATTAATATATAATGTATTATTGGTTTCAGAGGTAGAGGTCAGTGATTCATCAGTCTTATATAATACCCAGTGCTCATTACATCACGGACCCTCTTTAATGTCCGTCACCCAGTTACCCCATTCCCTCATCCCCTCCCTTCTAGCAACCCTCAATTTGTTTCCTATGCTTAGCGGTCTCTTATGGCTTGTCTCCCCTTTCTGATTTTGTCTTGTTTTATTTTTTTCCTCTCTTCCCCTATGATCTTCTGTTTTGTTTCTTAAATTCCACATATCAGTGAGATCATATGATAATTGTCTTTCTCTGATTGACACATTTTGCTTAGCATAACACCCTCCAGTTCCATCCATGTCATTGCAAATGGCAAGATTTCATTTTCTGATGGCTGAGTAGTATTCCATTGTATATATATATACCACATCTTCTTTATCTAGTCATCTGTCAATGGACATCTGGGCTCTTTCTGTAGGTTGGTTATTGTGGACATTGTTGCTATAAACACGGGTGCAGGTGACCCTTAGGATCACTACATCTGTATCTTTGGGATAAACACTCAGTAGAGCAATTGCTGGGTCATAGGGTAGCTCTATTTTCAACCTTTTGAGGATCCTCCATACTGTTTTCCAGAGTGACTGCACCAGCTTTCATACCCACCAACAGTCTAAGAGGGTTCCCTTTCTCTGCATCCTCTCCAACCTTTGTTGTTTCCTGACTTGTTAATTTTAACCATTCTGACTGGTGTGAGGTGGTATCTCATTGAGGTTTTGATTTGCATTTCACTGGTGCAGAGTGCTGTTAAGCACTTTTTCATGTGTCTGTCGGCCATTTGGATGTCTTCTTTGCAGAAATATCTGTTCATGCCTTCTGCCCATTTCTTGGTTGGATTATTTGTTCTTTGGGTGTTGAGTTTGATAAGTTCTTTATAGATTTTAGATACTAGCCCTTAATCTGATATGTCATTTGCAAATATCTTCTCCCATTCTGTCGATTGTCTTTTGGTTTTGTCAGCTGTTTCCTTTGCTGTGCAAAAGCTTTTTATCTTGATGAAGTCCCAATAGCTTATTTTTGCCTTTGTTTCCCTTGACTTTGGAGATGTGTCTAGCTAAAGAAGTTGCTGCAGCTAAAGTCAAAGAAGTTGCTGCCTGTAGTCTCCTCTGGGCTTTTGATGGACTCCTGTCTCACATTGAGGTCTTTCATCCATTTTGAGTCTATTTTTGTGTGTGGTGTAAGGAAATGTTCCAGTTTCATTCTTCATCTTGTGGCTGTCCAATTTTCCCAGCACCACTTGTGGAAGAGACTGTCTTTTTTTTCCATTGGATATTCTTTCCTGCTTTGCTGAAGATTAGTTGACCATAGAGTTGAGGGTCCATTTCTGGGTTCTCTATTCTGTTTTTGTGATCTTTGTGTTTTTTGTGATCTTTGATCTATGTGTCTGTTTTTGTGCCAGCACCATACTGTCTTGATGATTAGAGCTTTGTAATAGAGCTTTAAGTCTGGGATTGTGATGCCACCACCTTTGATTTTCTTTAAGAAAAGAGAAAATTGAATAGGAAGTCATGGTAGCCCACTAGTTTGAACCCCAAACTGGAAAAAGAAAGCAAAGAGGGGGTTGCTGGCTAGCTCAGTCAGAAGAGCACGTGACTCTTGATCTTGGGGTCATGAGTTTGAGCCCCATGTTGGGTGTGAAGATTACTTAAAAAGTAAATATGTAAACAAACAAACAAAAAAGAAAACAAAGAGCGAAGGTATGTAACCATATTATAAACTCCATGAAGAGATTGTCAAAGTATAATTTTTAAAAAGTTAAAAATGTGATTGTCATACAAATATATAACAAACATATTTATTCAACTAATTTTTATTATATTATTAAATATTTACTAATAGTTATTCAAGTAATTAATTAATAGGGAGTCATGAAGATATAAAGCTGGTTCCAATTTAATAAAGGAATGTTAGAATAAGTTTGCTAGCTTAGATACAAAACTGGTTACTGTTCTTCAAGACAATTAATTATAATCTTTGTGGTTATCTTTTTTACTGGACAGAAATTATTTGCATCTTTATGGGAAAAAACATGTAACTTCACTAAGACTAGAACCTTTAATCTGGAGTAAACAGTGATTTGAACAAACTGTATTCCCTCTAGATTATTTAAAAAATCTTGTTAAAATATTTTATTTATTTATTTGAGAGAGAGAAAGGGAGAGAAAGTGTATAAGCAAGGGGAGCAGCAGAGAGAGAGGGATAAGCAGACTCCCCATTGAGCAGGGAGCCCTATATGGGGCTCGATCCCAGGAGCCCGGGATCATGACTTGAACAGAAGGTAGACGCTTAACCCACTATGCCACCCAGGTGCCCCTTCCTCCTAGATTATTAAATAATCCTTGGGTAAGCCTGATAAACAATGCCCTCCCATGACATGGAAAGGAAATGCTACCCATGTTTCTGCCTTATTTCCAAGTTTTAAAAGTGTTTCTTAATAGGAAGGTTTTTATTTTATTTTCTTCACTGCTGTATTACTAGCACCTGGAACAGTACTTGCAACTAGTAGGTTCTTAAGGAAAAGCTGTTGAATGAATGTTTTAAGAAAGTTTTTTTTTTTGGGCGCCTGGGTGGCTCAGTGGGTTAAAGCCGCTGCCTTCGGCTCAGGTCATGATCCCAGGGTCCTGGGATCGAGGCCCACATCGGGCTCTCTGCTCAGCAGGGAGCCTGCTTCCTCCTCTCTCCTCTCTCTCTGCCTGCCTCTCTGCCTACTTGTAATCTCTCTCTGTGTCAAATGAATAAATAAAATCTTTAAAAAAAAAAAAAGAAAGTTTTTTTTTAATTGGTTGTTTATAATTCAGAATGCATTCCCCCTCCTTTTTTTTAAGATTTTATTTTTAAGAATCTCTTCACCCAACATGCGGCTTGAATTCATGACCCCAAGATCAAGAGCTGCATGCTCTTCTGACTGAGCCAGCCAGGTGCCCCTATAATTTGGAACATATTTCCCTTTAAAGTGATGTTAGAAATTATTGTAGTTAGTTCTCTGGTCAGACCACAAATCTTTCCAACGTGCAGTGTAACCAAGAAAAGACTGGAAAACAAGAGCAGGAGTATCTCTATGAGAAACGCATTCATCTATTCAAAACGGAGAATGGGGGCCACATCTTCTTTCCACCTCCACACTTACATCCCTTTGATTCCATCCCTCAGCCCCCACCTCGGGACTTGTCTCGCAAGGTCTCTATTGCTGGGCAGTGGTATCAGGAATTCCCCCACAGCAGAGCTGGCTGCTTTGAGTACAGCCGCGAGCAAGCTGTAGTTAGAAGAAAAGAAGGAGCAGGAACCTGATGATCTCTGGTTGGAGATGAGGTGCTGTGAGCTCTGCAACTCTGAAGCTATAACCCACAGTTATAGCTGTCAGTCTGAGGCTTTGCCATATTTCTTTTCTTCTATAAATTCCAACATGGACTTGCCTGCTTCCCTTTTAATATCACCATCTTGTGTGGATTAGAGTCTCTCTCTTTAAGCCAATGAAGGACAGAGTGAAGTCTCACAGCTTTGCCTGTCCTTGATATATGCAGTCTGTGGAGGACTTTTATTTTATTATTTTATTTTTTAAAAAAGATTTTACTTATTTATTTATTTGTTTGTTTGTGAGACAGAGGTAGTGAGAGAGAGCACAAGCGGGGAGGAGAGGGAGAAGAAGTCTCCCCGCTGAGCAGAGAGCCCAACGTGGGGCTTGATCCCAGGACCACCTGGGATCATGAGCTGAGCTGAAGGCAGACGCTTAACTGACTGAGCCACCCAGATGCCCCTGTAGAGACTTTTAATGAGGTGCAAGTGCAGATTGGGTGTAAACATTCTGTGGATATGTTGCGATTGGAATAGCTAGATATTTTTTTGATACCAAGATGTTCTATTTGAAGTGCACTATATTGATTTGCATTAAGCTCACTTGCATGTAAGAGAAAACCTGAAAAGATAGTGACTTAATCAAGAGAGAAGTTCATTTCTCTCATGCATCAAAGAAATCTGGAGGTAAGTAGTGCCTGTGTGAAGTCTCCTTGGCCATCAGAGACTCAGACCCTTTTTGTCCTTTCTGCCCCACTATCCCAGCACACAAATATCAACCTCAAAATCATGTGGGCATCCAAGTGGTAGGGAACACCCATTCACAGATTTTCCAGGGTCCACACAAAGAGTGGAAGATAGTAAGTAAAAAGCTATAGGGCTAGGGCATCCTACTGTAGCCAGGAATCTGACCTTCCTTTTTCTTTAAACTCTATAAGACTGGCCTCTGAAGAGCAATCTGAGCCACCAGGCAAGCTGAGAAGTCAAGCGAATGTCAGATGCGAGCTGGAGAAGGAAAGAAGAAAGCAAGCAAAATTCTGTGAAGCAGCAGAAATAACCTCAAACATCAGAGACATCATTTTGGAGGCTATTTGGGTTTATACCAATTACCTGCACATGAATTTGGGCTTATACCAAAAAGCTGTACATAAATTTGCCATTTGCTTGTTTAGCACTGTATCAGTCAGAATCTCAACAGAAAACAGGGTCTCACTCAAGTTAGATCATTTATGAAGAAGTGATCTTTGCCCACAAAGTTGTAAGGTACAGCATCACCACAAGAGAATGCCTTAACCTGGGGTCAGCAGCAGCAGAGCAGTTAGCACCCCAGTCCTGAAGGGATGAGGGGAGGGAGTGGTTATTGAAAGGAATGCAAGGACTGCCCTGAAAAGAACTGTGACATTTGGGCAAGAGAAAGAGCCTGAGGAAGGGAACAAAGAGAGTTAATGCTCTTATTCCCTTCCTTCCTATACTTTGTAGGGTTCCCCATTGGATGATGAAACCAGAGGGCAAGGGAACTCTTTGGTATGGTCCATACAGGTGAGCTTCTTGGGACAGGAAAGGGTGGAGAGTAAATTTGGAGGGACAAAAGAAGATATAAAGCAAGAACACTAATATTAAACTGCAAATAAAGAGTAAAATAAAATCACTTTCATTCACACTCTTTTAATGCTCATTCCATCATTGACTGTGGTAGCCAGCCTCCCAAGTAGCCACCAGTGGTTCTTGCATCAAGAGGCAAGAAGTGTTGGAGAAGTGTTGGAGGGTGGCTTCTAAGGCTGGGTCCCATTAAGGCTTCTGCCTTTTGCCTTGGATCACTTGTTCTGGAGGACACTAGCTGTCAGGTCGCGAGGATGCTCACATGGGTGTTTGTGGTATGGGGCTGAAGCTTCCTATAGCAACCACTTACCAGCCATGAGAGAGAACTGTCTTAGAAGAGGAACTCCAGCCCCATCCAAACCATTGTATGACAGCAGCTCTGACTGATACCTTCTCTGAAACCTCATGAGACCCCAAGCAGAGACTCTAAGCTGCTCCCAAATTCCTGACTCTCAGAATTATGTGAACTAATAAATGTTTGTTGTTCTTCGAGCAATAGAGTTTTGGAGTAATTTGTGGTGCAGCAAAAGATAACTAATTATGACTGTTAATTTAAGTGTCGATTTGATTGTATGCTGTACCAACTGAGCCAGCCAGGCACCCCTCAGACAACACTTCTTTTTTCTTTTTTTTTAAGAAATTTTATTTATTTATTTATTTGAGAGAGAGAGTGAGAGAGAGAGAGCACAGGGGTGGGGAGTAGTGGGGAGGAAGAAGCAGACTCCCTGCTGAGCAGGGAGCTTGATGTGGGGCTTGATCCCAGGACTCCAGGATCATGACCTGAGCTGAAGGCAGATGCTTGACTGACTGAGCCAGTCAGGCACCCCTTAGGCACCTCTCAGACACTTCCGACATCAAATGGGTGTCCTACCATTTAACTCAATTTTGACACTAGCCACCTGGGGCTAGCACAGACCTCACAGGCTAAGAGCTCAGTCTCACAAGGCTGCTCCTACTTCAGATGGCAATCGCAAGTCCCAGGTAGCCACCTGAACGTCTGGCCAACCAGCTATAAATCAGGATTTCTCGTGACCCTCTCTTCAGGTTCAGTAATTTGCTAGAATACTCACTGACTTCAAGAAATGCTCTGCTTACTCTTCAGTTTGTTATAAAGTATGTCTTTGTCTGTCTGGGCTGTGCAAAGTACCATAGACTGGGTGGCTTATAGGCAACAGAAGTTTATTTCTCACAGTTCTGGAGGCTGGAAGTCTGAGATCAGGGTGCCAACATGGTCAGGTTCTAGTGAGAGCCCTCTTCTGTGTTATAGACTATTAATTTCTTGTTGTATCTTCACGTAGTGGAAAAAGGATGGAGAGAGCTCTCTGTGATCCCTTTTTATAAGGGCACAAGTCTCATCATGTGGGCTCCACCCTCATCACCTAATTACTTCCCAATAGATCCATTGCCTAATACCGTCACATTGACAGTTAGAATCTCAACTTCAGAATTTGGCAGCAGTGGGGAAGAGTATACAAACATTCAGTCCATTGCTGGATACAACTCTAGAACAGCCAAATAAAAAAGATGAAGAGGGGAAGTTATGGAGGGAAGGGCACAGAGTTTCCATGTCTTCTCCAGAGTATGCTCACCGACTCAGAGGTTCCTTTACTAGGCATGAGTGAGCAAATCACTGGTCATTGCTGATTAATCTGCAGATCAATCTCTAGCCCCTCTCCCCTCCTTGGAGGTCAAGGAGTGGGGCTAAAACTTCCAATCCTCTAATCATGCCTTGGTCTTTCTGGTGACTAGTCCTCATCATGAAGCTAACTAGGGGCCCACCAAAATTAGCCCCTTTAGAACAAAAGATGCTACTAGGATATTCCAAGGGGTTTAGGAGTTGTGTTCCAGGAACCAAGGACAAAGATCAAATATATATTTATCACATTTAGCATCAGCAAATGAGAACTTGTGGCTAGTCTTATTTCATCTATGCCCCTTCCCACCTCCCCTCCCACCTCAATTATTTGAAAAATAATTCAAGGGCGCCTGGGTGGCTCAGTGGGTTAAAGCCGCTGCCTTCGGCTCAGGTCATGATCCCAGGGTCCTGGGATCGAGGCCCACATCGGGCTCTCTGCTCAGCAGGGAGCCTGCTTCCTCCTCTCTCCNCTACTTGTAATCTCTCTCTCTCTGTGTCAAATGAATAAATAAAAAAAATCTTAAAAAAAAATAATTCAAAAGACATGTACATTTTTTTTTTTAAATGGTCTCCNTCGGCTCAGGTCATGATCCCAGGGTCCTGGGATCGAGGCCCACATCGGGCTCTCTGCTCAGCAGGGAGCCTGCTTCCTCCTCTCTCCTCTCTGCCTGCCTCTCTGGCTACTTGTAATCTCTCTCTCTCTGTGTCAAATGAATAAATAAAAAAAATCTTAAAAAAAAATAATTCAAAAGACATGTACATTTTGACTGCTGTAACATGTTGCTATATTGCTCTCCTGTGAGGCTGTAATAATTTATTCTCCCACCTCCAGTTTACCACCCTGAGGTTATCAATCGTTTTCATCTTCACCAATCTATGTCCCCTGAAAATGACATCTTGTTCCAATCCCCATTTCTTTGATTATTAATGAGATTGAGGAACTTCTTATTTTATATTGGCCATTTAAATGTCTTCTATAAACTGCCTATTCATTTCTCTGCTGATTTTTCTATGCACCAATCTTATTTTCATATTGACTGATAAGTTAAAATAGCAAGGGCTTTAATAAACATTGCATCATCTATATTATATATAATGGGAAAAAAATCCAAATGAATTTTATTTTCAAACAATTATTTAGGGCACCTGAGTAGCTCAGTGGGTTAAGCCTCTGCCTTCGGCTCAGGTCATGAGCTCAGGGTCCGGGGATCGAGCCCCACTTCGGGATCTCTGCTCAGCAGGGAGCCTGCTTCCCCCTCTCTGCCTGCCTCTCTGCCTACTTGTGATCACTCTCTGTCAAATAAATAAATAAATATTTAAAAAGCAAAACAAAACAAAAAACACAATTATTTAAAGTATGCATGGCAAATCCATAATATAGTACTCCATGCAGTCATATTATATATATATATTTTTTCACTACCCAAAGCAATCTACAGATTCAATGCAAACCTTATCAAAATACCAACATCACTTTTCACAGAACTAGAACAAATAATACGAAAATGTATGAGACCACAAAAGACCCAGAATAGACAATGCAATCTTGAGAAAGAAAAACAATGTTGGAGGTATCATAATTTGAGATATCAAGATATACTACAAAGCTGTAGTAATCAAAGCACTATGGTTCTGGCCCAAAATTAGCACATAGATCAATGGAACAGAATAGAGAACCCAGAAATAAGCTCACATATGGTCAATTAATCTATGATAAAGGAGGCAAGAACATACAATGGCAGAAAAGACAGTCTTTTCAATAAATGATGCTGGGAACTGGACAGCTACATGTAAAAGAATGGAACTTGGATCATTTTCTAACACCATAAGCAAAAACAAACTCAAAGTGGATTAAAGACCTAAATGTGAGATCTGAAACCACAAAAATCCTAGAAGAGAACATAGGCAGTAATTTCTTCGACATTGGCAATTTTCCTAGACAAGTCTCCTAAGCAAGGCAAGGGAAACAAAAAGAAAAATAAAACTATTGGAACCACATCAAAATGAAAACCTTTTGCACCACAAAGGAAACCATCAAACAAAACAAAACAAAACAATCAAAAAACAAAAAATAAAAAAACCCTACTGAATGGGAGAAGATACTTGCAAATGATATATCCATTCATATCCAAAATATATAAAGAATTTATATAACTCAACACCAAAAAGCAATCCAATTAAAAATGAGCAGAGGACCTGATGAGACATTTTTCCAAAGAAGACATACAGACAGATAGATGGCCAACAGACACTTGAAAGGATCCTCAACATCACTAATCATCAGGGAAGTGCAAATCAAAACCATGTTGAGATATCACCTTATACCTGTCAGAATAGGTAGAATCAGAAAGATAAGAAATCACAAGTGTTGGCAAGGGTATGGAGGAAAAGGAACCCTCATACACTGTTGGTGAGAATGTATATTGGTACAGTCACTATGAAAAATAATATGGAGGTCCCTCAAAAAATTAAAAATAGAAATACCATATGTTCCAGTAATTCTACTACTGGATATTTGCCAAAAGAAAATAAAAACAATTCAAAAAGATATATGCACCCCTATGTTTATTGTAGCATTATTTATAATATCCAAGATATGGAAACAAACTTAGTATCCATTGATAGACAAATGGATAAGGATGATGCAGTACATATGTACACAATGGAATATTACATAGCTATGAAAAAGAATGAGATTGTGTCATTTGGGACAACATGGATGGACCTAGAGGGTATCATGCTAAGAGATATAAGTCAGATGGAAAAAGAAAAATACCATATGATTTCACTCATGTGTGGAATTTAAAAAAAAACAAAAAAACAAAAATAGAATGTAGAATCAGACCTATAAATGCAGACAAGTTGATAGTTGCCAGAGGGGAAAGAGGTGGGGAGATGGGCAAAATGGGTGTAGGGGAGTGGGTGATATAGGCTTCTAGTTATGAGATGAATAAGTTATGGGAATAAAAGGTACAGCATAAGGAATATAGTCAATGATACTGTAATAGTATTGTCAGCACAACATAATCCTTAAACTTGACAAATCACTATGTTGTACACCTGAAATGAATGTAACATTGTGTGTCAACTATACTAAAAAAAAAGTATGTATTTGTCAAAATGTAGAATGTACAACACAAAGAGTCAACCCTAATGTAAAACCATGGACTTTGAGTGAGTTACAATCATGTATCAATACAGGTTTACTGATTATAACAAATGTGCTACTTCAGTGAGAGATGTTGGTAGTGGGGGAGACTGTGCATGTATGAGGCAGCCAAGGTATATAGGAGAAGTCCTTGTACTTTTCACTCAATTTTGCTGTGAATCTAAAACTACTCTAAAAAGTAACATCTACTTTTTTAAAAGTATATATTGACATGGACAGGTATCATCTAAAATTATTTATTAAATGTTCATATTAAGATCATTTCTATTGGAGTGCCTGGGTGGCTCAGCTGGTTAAGCATCAAACTCTTGATTTTGGTTCAGGTCATGATCTCAGAGTCGTGAGACTGAGCCTTGTGCTGGGCTCTATGCTTAGCATGGAGTCTGCTTGAAACTCTCTCTCTCCTTCTTTCCCTTCCCACTCCTTGCTTGTTCTCTCTCTCTAAAATAAATAAATAAATCTTTTTAAAAAATGATCATTTCTCTCACTGAGTACACTATTTAAATACAAAAATAATATGTTGCGAATACAATCTAACGGCACAATCCTAGATTCCATACCAATGATCATACTGTGAAAGTCTTTAACATGTATTTTAAATTGTCCAATTACATTGTTGAGTCAACTTTAATTTTTTTAAAAGATAAATTATTTATATTTTTATTTCATTTTTTTCAGATTTATTTATTTATTTGCGAGAGAGAGCTCAGGAGATAGAACAAGAGAGAGCAGGGAAAGAGGCAGAGGGAGAGAATATCTAAGCAGACTCCCACTGGGCATAGAGCCAGATGCGGGGTTTGATATCACGACCCATGAGATCATGACCTGAACCAAAACCAAGAGTGGGACACTCAACCAACTAAGCACCGCCCCCCTGCCAGCGCCCCAAAGATAGATTATTTTTAGAGCAGATTTCTGTGTACCACAAAATTGAGGAGAAAGTAGAGATTTCTTGTGTACCCTCTGCCCCATTTGTGCATGACAGCTATTATCTATATATATTGACATGGAAAGCTATCCATAATATATATTGAGTAAAAAGAAAATTGATAGAAGCACATACATAATAAATAGGATATAATTTGAACTGTAATATGTACGTTTGTAGTTGCACAGAAAATACTAAGACACATTTTATTATTATCCCTTATTTATGTGGGAAAACAGAAACCCTAAGAAGTTAACCAAGAACAATCAGCTACAAATGGTGAAGCCTAGAAATGAAACCAGGTTTGTCTGGAGTAGAACCTGGCTTAGCCCGCTGTAACATTAGGTGGAAAGGTCTGTGAGGAAATGCCGGGAACCATCAGCACAATGATGCAAAAACGGGTGGTGGAGTGACCAGGAGGTACATTTGTTTTTAGGAAACCAGGCTATGTTCCACTGCTGGATTGGTGGGAAAGGGGTCGGGGTGGGCAAGCGCCACTGGGGAATCCGTGGTTCAACTTCAGTTTAGAGCAAAACCAACCATTTTGAATTTCAGAGAACCAAGTTTCAAATCCTGTCTTGGAGAAATCACCCCCAGCTACTGACCCTTAAAATAATAAAGAAACTAAACCCTCTCGGGATGTGTCCCTAATGTTGCAACTTCTGTTATCTCACTGAGAGAGTTCTCTTAGCCTATGTAGCTTTAGGTCATCTGATATGATCTCCTATGCAAGCTAGGAATCTCCCCTACAGTCGTACTAATGGATAATTTTTCATCCTTTCTAGCTCAATAAATTCTGACCTTTTATAACTCATAGTTGGGAGGAGACTGCAGGCATAGGGCTAATTGTTGCTTTTATTAGAGTGGGCTATCTTTTTATGTGAATATATTCCTGCAATATCTATTATTTTATGTGTGCAAATTTTTATTTATGGAAACAGGATTGTCTCATGTATCTCCTTCAGGTGTTTATATTTTTCCACTCAGCTCTACGGACTTAAGAGTTACCCACGCAGCTTTGCCTCTATCTAACGTGGCACTACTCACAGAGGCTGTAGACTCTGGCGTGTGCCTTGCATCTCACCTGTCTCCCCTCACAGGGATGAGCACCTGTGTAAACTCAACTCCCATCCACCATTGGCTATGACACAGGAAACATCTTTGCCCATGTTGCCATATAACCTGTGTCAAAATTTCTTTGGAATATTTACTAGGAGCAGAATGTCTGGGTCACACATATATGTATGCTTCATTTGACAAATCATGCCAGATTAGCCCCCAGAATGGCTGCATCAGGTAGATGCCCACTAGCAGGGGCAATAGTATGTTCCTTTTCTCCCCCATCTCTTCCAACCCTTGGCAAGATCCAAATTTCTGATTTTTTGCTAGCCTGAAAGGTATAAAGTGATATCCTTGGGAATGTTTTCATTTGCATCTCTCAGAGTACAATCGCTTGGTGTTTATATAACTGGCCCATAGTGAAGCTGATATGCTGAGAAGGGTCAGATTGATCTTGTGGTTTCAGGTTTCTCGTGCACACCTCATTCTGTTCCCTGGGTTAGGCCAATATCATTATTTAAACAGCTTTATTGAGATATAATTCACCCATGTAAAGTGCACAATTCAGTGGTTTTTAGCATATTCACAGAGTCATGCAACCATCACAAAAATCAATTTTAGAACATTAAAAAAAAAAGCAGGGTGCCTGGGTGGCTCAGTCAGTTAAGGTTTGGACTCTTGATTTCAGCTTAGGTCATGATCTCAGGGTTGTGAGACTAAGCCCCGAGTTGGGCTCTGCACTGGGTGTGGAGCCTACCTAGGATTCTCTCTCTCCCTCTTCCTCTGCCCCTTGCCTCCTCTAAAAAATTAAATAAAAAATAAATAAATAGCCACCTCTGTGAATATGGCAATGTCAGTGGTGTGGAGCATGCTGACTGGGGCCTGCAACCTGCACACTGCCTCCCCACACCCCCACACCCCTCCTCTGCCAGCCCCGGCCCTGCCTGCCTTGGCCCAGCTCCGTGGGCTGCCACGCACTGCCTCTGCTCTGCTCTCCCAGCGTAAATTCAAAGACAAACATGAATGGATAAAAACAGAAAACGGTGGGCGCCTGGGTGGATCAGTGGGTTAAAGCCTCTGCTTTCCGCTCAGGTCATGATCTCAGCGTCCTGGGATCGAGGCCCGCATCGGGCTCTCTGCTCAGCAGGGAGCCTGCGTCCTCCTCTCCCTGTCTCTCTGCCTGCCTCTCTGCCTACTTGTAATCTCTCTCTGTGTGTCAAATAAATAAATAAAATCTTTAAAAAAAAAAAAACAGAAAACGGTATTGGAACAGTGGGAATCAGCAATTTTGTACAGGAAGCTTTGGGAGATGTTGTTTACTGTGGTCTGCTTGAAGTTGGGACAAAACTGAATAAAAAGATGAGGTTGGTGCTTTGGAAAGTGTGGAAGCTGCTAGTGAATTCTATTCTCCTCAATCAGAAGTCACTGAAATTAATGACACTCTTGCAGAAAATCCAGGACTTGTCAGCAAATCTTGTTATGAAGATGGTTGGCTGATCAAGATAGCCATTAGTAATCCTTCAGAATTGGATGAATTAATGAGTGAAGAAGCATATGAGAAATACATAAAATCTATTAAGGAGTGAAAATGGAACCCCTAAATAAACAACTTAATCTAGCATATTGGCCTTAAATTAGTAGTCCACAGAGGATTTAAAATAGCAACTATTAGCAATACCAGTGGAAAAATAAAGTACTTGCATCAATACTAATGGAAGAAAATACTCCTTCACTTTATAACGATTGCAGAAAAACACAATATGCATCTGTTTTGCAATGCCCTCTGATTTTTATGTTCTAGTTCTGATATTCAGAATTCTGAAATGATCTGTTGTTAAAAACTAGCCATAAAAAATTGTGTAATTCAAGGATGACACTGTTACCTTGAGCCTTAGGGAGTATTCTAACTTGCTTACATCTATCCCTGGTTAGGGCTCAAAATACTTAATCTTTCCATAAGAAAGAAAATAACTGGCAGTAGAGAAAGGTTTGTTAGTTGCATAGTGTCAGATAAAGAACAATACTACCTTAATTTTGCAATAAACTGCAATTGCTGGTGCTATTTTCACACAATGAAGCAACAGCCTTGCATGAAGATAAATAGTTTAATAACAGAACATTCCACTTCTTTGTAAAAAATAATTAATTAATTAATTAATTAAAATATGTATAGCAAATGTTTATTAAGGAATGTATCAGAAGTTGCCTGTAATCTCTCTCTCTCTCTCTCTCTCTTTATTTTTTAATTTTTTTTAGGGAGAGAGACTGAGAGAGAGAGCAGGGGAGGAGGGGCAGAGGGAGAGTGAGAGAGAATCTTAAGTAGACTTCCCGCTGAGTGCGGAGCCTGAGGCAGAGCTTGATCTTGTGACCTGAGATCATGGCCTGAGCTGGAATCAAAAGTTGGACACATAACTGACTGAGCCACCCAGGTGCCCAGAGTTTTAGAACATTTCTGTCACCTCAGAAAGAAATCCTATACTCATTAGAGTTTATTCTCCATTGTCCCCCAAACTCCCACACTCCACAGCCCTAGGAAACCATGAATCTACAAGTCTCTGTAGATTTGCCTATTCTGGATATTTCATATAAATGGGATCACACAATATGTGGTCTTTTGAGACTGGCTTCCTTCATGAAGTATTATGCTTTTGAGGTTCATCCCATGTAGGAGCACATATCTATATGTCATTGCTTTCTATTGCTGAATAATACTCCATTGTATGGATATACCACATTTTCTGTATCCATTCATCAGTTGATGGATTTGGGGTTGTTTTCACCTTTCGACAGTTATAAAGAATGTTACTATGTACATTCACGTACATGCTTTTGTATGGATATGTTTTAATTTCTCTTGGATATATACCTAAGAACTGCTAAGAATGGTAACTCCATGTTTAATATTTTGAGTGACTGCCAAACTGTTTTCCACAGTGACTGTACAATTTTATATTCTCACCAGCAGTGTACTAAGGTTCCAATTTCTCCACATCCTTGTCTCACTTGTTACTGTCCATTTTGTTTATTATAGCCATCCTAGTAGGAGTGAAGTGGTATCTTATGGTGGTTTTGATTTGAACTCCCCCACTTTTTAAAGATTTATTTATTTATTTGGGAGAGATGGGGGGTAGGGAGGGGCAGAGAGAGAGAGAGGGAGGGTCTTAAGCAGAGTCCATACTGAGTATTGAGCCCAATATGCGGCTCAGTCTCACAACACTGAAATCACGACCTGAGCTGAAACCAAGAGTCAGATGCTTAACTGACTGTGCCACCCAAGGGCCCTGATTTGAATTTTCCTAATGACTAATGCTGTCGAGCATCTTTTCATGATGTGATATTCATGGGTTACCTGTAAATCTTCTTTGGGGGAATGTCTATTCAGACATTTTACCCATTTATAATTGGTTATTATTACTATTATTATTGAGTTGCAAGAGTTCTTTATATATTTTGAATACAAGTCTCTTATGAAATTTATGATTTAAAATATTTTCTTGGGCTAATTGCCTTCTAGCTTAGCTTTGATGTAAAAAATGTAACAGCTGGGCTCCTGGGAGGCTCAGTGGGTTAAGCCTCTGCCTTCAGCTCAGGTCATGATCTCAGGGTCCTGGGATCGAGGCCCGCATTGGGCTCCCTGCTCAGTGGGGAGCCTGCTTCCCCTTCTCTCTCTGCCTGCCTCTCTGCCTGCTTGTGATCTCTCTCTCTGTGTGTCAAATAAATAAATAAAATCTTTAAAAAAAAATGTAACAGCTGCCAACACTATCCATATTTCTGGGGTAATCTGTGTGAGTTTTTTCTCACAACACTTCTGTCACCAAATGCGTGGATTTTCCCTCTATACCAGTGAATTCTCCAACTCTCTGCATGCCAGGTAGGTATCCTACAACTCAATTCAGTTCTGACATGAACAACCAAGAGTTAGCACAGACCCCACAGGTTAAGGACTCAGTCCCACAAGTCTCTCCTCCTTTTAGCTTTTCACCTGTACTTCTGACCAATGAGCTAGAGATGGCAGGTTTTTTTTTTAAAGATTTCATTTATTTATTTGAGAGAGAGAGTAGGGTGGGAGTAGAGGGAGAGGGAGAGAGAGAATCTTAAGCAGACTCTGTGCTCAGCATGGAGCCCCATGCAGGGCTCCATCTCACAACCCTGAACTCATGACCTGAACTGAAATCAGGAGTTGTGCCCCTAGGTGGGAGGTTCTAATGACCCCTTCCTCAGACTCAGTTAATTCGCTAAAGCAGCTCACAGAACTCAGAGAAACATTGCACTTACTAGATTACTGGCTTATTGTAAACAGATACAACTCTGGAACAGCCAGCTGGAAGAGATGCATAGGGCAAGGTGTGGGGAAAGGACATGGAGCTTGCATTCCTCTTTGGAGCATACCACTCTTCCTGATCTCCATGTGTTCGACAGCCTGAAAATTCTCCAAACCTCAACTCTTTGGGTTTTTATGGAGGCTTCATTATCTAGGCATGACTGATGAGATCATTGGCCATAGGGGACGACCTCAGTCCCCAGTCTCTCTCCTCTCCCTGGAGGTTGGTAGTGGGACTGGAAGTTCCAACCCTCAAATCAAGTCTTGGCCTGAAGCTATGGAGGGGCCCACCGAAAGTCATTTCATCAGACAAGAGGTGACTCCTGTTACTCAGGAAATTCCGAGGGATTTAGGAGCTCTGTTTCAGGAACTGGGGACAAAGACCAAATATGTATCTCTTAGTGTATCACAGACATAAATTGGATTGAAGAGGAGTAGAAGAAAGAAAACCGATTCCCAGTTGATTATCAATTCAATTTAATTCATTTCCCACATTAACAACAACTATCTATGTGCAAGCTATTCTCAGTGTAGAGAAATGTCAAGAAGCTTACGGTCATGACATAAATGAGTGGAATGGTGACTGCTAAAACTGTGAAATACTAGAAGCAGAAGGGTCTCCAAGGTCCAGCAAGTGTCTGGCACAGGCGTGGCTCCACAAACATCTGCTCAATATAACTGAACTGAGAAGGTAAGAACAGAACTAAAAGATATGGCAAAATATAGAAAGTGACACAAAAGTGTAGACATCTGCTACAGCTATCTACGTCAGTCCTTGAGTTTTAATTGGGGCAGAAGATGGAAAAAGTGAAGGCAAATGAGAAAGAAATGAAGAGAGTTGAGAAGAAAGACTTTAAGAACAGATTAAGGAGACCGGTGGTCAGGAAGAAAACTTGGAGGGGAAAGCCTGTAGGGACCTGCTCTAAAAATTTGGAATTTTTAAAAGCACTGCCCTAGACCTAATCAGACTGAGCTCTTTCTGCATCAACCATTAAGTCTTCAGATTTGAGATTTTTTTACATCAGCCACACTGTTCTGTGCCACACAATGTGTGAAACAGAGTCAAGAACAGCGAACACTGAAGGGTATAAAGGGCTGAAATAGATGAAGGGGAAAGCAGCAGAAATCATGCCACAAAGTGAGAACAGAAGTATTTAGGTAATTTTTAGTTCTATTTCTTTTTCTGCTTCCATGACTGAGTGGTGCACCCCCTTAGGTCTCCTGGGATTTTCTGATCGTGCCCAACTTTGCATGCATGTAATTCCCTAGGGGAGTGCTCAATGCAGCAAAGGCTTTGCGAGGAAATGGAGGATTCTTCATTCTTTCATTCATTCATTCATTCATTCATTCATTCAACAGATTTATACTGAGTGATTGGGTCTGCTTTAAGTGTTGAGGATATTACTATTTATTTATTTATGTAAAGACTTTGTTTGACAGAGAGAAAGTGAGAGAGCACAAGCAGGGGGAGCAGCAGACGGAGAGACAGAAGCAGGCTCTCCGATGAGCGGGGAGCCCAATGCAGGGTTTGAACCCAGGACCCTGGGATCAGGACCTGAGCAGAAGGCAAACGCTTGATCAACTGAGCCACCCAGGTGCCTTGGGGGATAGTACAACCTCAAAAAAAATCCACCTCCCATGGAGGTCTGGGGAATGGCTGACATAACTAAATGAACGAATGGGTAGACATCCGATATGCTGATCCATGCTCTGAAGACGGGAATGGGCAAGGGGCAGAGGAAAGGGAGAGCTATTTTAGGTAGGCAGTCAGGGGAGACTCCCCTGATGCACTGCGTAGCAACCAGAGACCCACGGGCCAGGAAAGAGTGGTCCCCTGGGCTGTGTCCTGTAGGGGCCAGAGTGGCAGAGCAGAGATGCCCCAGGGAAAGTGGACGATGTTCGGGGGAGGAGTCAGGCATAAGCACATAAGGTCGGTTCCATTAACCCAACGCATTTTCTATTCCTAGCTGCCTTTCTGTTTTATTTTATGCTTTCTGTGATAGGTTTTATTGATAAGTTTGAGCTTTTCAGCCACGTACTAGTGTGTAATTGCTCCAACATGCTGTATTTTGAAGAGATGACTTGCATTTTCCACGGAAGTCTGGCCCTCTAAATTTAATGTCACAGATTCAGATTTTTTAAAAAATTATTCTTTTAGGAAAAACAATTCAAAGATGTGTAGCAGCTACCATATGGCCTAGTGCTTTAACCTGTAGGTATATATTCAAAATAATGAAAACACAAATCCACACAAAAATTTGTACATGAATGTTCATAGCGACATTCTTCGTAACAACCCCAAATGTCCTAACCCAGATGTCCATCAGTTGACGAAAGAATAAACAAAACCTTGTACCTACCATCTTAAAAAAATGGAAAGTGCAGAATGGAACTTTATAAAACATATGAAAGCGATCAGTTGTTTGCAATAAATGTCAAAAACTCGTTTCCTTGCCACAGAGCAGACCTGGGGAAAATGCACCTTCTTACACAATGGTAGGCTTCCAGGAGGCAGGACATGCAAATTGCCAGTTCTCTAGAAGGCTAGTAATCGAGACAATGTTGCTTCCCTGTATTTTAGTGGTTAACACAGTCACAGGCCAGCCCAGATTCAAGGGTGTGCAGAAATAGACTCTACCCTTGATAGAGCAAGGGCATGTGAGCACAGGAAGGGAAGAACTGGAGATAAGCTATCATAAAGATAGAATTGGTTGGGAACTAGAAAACAGATTTAAAAAGTCAGAAGCCACTAATAACTAAAGAGCAGCCTACATTTTAAGTAATTAAAATTCAGATAATATATACTTGTCTGATGCTGAGTATACTTCTCTGTCTCTTGACTTTGGGCTTAGACATATGTATTATTTATCTATTGTTGCATACCAAAGGCCTCAGCTCACTTAATCTTTAGCTCTGTTTGAAACAGCTGCTTACACCTTCCTTCCTGAAATCTATACTGCCCTTCTCTCGCTTTCTATTGTTTTTCCTCCTACCTAAATGCTGCCCCTTCTTTGTCTCTTTGCTCAATCATCTTCCTTTTCCCAACTTCTACATTCTGCAAAATCCCAGTACTCAGGCCTCCGGCCTCCTCTCTTCCCCATCCTTATTTACTCCTTAGGTGGCCTGATCCTCATGGCTTTAAGTTCCATGCACACACTGATGACCAAAAATCATGTCTCCCTAGAAGAAGAGATGAATGTATTTAAGTGTCTACACAAAATCTTCATTGTATGTCGACTAGGCATCACAAATTTAACTCCCCCAAAGTAAAACCCTTGATTCTTCCTCAACTCCACCTGGAGAATTTTCTAGCTAGTCCACTACTTTGTTGCTCTTCTTGGACCCCCTGTAGTTTATTCTCTGCACAACGACATGAATGATCCCCTTCAGTCATAAATTCGTTCCTGACACTCATCTGCTCTCTTTCCCTGGGTCTTCTCAACAATGAGAGTAACATTCAAACTTCTAATCTGGTGTATAATGCCTTACAGATTTCAGTCTTTCTCCAGCCACCTTTCTGCTTAATTTCACTCACTAGCTATGCTGCTCCTGTCGTGTTGGCTTCCTTGCCACTGGGCTACAGAGCGTCTGTGCTTGCTTTGTCCTTTCCTCTGCCTGGAGTACTTTTTCTTCCAAGATAGGCATGGTTGGTTCCCTCCCTTCTACTATGGTTTCTGCCCCTGAGCACCCCTGACTCTAAAAGGTTTTCCCTGGCTTTCTCACTTCAAATAGCACATTTTCCATGCTCTATCCCATTATTCATTGTTCTTTTTCTACAGACCATTCATTGTTACAGAGAGCAAAGAATATATTTATCTCTGTTGTTCTAGTTTCCTTTCTCTAGTATGTTCCACAAGGACAGAAATATTGTCTGTTTAGTTCACTGCTGTAATCTTCAACTCTCAGAACAGTTTCTGGTACACGTGCAGGAGATTCACTCAATACGTATTATTGGAAGGAGTGAACAGCCATTTACTGAACAGCTAAGGAGAGAGAGTTGCAATAGAAAAAAGGAGGAAGGGGCGCCTGGGTGGCTCAGTGGGTTAAAGCCTCTGCCTTCGGCTCAGGTCATTGTCTCAGGGTCCTGGGAGCCTGCTTCCTCCTCTCTCTCTGCCTGCCTCTCTGCCTACTTGTGATCTCTCTCTCTGTCAAATAAAAAAGAAAAGGAGGAAGAACAGAGACATTTTGTGAGCAGGGGCATTGCCGGAGACAAGCGAGCCTAGAGCAAGTTAGGGTGTTAACAGGCAATGGCAGCGAATAGTCAAAATTCCTCACGTTTACTAGGCTGTCTAAAGCCAAGAAAAGGGGCGCCTGGGTGACTCAGATGGTTAAGCGGCTGTCTTCAGCTCAGGCCTGATTCCAGGGTCCTGGGATTCAGCCCCGAATCCGGGTCCCTGCTCAGCAGAGAGCCTGCTTCTCTCTTTCCCACTGCCTGCCGCTCTGCTTACTTGTGCTCTCACTCTCTCTCTATCTCTCTGTCAAATAAATAAATAAAATCTTAAAAAAAAAAAAAAGCCAGGAAGAACTCTACATATTTCCCACATTTAGTTTATGGAATCCTCCCAAAAAGTATGATTTGAGAAATACTACCATCTCATTTTACATGCGAAGAACCTGAGCGTAGGGAGGTTAAGAAACTAGCCCAAGGTCACAGCTCATAAATCTAGAGGCAGAATTGAAACAGGCTGGCTATCTCCAGAGTCTTGTTCTCCACTGTTGCATGACACAGCCTCTCAGACAAGCAGAGTATGAGGCCACTGAATTTATATTTTACTTACTTCACAATATTGCTCAGAGTCAATCCAACCTACAGTCTTGGTGTCTTTCCTACAGGTATTGCAGAAGAAATACATTAATTTTGCACAACTTCTCTACCATTTGGCATATCTGTGACAGATCTCTGCCTTTGTTGATTGCAAATGGTGTGAAGAGACGCAGTTAGCACTTGACCGGGATGCTAGAAGTTTGGCCTATAGTTATTCCCAGGCTGTAGTGGCCAGTTCTGTGGTTTTGGGGGGAATCCTATCGCCTGTCAGAGTTTGCATTGAATTCTCTGAAAAATGAAGGGGAGAGGAAGAGGAGGAAATAAATCCAAAGATACCTCCCAGCTCCAAAATTCTTTGATCACATTGGCTGCTGGTCAGGCAAAAAGACTTCTGGGCCTTCTCTCTCCCAAGCTCCCCATTTAGTCAGCTAGTTAAGGAGAAAGAGGTGAAAGGTCCCAGCTGGCAGCATTTCTCTACTCTGATCCTTATCTGTAGTAAACCTGCTGCTTGCTCCGCCTGCTCTTGGGCCCTGTTAGGAAATCAAGCCTTCTTTTGGAATAAAACTTTCTACATCAGTCACTGAAAAACAGACCGAAAGTAAATTCAGCTAATTCCAGTGTAGTGAGCCAACATTGCAAAATGGATGATTTCTGTTTTATGCTTTCCTTCCCAACCAGAGCTCTTGCCAGCTGGCTAGTCTTAAGTAAATTCACCCCTCAGGTTCAATTTATATTCTACTTTAACTGCTCATTTTCTCCCCCCTTCAGTGCCACAGAGTGCTGTGTTTTCCCCTTGTACTGTCTCTAAACGTGGGAGCTCCCCAACCCCGCCCGTGATACTATATGATCTCTACCTGGTGAAACAGAAAATGCTCCCCCCCTTTTTTCCTTTCCATTTACTTTAGCTGTAATTTCTGTTTTTTCCTGGTGCATGAAGTTTAGTCAGAAATTTATGCTCGTAGGTACAGTGTATTTCAGTTGTGGAACACATTAAAACAGAAAACTAATTTTTGTTAAGCAATTGGCAAAGCCAATTTTTGTTCAAATACTTTAAAATTTTCAAAACAGAGGTGAGTAGGAACATATTTAACACATCGACGAACTATGTACAGACAGTGTGGGAAGGGGATATGCTTTGAAGACTGAGGGTCCTGGGTTCAAATCCCTCCTATTCCACTCAACATTGTGTGTCCAAGGGCAAGTCATTAACCTCTCTGTGCCTCAAAATTTACTCCATCTGTAAAATAGGGATAACGTTACCTATGTCAAAGGGCTATTGTGTGAACATACTTGAGTTTTCTGTAAAGCTGGCATCTAACAGATGTTATGCCAGAAAAACAAAGATGTTTATGGGGCCAGTGGGAAGAACACATGAGGCATCAATGAGTCGCACATTCACTTTCTTTTTCTTGAGAGGTGAACACACAGCAGCTAAGAACAAACTGTGGAGCCATGTTTCAAGGATTCAAGTTCCAGTACTGTCATTTGTAAGCTATATGATCTCAGGCAAGTTACTTAATCTCTCTGTGCCTCATCTGTAAAATGGGGATGATGATAGTAACTCTATCTCATAAGATAGTTAAGATGAAGTGAATTACTACACGTAAAACATTTGAAACAGTTCCTGGACAGAATAAACATTTGCATGGGTGAGTGCGATGGTTAATTTTATGTGTCAGTGGGACTAGTCCAAGGTACCCAGATATTTGGTCCAACACCATGTCTCCATATTTCTGTTGTCTCCATGTTTCTGCTGAAGGTATTTTTAGATGTTTAAATCAGTAGACTTTGAGTAAAGCAGTTTCCTCTCTGTAACATGGGGGGCCTCATCCAGTCACTTAAAGGTCTTAAGAAAGACTGACATCTCCTAAGGAAGAGGGAAATCTGCCTCCAGCTTGCCTTGGGTCTTGTGCTACAACCTTACGTCCTCCCTGGGTCCTGCCACTCTGCCGCAGGACCTTAGTGTTTACTTTTTCTTCTGCCCTGAATACTTCTCCTTTACATATATCCATGGTCTTCTCAGTCCCTTCAGATTTGCACTTGTCAGCCTTCACATCACGTGAGCCAATTTCTTAAATCTCAGTCTCTCTCTCTCCATCTACACACACACACACACACACACACACACACCCCTTATGGGTTCTGTTTCTCTGGAGAACCCTACTACAGCTAGCAATGATGATTTGTGTTTGTAACCTGAAGTGATCCTCTGTACTGGTTCTTCGGTGAGAGTAATCACGTGACAAACCTTCACTTTAATCTCCCCACTTCTGAAGATTTAAGAAAACTAAGAGGAGGATGGGCGCCTGGGTGGCTCAGTGGGTTAAAGCCTCTGCTTTCGGCTCAGGTCATGATCTCAGGGTCCTGGGATCGAGGCCCACATCGGGCTCTCTGCTCAGCGGGGAGCCTGCTTCCTCCTCTCCCTGTCTCTCTGCCTACTTGTAATCTCTCTCTCTGTGTCAAATAAATAAATAAAATATTTAAAAAAAAAAAGAAAACTAAGAGGAGGAAATAAAAGTTTGCCTTTTAAAAAGGCAAGGAAGCAAGGAGGCAAGAATGCGCATGGTAGGTATAGAAAATGGTGTGTTTGGGTGGAATAAGGGTCCGCTTAGGGAAGGGGTGGGTCATAAGGTTGGAGAAGGGCAGGAGCAGCCCAGGGAAAAGTCTGAATACCAGCCTTGGAAGCTCAGGATTTCTTTCCCCCTCTTGGAAATGGAAAGCTACCCAAACTTTGTGAAAACAGTGTGGTAAGATAAAAACACTCATCAGTGGTGTAGGATTTGTCAGGGGGAGGGAGAAACCAGGGAAAGAGAGAACAGGTAGAAAATATTATGTGACCTTGCATTATGCAGTTATATACAGTTCATCACCAAAGAGCATTAAGCATCTGTTTCCTTACTGTTTTCATGGGGTCACATTTTAGGCCATATGGTGGTTCCTCAGGTGAGCAGGCTGATGTCCTTCTCTCAGTTTCCTTCCCTGTTTTCCTTTGCTGCAACTCTGCTCTCCTCCCTGGTCCCAGCTTCCTGCATGCTTCCTGGTCTATGTGAAGGTAGGGTGGCCATAGACAATGTCATTTTTGTTGTCCTTTCTGACCTTTGGAAATCTTTCCTGGTTTCAACCTGTGAGGAGGAGTGTGAATTCCTATTTTCTTTATATTAAAGCATCTTCAAGAAAACAGATGGTTTTTGCTTTCTTTCTATAGCAGAACTGTTATATGCTATTAGTTTATTTGAGTTTGAAAAACTTTTCTTGGAGTACTTTTGTATGTAAAATCTAGATCACCCAAAGGCAAAGTAACTTTTAAGTGGTAAATGCTAACCCTGGTTTTAAAATCTATATTTAACACTGCCAGGGAAAGAAATGCAGCTGGGTACTTTCCCAGCCTATGCTAATTAGATGAAAAAGAATACTTTCTTTGCTGCCATTGGTGGAGAAACTGACCAATAGAAGAGCAGTTCAGCACCTACACCCACTCTGTACAAAATAGGGAGGTGTGTTTGTACATGCCAATAACTCATGCTCTTGGTTGCCTCACAACCAGTGACAAGTGTGCCTTTCATCACCTCTTACAATGTTACCTTTAGATTCTGAACTTTAAATGAGACTCAGAAAAGAGGAGTGAGTTTAGGAAATTAGATATCATTTCTAACAGGTTATAAGTATACATACTTCTGACATTACAGACTTGGAAGAGGATGGCAGTTTTTCATAATACTGCATGCATTTTTCTGCTTATCCACTTGTATAAATCTAGTTATTTGTATGTTCACTTCATTCTGATAATTAGAAATGTATTGAATGCTCTTTATGAAGATTACAAGGAAAGTTTGGGCCTGTTTCAGCCATACCCTAATAATAGTACATTAGCAAATATTACTCAGCAGTAAACATTGAGCTTTAGATTCTTGAAGGTATTATTTTCACTGCATTAACTGGGACCATTTCCCACAGCTAGAAGGGTGCCATATTAATTTGTTTATATGTTGCTTTATAGGTGGACCAAGTGTTTTCATTATTTTTTTTTTAGACTGGCTGTTTATAGGCTCCTCCAATGTATTGTAAAATCTTCAGAGTAATAGCACTGTTTATTTTTATGGGACACTTACATTCTCTACCTAAGTTAATTCTTGCAGCAGTTACATAAGTTGGCCAGGACAGGTTATATTTAGTGCTAGTTTATATCTGATGAAACAGGAGCACAGTGAAGTTGGCTACTTATCTGAGGCCATACACTGGTTAAAAGCAATGTTGGAGTCTAGGCTCAGGACCCATGCAAGGTACATTTTATTTGATTACAAGATACCTCTCAAGAGTTAGAAATTTGTTTTTTCCTTCTTACTCTTTCTAGGTAGCCTTGTACAATATTCAGCAACTGAATATCCCTTACTTAAAAGGAGGCAGAGACGAAGATGAGCCATAAGACTCCTAGGATAATATTTAGAGAATGCCATACTTTTTTTTTTTTAAAAGTAGGCTCCATGCCCAGCCTAACATGGGGCTTGAACTCATGACTCTGAGATCAACACCTGAGCTGAAATCAAGAGTTAGATGCTTAACCAACTGAGCCACCCAGATGCACCCAGAGTTTTCTCATTTTAGCATTCATTATACTTAGATACATGCATACTGCTTACTCTCCCACCTCCTAATTTTCATAAGAGCAGAGATCATGTTCATATTGTTCATTCATTGCTATAAACCCAGAGCCTAACGTACATCGTACTGGATGTACAGCTGGAACTTCACAAAAAGTTATTGAAAAAAATGAACACAAATTTTTCTTTCACTAAAATTGCCCCAAGAAAACCTCAACCAAATGATTTTATTTTATTTTTTAAAAAGTTTTATTTATGTAAGTAATCTCTATACCTGACATGGGCTTGAACTCATGACCACAAGATCAAGAGCTGCATACTCTTTCAAATGAGCCAGTAGGGTGCTCCAGTCAAGTGATTTTAAGTTGGAGCTACAATCTGCATCAGTCAGGATAGGATACACTAGGCTAAATTAGCTCAAGATGCTGTAAAAAACAAAATCGATGGCTAAAAATGATAAAGTTTTATTTCACATTCATTCTACATAATGGAGAAGAATTCTGTTCTTCATAGTCAGTGATCCAGACTGATGGAGAGGACATGATCTAGAACACTGTTGGTTGCAATGGCAGACAGAACTGGGCCCTGGAGTGTCTTGCAGAGGAACATTAATGCTCCAACTCAGAAAGCCTGCTTACAAATTCATTGACCTGAACTAGTCACAGGTACCTCCCCTTCCCATAGTACCACCCACAAAGGGGCCAGAAGCTGCCTGGGTGGTGGAGAGTGGGAAATATTTGGCAAGCGGTTCTAATGACTACCAGAGTTCATTTGCTTGATTCTGAGCTTTTGTGATTTAAGTAATAAAGTCCAATTTTGTTGTAACCTTTCCTGTAATATATTTATAAAATATAACTGTCCCCATAATGGCCCTGTATAAGAATGATGCATGGGGGGTGGGCACCTGGGTGGCTTAGTCATTAAGCATCTGCCTTCGGCTCAGGTCATGATCCCAGGGTCCTGGGATGGAGCCCTGCCTTGGGCTCCCTGCTCAGCAGGAAGCCTACTTCTCCCTCTCCCACTTCCCCTGCTTGTGTTCCCTCTCTCATTATCTCTCTCTGTCAAATAAATAAAAAAATCTTAAAAAAAAATGATGCATAGTGAAATTAAATACTTAAATAAGGTCAAATAGAAAAGTCAGAGGTGGAAATGGAAAGATAGTTCAAATCTCTATACCACTGATTCTAGATGAAGCTCATTTATTCTGTATTTGTGGAGGTAAATTATACATGGGGAAAGGAAAGCAACAATTATATTCTAAAGTAAAATCATTGCTGCAAGTTTTAACTGGCTCCAAGGACAAGACTTACAAATTCTTTGTGTCGGGGTGCCTTGGTGGCTAGGTCAAGTGAGATCCAGCCGGGGGTCCGGGGGAACTCTGTGCTCACCGTGGAGTCTGCTTAGGATTTTCTCCACCCCCTCTTTAATAATAAATAAAGATTTATTTTTTATTTTTTGAAAGATTTTATTTATTTATTTGATAGAGCACGAGCAGGCCGAGCAGCAGAGAGAAGGAGAAGAAGGAGAAGAAGGAGAAGCAGGCTCCCCACTGAGCATGGAGCCCAATGTGGGCTCCACCCCAGGCCCTCAGGACCATGACCTGAGCTGAAGGCAGATGCTCAACCAACTGAGCTACACAGGTGCTCCAATAAATAAATCTTTAAAAAAATTCTTCATGTCACTGTTTCAGAAATTATCCTGGAACACAGAAAGGACATCTGGGCTAGCAATTCTGGAGAGAATAGACTGAGCTGTGGAAAAATACATCCTAGTATTCCAGGCCCCTGTTTAGGCATGAGGCCAAAAGTAGCATAGAGATAGTTACCTGGAAAATTGCTGATTCTAAAGTAGGAGAAGAAAGAATGTTTTCCCTCTACTGTCCTAGGTTCTCTGCCTGGGGACCTGCAAATTAAACTGAAAAAAGACAAAATAACAAGAAAAAAAAAGTTGTATTTTTTTTTTTTTGAGTGAGGTGGCATTAATGCCTTAGTAACTCTAGCAAATCAAAAGCTAAGTCTGTATTGCCTGAAGGTTTAAGAAATAAAAACTTAATGACAACCAATCACAAACAGCAAATCAGACTTTCCCAAATAAAGTAGCTGCTTAAGTTAGAGCCACATAATTTCCTTGCTTTGCTTTCCTCTCTTCTCTGTAAAGTCTTGCTTCTACCTCCTATCTGTGGAGAACTAACGATTTCTGGTTTGGGGCTGCCCAATTCCAGTTGATTTTTGCTCAAATAAAGTCTTAAAATGTTTAATGTGCCTCCATTTACCTTTTAACAGTTCCATGTTGGTGGTTCATTAGCCCAAATCTCAAATGGCTTACTCAAGACTCACATGTCCTCACTTTATATTTTATAAGCCCCCATGCCACCCACTTGCCCAAAGTCTCATGACATGTCTTGGGAATAATTTTCTGATAGCCACTACTATCAAATCGTTGAATTCTTTAAAATATAAAGTGAAATACAAAGGAGCTCATCTTAATGAAGGCATGGTGTGTTCTGTCCACTTGATTTTTTGGGACATTATGGAATGATCCCTCATGCTGAGTTTATATACATTTGTACTACATTTAGCTTCAGAGATTCAAGCGGCCTAAGTATATAATTCAAAAGAAGTAAACTACTCACATTGTCTGTTATCAACTGTGGTAAGATATGGAGTGGTATGGTTTTCTTTTTATTTATTTGAGAGAGAGAGCGTGAGAGAGAGCATGAAAGGGGGAGGGGCAGAGGGAGAGGGAGAAACAGGCTTCCCCTGAGCAAGGAGTCCTAGGAGGATCTCAATCCCATGAGCCTGGGATCATGACCTGAGCCGAAGGCAGATGTTTAACAGACTGAGCCACCCAGGTGTCCCAGTGATATGGTTTTCAAATGTAATTCCAAGGACTGCAATAACATGAAACATATGCATATTCTTCAGGGTCACCTAATTGATCTTGTTTATCATACGACTGTGGGTTACAGTCTATTAGAATAAAAGGATATAACATCGTCGTGATGTTTTCAAATGCTGGGCCTGCAGTTTGCAAGAACTTAAAAAGAAGGTCAAAATGCCAAGCATAATTCAAAATGTTTTAGGTTTCCAGAGTTAAAATTTCCCAAATCAACTGTTCTTGTTGTTGCCAGAAGGGTTCACATTCCTGAGAGCAAAGTCCTTCATTACCTGGTCAGGATGTTTGAGATATTACAATACATGGTACTACATTATTGATAAACAGTCTAAAGTAACTTAATTGTTGGGGAACCTGGGTTAAGTGTCTGCCTTTGGCTCAGGTCATGATCTCAGGGTCCTGGGATGGAGCCCCGCATTGGGATCCCTGCTCAGCGGGGAGCCTGCTTCTCCCTCTCCCTCTGCCTGCTGCTCCCCCTGCTTCTACCCTCTCTGTCAAATAAATGAATAAAATCTTTAAAAAAAGAGGTAACTTAATTGTATTTAAACCTCAGCCACCAAAATGTTCCATCAATATAAAAGGCCAAGACATGTACTTAGAATGTACATAGTAGCACTATGGGTCAGAGCTCCAAACTGGAAACTACTCTATGTCTTTCAAAAGAATGAATTCATAAATTGCGGTATAGTCACAGAATGGAATAAAATGAATGATCTACAACTACATGCAACAATATGGAAGAATCTCATAAGTATAAAGTTGAGTAAGGAAGCCAAACACAAAAAATGCATACTTAATGATTTTGTATATATGTCAAGTACAAAGACAGGCAAAACTAAATCTGTGTTGTTGACAGTCAGGATAGGCAGTGACTGGAAGGCATGATGGGGTTCCTGGGTGTTAATGTTCTTTTTCTTGATCTGTGTTGGATACAAAGGTGTGTTTGGAATGTGAAAATTCATTGAGGTACACACGCATCTTGGAATATGTGTACTTTTCTGCCTATATATTATGCTTCAATAAAAAGTTAACGAGGGCACCTGGGTGGCTCAGTGGGTTAAAGCCGCTGCCTTCGGCTCAGGTCATGATCCCAGGGTCCTGGGATCGAGGCCCGCATCGGGCTCTCTGCTCAGCAGGGAGCCTGCTTCCTCCTCTCTCTCTCTCTCTCTCTCTGCCCGCCTCTCTGCCTACTTGTAATCTCTCTCTGTATGTCGAATAAATAAATAAAATCTTTAAAAAAAAAAAAAAGTTAACGATAGAAAGAAAATTCTAGGAAGCCCATGAAAATTGAATCTCAACCCAGCATACTAATCCTCCATGTCATTCCCAGAATTTGTGGGTCATCAATGTGAGAATCAGTCTCTAAATAGAGACTGATCAATAGAGTAGTCAATGAGCTGGATTCAGAACAGCTGTCCCAGGAGCAGGAGACCTGAAATGTCAAAACAACTAATAATTTTTCCCTTTAAAATCTCCAATCTGTCTGCTTTTCCCGTCCTTCAGTGATAATCCCCATAGCTTACGCCGGGTCATCTCCCACCCCAAATTTCATCTGAGATGGTCTCCTCACCAGTTTCCCAATAGCCTATTGTACCTGTTCTCTACACATTAACCAAACTGATGTAAAGTCTAAACTAGATCCTTTTATTTCCTTGCTTAAAATGCTGCAGTAGAATCTCATTACATTTAAAAAGTAATGCAAACTCCAAGACTTGGGTATATGGTTTGGCCTCAGTCTACCGCCCCCATCTCATGTCATGTTGCTCTCCCTTGCCCTATGTGCTAGAGCCACACTGCTCTGCTTTTGTTCTTCCAAAATGTCAAACTGTTGCACCTCAGGACCTTTGTCCTCTCTGCCCAGAATAATCATCGCTTTTCAGGTTCCTTGGCTGACTGACGGATTTCCTTCTCACTCTTCAAGTCTCTGATTGAACGGCATCTTATAAAGTGTCTTATTTTTTTTTACAATTATATATTCTTTGTTTTAAAGATTTTGTTTATTTATTTGACAGACAGAGAGAGAGAGAGATCACAAGTAGGCAGAGAGAGAGGGGGAAGCAGGCTCCCTCCCAGGACTCTGGGATCATGACCTGAGCTGAAGGCAGAGGCTTTAACCCACTGAGCCACCCAGGCGCCCCTTAAAAAGTGTCTTATAACAACCCTCCCTATCTAACGTCAACCTCCTCTTATTCTCTATATCCACACTTTGTCTATTTCCGTCCTGGATGTGATTCTTGTTTCATTTGCTTGTTTACCTGTTTGCTCCCTTTTCCTCATTAGACTGTAAGTTCCGTGAAGGCAGAAATCACGTGTATTTGTGTCAGGTGTTGCAGCGCCAATGCCTAACACAGTGTCCGGCGTACAAAAGGTCCTCCATAAACGTGGAAATACCTGTCAAACAAATGAATCGACGTTCCCAAGGGATCACAAGATGCCTGTTCAGTCACGAAGAACATTGCTCTGTGAGTTTTCCAAAGAATAGCAGTGAAACCAGATGCCTTCCAAGCCCTTCTGCCAAAGTGTTGGCATTCGTTCACGGTTTCCTAGTTGTCACAACGACTGCCGCTTGCCACCAGGGACACACACCCCCTCCTCGACCTGCTGGCGACTTGCCCAGTCTCCGGATCCCACCCACCTCCCAGGCGCCCCTTCATTGGCCCTANGGGGGGGGGGGGGGGGGTGGGCGGGATGTTACCTCGAGCCGCTACTGGCCCAGGTCGACGTCCCTCCACCGCGAGCTGCTAAAAGTCAGTCAAACCAAATTGCAGTTGCGGGGAGGCTCGTTCCTGTTGGAATCTATGATTGGCTGCGACCGAGGGCCGCGCGGCCGGCGCACCGCCTCTCCGAGCGCGGATTGGCCAGAATTGCCGTCAGTCAGCGGGAACAGACTGCCCCTCTGCATCTGGCTCCCTGCGGGCGAAAAATTGTCGAGATTTTTCCAGCCGAAGAGCCAGTGGCTGTTCTAGCTGCTTGCTCCAGAAACCAGAAACATCGCGGAAGGCAATCTTCCTTACCCAGCAGGAAAGTCCCTTCCTTGCCCTCCGTTAATTAATTAGAAAATTTCCAGGGACGTAACCGACGCTAGGTAAGAGCCTAGAGAGTGCACTTCATTTACTGCTAAGAGTTTATCGTATTATTTATAGGCGGGGTCGCGTCCCAGCGCTCAGGGTCTGCGGAATGGAGAGCAAACGGAGGGTTCGTCAGGGAGGGGAGGGGAAATGTAAGTTTAGATCCCCAGCGCCACAGTCAGCGTGTGCGTTCTCTGTGCGCCGCTTTCTTCTCGTTGGAGGTCATGGGTAGCACGTCCTGTCGCGGCCCACTCCGACTGCGCTGCCGGCAGTGGGCGTTTCCCGCCAGGACCCCCGCGCTCGACCTTAGACTTGACTGCAGGCTGGAGGCGCTACCATTGAGAATGGAGTGGTCGGGGCTGGAAGGCAGGAGGGACCACGGACTGGATGGTGGAAAGGGCGGGGGCTGCCGTTCGCGTTTCCCCCAAGCGAGGATCCCGGTCGCCCGGCTGCCACTTTGGACATGAGGATGCTGCAGGCAGGGGTCGGCATCGCGTCGCCGCCGCAGATGCAACCGGGGTGAAGGAGACGTGGCGACACCCGAGATCTGTGCGGGGAAAGGGTGGTTGGGAGGCGGAGACGGGGCGGCGGAAGGTGCTGGAGGGAGCCCAGCCATCTGCAGCGCTGGCGGGCGGGAGGGTGTGCTTCCTGCCCTGTATCACACTGGCTACTCATCTGTCACAGCCAGCGAGCGAGCCCAGGATCCAGAACTGTCCGAGGGTGAGCGTTTCAGGGGACCGGAATAGAGCAGGAGGCAGAGCCCTGGTTGGTGTCGATCTGAGGATGTGGATTTTGCCTTGCCAGGAGAAGCCTTTTGGCTGGTGATGTTTTGTGTTTTTTTTTTTTTAGTAACCGCTTCATGTAGATGAGAGATTTCACAGGAGGCGACAAAGACGAGACTCCGGGTGGAAATAGCCAGGGAATTTGGAGTCCCTAAAGCTCCACTGGCCTTTCTGAGCTTCAGACTGAAAATGTGCAGCAAGGCCTCTTAAGCCCTTTGCTCATCCTCCACCAGTGCGGAGGAAGGAATGGGATTGTCGTCGGTTTCAGAATGAGTGACAAGTGACGGATTATAATGGTCTTGAAGAAGAGTAGTGAATCATGGTATTAGAGGAAGAGAACAGATGCACCACTGGGTAATAAAATAGTTATAATTTTTGAGTAGTGAGTTCTTGCTAATGTTTTTTTTCTTGCAACCATAGTCACTTTCTGTTGAAGACACAGGCACCTTGACTAGAATCTTAGAGAAGAGGAAAGAAGAGGGGAGATGTGCTGTTGATGTAGCATAGAATGTCAAGGAAAATCCCTGAATGAAGTATAAAGGTACAGGTTTGGAATGTGGTCGGTGAATTGTGCCCACATTAACAAAGATGTTTTAAAAGATATCTATGGAATTAGAATCACTAATACTTGTCACGACTTTCATTCCTCTATTCACACATCTAAACATGTTCACATGAAACCCAGGGGAAATCATTTGGGGGTTTTATTGTTGTTCTTTCCCTCATGTACGCTATTACAGTTTGCTTCCCTTCCTCCAGCAGAGTACTGATAAGATATTGGAGTCCACATTTCCTGAAATACTTTCGGGAGGTTTCCATACCATTTGAATTTATTGGGATGCATTGGTTAGAAATATTTGCTTTGAGAATATTAATATTCCATGTGTTTCCTTTGTGGAAGTTACTGCTGAAAAGATACCTGAGTGCTGCACTATAATATAATATATAAGAAAATATACATTTTCTTATATTTTTTTGCTGGAGGGGTAAATCTAAGCAGCTTTCTGCAGTACTGAACCGTAGGATGCCTGGATAATTTTGGCATGCGCTTGAAGTTACAACAATAAATTGCCCTTTTGACCTGCTTTCAACAGTCAACAGTTGATCTCAAATCCCAAGTGTATTCTCCTGCCAGAGACAGTGAGTGACTCTCTTATCCAAAAATAAATTTTGACAGCTCTGAGATATTTAAACCATTGAGGGGTTATAAAATAGGAATGATATGAAGATGCAAAACTGGCATAGCAATCTTGTAGCTGTATATTGTGGCTTTTCTTCACCACCTTTTATTTTTAGATCAAGTAGCTACTTCAAAAGTTTAAGTACAAACCAAATGCATTTTTTCCCCTCCTTCCTGATGCATTTCACCTGAGATTTCCTACTCTCAGGATGTGGGCTTTCAGCAGTGCCCTCATGCAGAATTTCTGTGCCTACTCGCCTACTCTCGTGGTCTCAGAGCTTACTTCTAGTTTAACCCCCTTTGCTGAGAATCCCTCCTCCTAGTCAGAATTGTTAAACCAGGTGTCAACATTTTTCGCTGGTCGTAAGTTCTGTGTCAGGACTTTCAAGTATCATATTAAACTGTTAAAACATTAAGGAGGAAGATGGAGAAGGCCTGGTCACAGAAATCAATGTGAAAATGATGAAAAAGGAAAATGTTTTCAGGCATTTATTTGACAGTATGTAGAATATATAGGGTTTCTGTGTGTATGTATACATGTGTGCATACTCACACATTTTTAAATATGTGATTAAAGTAAATTTGTGGGTCATACATTTTTGTTTTGATTGGAAAATAGAAAGGAATTTGGAAAAGTTTGGTCTAGAAGGAAGACTGTCCCTTTTTTTTTTTTTTTCCTTTGGTCTATGGCCATCAATATAGTTTAGGTTGTTGATACAAATAACCTGTTCTGTCACTAGGCTTCCAGCCATGTTCTTCATTTTCTTGCTTAAGATTGTTTTTGCATTTTATTTTTGCTAGTTGAATATGATGTGTGGTTAATATATTCTTGAGCTCTTAGTTGATTTAACTCTTGCTCTGATATTTTTGTGTCTTCAAATGGCTTTGAAGTGGAATTACTTCTGCCCTTTGACTCTTTTGGATGACTTTTACTTTCAAAGCTTGAATATAAATGTTAAAATGGTTTAAAAAATAAACTCATCTTGATTTGTGACTAAGAGATTGACATAAAGGATTCCTTAATAACTTTTTTTTGGGGCAGAATGATAAACACACACCAATTTATAATTGCCGAACTGAGAAATAATAAAAATATCTCCTAGGTGTTTGTCAGTTTGTTCTCCACTCTTTTTGTTATGAAGAACGTTGATGTGGTTTTCTGGGTATTTTTTTCCCCTCAGACTTTGGGTTTTTCCCCCACATGATAAATTAGACTCTCTTGTCTGCTAGTCAGTGTGTAGTCATTTCTGTGGGCATTTGGAGAACTGGGGGCAGCTGATAGCTAATTCTTAGCTTGAATCTCTGGAGGAAACTTTTCTTGATGTGCAGGTTTAATTCAAAGTAGTTATTTAGTTTGGGAACACAGGTCCTCTTTGAATTGTTTCTCCAGGGAATATGGAGATTAATATGTTTTAGTTATATTGCATTGGAAATATACTAAGTCATCTATTTGTGTAAGTGGTGCTGATCTAGTTTTGTAAACTAGCTATGTAGCTGGCTCGCGTTTCATCTATGCTGAAGGTATTCCCCAAAGTAAATGTTTTCCTGTCTCTTCTGCTTACTTTCTGAGATGACTGTGCAGTTAATAAACGGGGAAGGAGGCCAGGTTGATGATCGATTTTAGTCTAGCGAGGCTTTTAAAGAAATTGCCCAACTTGCATTTTATTTCATTCTTTTTTTTTTTTTTAAGATTTATTTATTTATTTCAGGTAGGGTGGGGGGGAGAGAGAGAGAGAGAGAGAGCCGGAGCCAGAGTGTGAGGAGGAAGGGGCAGGCGGAGAGATCTCCAGTAGACTGTGCGCGGAGCACAGAGCCCAGTGGTGGGGCTGGAGCCCACAACCCATGAAATCAGGACGTGAGCGGAAACCAAGAGTCCAGCGCTCACCCGACTGAGCCATCCAGGCGCCCCATTTTATTTCATCCTTTAATAATGTTTCCAGTGGATGTTTGTTGCCTGCTAAAAATGCAGCTCTGGCTTTGTTTGTTTGTTTTTGGAGGAGAGAGAAAAAGAGAGAAGAAGAAGAAAGACAAGAGTGCCCTAGAAGAGCTACCAAAAAATTTACTCAATATTTATTTGCTTCTGATTCTAGAATTCTTGTGCAAAATGGCCCAAGGCCGAATAAAGCATACATGATTTCAGACTGAAGCCAAAAGAATAGTACTTTGCTTATACAAAAACAGGCTTATTATATTGTGCCCCTGAAACTAATACAATGTTGTATTGTCAAATACAGTGCGGTGTAAAAGAAAAAAGAATTGTACTTCACTAATTTCTGCTGCACTCTTCGCTATGAATGGTTTTTTTTTTTTTTTAATATTCCTTTTATTTATTTGACAGAGAGATACAGCGAGAGAGGGAACATGAGCAGGGGGAGTGGGAGGAGGAGAGTCAGGCTTCCCACGGAGCAGGGAGCCGGATGTGGGGCTCGATCCCAGGACCCTGGGATCATGACCTGAGCCGAAGGCAGTTGCTTAACCAACTGAGCCACCCAGGCGCCCCCGATATGAATGGTTTCTAAGAAATGAATCTTAAAAGTTTTGATTTTTTCTGTATGGTATAAAGCCGCTTTGTGAAGTATCTCCGTCAATAATCAGTACTTAGTTCCCTAGTGTTGATTGTATTATAGTTTGAAATTTCTTCCCAAGTCCTTACCTTTATTTAACATAGTTATTGTTGCTGAATAAAAATAATTCCTTCGGTCAGAAGCAAAGGGATTAACACCTTTTTCGGGTAATTTAATGTGTTGCTTCTCTTTGATATGTGATAACCAGAGATACTGTATCTCCTCCACCCCTAATATTGTCATAGTAGTGAGTTTCAATCTTTAAACATGTTATTAGCTAAAAGACCAAGAAGGAATGGCCTCCTAAGTCTTTCATGATACATTCATTCTTTGGGAGCCCTTCTTTATACTAAATTCTGTGAAGGCAGGGTGCACATGTTTTTCATTGCATGGATATCTAAGGGAGCTCTTTGGTACTTCATTGGTTCTTTCTACTCTTTTATTTACTGTTCTTAACACAGAGCTAGACTGATTTCCAAAAATGTATTTGAAAATGATTATTTGACATCTGTAGTATATTTACTTACCGGTTCCCTCAAGCTGGGTGTTGTGTGTGGGTATGTGCCTTTTGCTGAGGTATTTTTTCAAGTTCACTTTTTTAAAGACTTATTAAAATTTATTTATTTGACACAGAGAGAGAGAGAGATCACAAGTAGGCAGAGAGGCAGGCAGAGAGAGAGGGGCAAGCAGGCTCCCTGCTGAGCAGAGAGCCCGCCGTGGGGCTCAATCGCAGGGCCCTGAGATCATGACCTGAGCTGAAGGCAGAGGCTTAAACCACTGAGCCACCCAGGCGCCCTCAAGTTCACTTTTTATTGTGAAATAATTCAAACATACAATTGAGAGTAATATAATACATGTATACCCTCCACCAGCGTTATCAAATCTTGACATTATGCTATCTTTTCCAGTTGTTTTTTTAAATAAAATAACAGAACAAAGTAGCGTGGAGTTTGAATTTTTGCTTAGAACCTTATTTGTATGGAAAGCTGCCAGGAACACAGCCTTTCTTGCAGGGGTAAAGGAATTCTCCCTGACAACACCCAGGTGAGGATTCAGCTTTGGGGCAGAGTCCAGAAATGGGGGTGCGGAGGAATCGCTTCAAAGAAATGTAGTCTGGTCTCAGGTGCTAGCTCCCAGTCTACAGGGCACGCAGGGGCTGGACTGTGGGGCAGGTAGATTGGAGACCGGCAGCTGTTAATGTAAATACATAGATCATTTGCTCATAAATCACGAAGGCGGGACCCCCCCCCCCTCAGTCCCATTGAACACACAGATCAGAACAGGCTCATCCTGTGCCTGTGGGAGTGTTTGCATGAATCATTCTACATTAACCATAGTAATGAAGTATGTGAAGTTTAGTTAAGTTGACAAATCTCAAAACAGAATTTAGATCCTAGATTATTGTGTCTTTGCTAAAACTTGAGCACTCTGCGTACAGAACTGTCCTAACTATTCTATTAACCAATTACTTTTCTTCTTTCCCCCTTAAGAGACTTTGGAACTGTCAACATTTGCCCCTACCTTTTCTTCAGAGCAATGGAGTTAACGAAGGGAAGAATATTTATTTACACCCATGTTTTATATTCTTGCCAGGCACAGTATGGGCCTGCTGGATCAGCAGTTTGCCGTCACCAGGGGGCTGGCTGGAAATGCAGAATCTCAGGCTCCCACCCAGACTGACCGAACCAGAATCCACATTTTAACAAGTTCCCCGGGTGACTATAGGTTAAAGTTTGAGAAACACTTGTTCTATATGACACATATAGAAAATTTTATGGAATTTAAACACTGTGAAAGGGATAGGTAAATCAATTTTGGTTTTGATCTACTATTCTTTGAAGTAAGCCATTAGGTGCCACATTCTTTATGGCCTTACGTTTTGGTAATATCTAATGATACATCAGTTGTATGTGAAATTACTGATGAATTCTCTCTCTCTCTCTCTCTCTCTCTTTGCCTCTCTCCCTCTCCTCAGTCGCATCATTTTTCTTGAAGACATTTCGTTGTTGTTCTGTTGACCTTTCCCTCATTCCTGAGTGCTCTGGAGTTATGTCCACAGCTGCCTTAATTACTTTGGTGCGAAGTGGTGGGAGCCACGTGAGGAGGAGAGTGCTGCTCAGCTCCCGCTTGCTGCAGGACGACAAGCGGCTGACGCCCACCTGCCACAGCTCCACGTCAGAGACCAGATGTTCTCGGTTTGATCCAGATGGTAGTGGGCGTCCAGCCACCTGGGATAATTTTGGGATCTGGGATAACCGGATCGATGAGCCCATTCTGCTGCCGCCCAGCATTAAGTATGGCAAGCCAATTCCCAAAATCAGCCTGGAAAACGTCGGCTGCGCCTCACACATTGGCAAAAGGAAGGAGAATGAAGACCGGTTTGACAGCGCTCAGCTAACAGATGAAGTCCTGTACTTTGCCGTGTACGATGGGCACGGCGGACCTGCAGCTGCTGATTTCTGTCACACCCACATGGAGCAATGCATCATGTATGTACAATGACTTTCACTCTTGACTTTGCAGTTTACCTTATACTTCAGGTTTAAAACTTTAATCTTTTGGCTGAGATGTTCACTGTTAACCTAGTTATTTGAGTGGTTCCATACCGTTGTTTTACGAACAAGCAGTAGCTTAGGTATGCCCTTTTATTACTACTGATGGCCATTACCATTCCGTGGTGTATGTTTTGACAAGGCATCTGGTGACAGCATTGACCAGGATCAGCAGCCCTTAGATTTGTGATCATTTCAAGCTAAGTAATATAAAGTACATGATCTCAGGTATTATGAAAAGCATTTACTCCCACCAGTGCACGACATAGTTTTTCAAAAAATGGTAATTCTTCTTTCAAGTGGTGTGAATAGCTTTAAATGATTGACAGTAGTGTGGGGAAAATGCATTTAATGAGGGTATTTCGGAGCTCTCTGAAAAGCTTATTTACTGCAGTTATTCATGTATTTGAAGGGATCATATGACTTGAATTAAAAGAGAGGGAGAACATAGGAAAATATCTTGTCTTCCTGGGTATAGTTATTCATTCTGTTCATCAGTTGATTTATTCATATTTTGAACTCAGTGATGTAAATTTATTTGAAGGAACTTTTGACCTCTCAGGGTTGTGGCTAGAGAGTATTGATCTTTAAGAACGGAGACTTGGACTTTTATTTTCTTGTTCTTAAAGGCTTATCTCCGTCATATCTTAGTCATTTCCTAATTTGATTCGTTAATCTATGGATTTTAAGCATCTGAAAGGCAAACCATGGAGGTCCATTGTATGGAATAACAGCTAGCTAGAGGGACCTAGATGAAAAAAAGAAACTATTATATAAAATAATTGTTTGGGACTCTTTTTCCCCTCTCCACAAAGGGACTTGCTTCCTAAGGAGAAGAACTTGGAAACTGTGTTGACCTTGGCTTTTCTAGAAATAGATAAAGCCTTTGCAAGGCATGCCCACCTGTCTGCTGATGGTAAGTAAAACAATCACATTCCTTAGGGTCTTGGGGCATGTCTAATGAAAGGAAACAAATTTAAGCCCTTTAGGGGTGGGAATGTAAGTTTATTTATGAGGATGCTTATGTTGAAAGTGGTTTTATATAAGGGATAACTTTAATGCTGTTGGGAATCCAAATTAGTGTTAGTACCTCATTTTTAAATGAAGTATAATGGAGAATTTTTCAAAAATTGAAGCTCTAAAATGGTTCTGATATTGAATTTAAATTTTAAAAAGATTAAAAATTTTTTAAATTTGCTCTCTATATGGACAGGAGGTCCATACTGTGGGAGGATTTACAGTTTTTGGTTTTTTAGATGAATCTGATGAGCAAGTACCGAAATACACTAAAGGGTAATCTCGTTTAGCTCTGTAGTAATTGTTCAGACAAGAAGAAAATTGCTAACTGGTCCTAAATAAGAAAAGACAATGGCTAATATGCACTATTTTGTTTAATTAGAGGGAAGAGTTTGGTCTTGCAGCTTTGTGGTTAACTAGTGATATTTTTGTTTTTATTAAACACAAGGACATGTCAGCTAAATTTTAAAATTTATCTACTGTATGTCCTTACATTTTGAAAGTGGAATGTTTCTGATTTTGACTAAATTTATCAAAAGCATTCAGAAAAATGGAACTCATGTTTTCTAGTTAGCTGACCCCCAAATCTTTTGCTCCTAAAGGTAATCTTGAAAACTTCTACAGTGACCATTTAAATGTATGCATACAGACCTCATAACTGATTTGAAAGTGAATCACGCAATATTAATCTGTGTTTGGCTCGTCTTTTTATTTAAAGGAAGTCAAAACACCAGCGAAATAACATTTTACAGTTTTCAGTTGGAGAGCATAGGGATGGAAATTCTCATTTCCCTGAATAGGCCAGTTGCAGAGAGGGCTGGGATTTCCCTGGCACCCACAGTGGCCTGTCTCATGGGCACATTTAATGATGAAGATTATAGAAGATGAATAAGATGACTCTATTCACTATCTTACAAGATTTCTCCTGACCTTTTTTTTTTTTTTTGAGAAACTTACTGTCATCATACTTTTTGGGAAAGCATTAGAGTCCACTCTCTTTGTTCAGGGATTTGTTTTCTTGTTTGTAGATCATTCGGCCCATTTTCTCTTCTCCTTCATTCCTTTGGACTTTTTTCCTTCCAGCTGGCTCCTCACCTTTGAAAATAGAGGTTGAGAGAAGGTAAATTGTAGGTATAAGACTGAGCTCTTGTTCCTAATGGGTCAAATATAGGAGGTAGAAGAGAAGAGTCAAACACTTTCTTGTAGTTTTGTTTTTATGACTCTGAAGATTGGCATGCTCTGGTTTTTATCTGTAACCAGGTTGACTGTATCTCACACTCTGATATTGATTGGCTCTAATGCCGGGGGTGTGCCCCAGCTGTTCTGGAAACCGGTGGAACCTACTGGGCTCTACCAGTCAGAAGAAAACCTTCAAGCTTATGGTGAGGAATGTGCAGGCCAACAATCAAAACACCAACCCTTCATGGGTGCCGTCAGCCCTTTGGTAATGGATCTAATGGACAAAGATGCCGAAAACTGAGATTTGGCATAAAATATGAGAGGACCCCTTTCATTTTATGAAATAATAAATTATAATTCAAGGGAATTTTGAACTTAGGGAAAACATATGTTTAACTGGCCTACCTTAAAGGAAACTTTCTAAAAGTGCCTTACTCAGAGACATTGTACAAAGAAAGTAATCATAAAATAGAATTTCTAATAATAAATTTAAACTGAATTTATTTAACTTAGTTTGTCTGTCATATGCCTTGAGCTAATGAGCTCAGAACTTTCATAAGATACTCTAAAATTTACTTTTCATTTAATGGCCATTTGTTTACAAGTACAATGGTGCACAACAGAATGATTGATACCCAGTGTGCTACCAAAAGAAAGGGGTCTACGATGACGTTCTTAAGTCTCGTTTTGTATGTATCCTTATAGATCACTTGGTCTGTGTGTGTGTTTTTAAATAAATATTTTGGGAACAACTTTAAAATTTATTTTTAGTAAGTTGCCAAGGCTTTCAACGTTGCTGAAAATTGCCTTTTGATATTCGGGGCCTATTTTATCAAATATATTAAAGCCACTGAAGATAGATCCTGTAAGTCATTTAACTTTTCAATTTGTGGATTAAAAAAACATGCCGTTTCAGATTTCAAAGTCATTATTTAAGTTAAAAAAATTTTTTTTTCTTTTTTTTTGGTTTTTAGTAAGAACTGAAGCCGTATCAGCATTATAAGAATGGATAATATTCCTTTGGCAGAGCTATAGGTAGGACCTAGGCTAGTTAAATAAAATTGTGAATTAAGTGCAGTTCGCCCTTTCCAGGTTTTTTGTGGGTTGTTTTTTTTAGCCTTTTCTATCAGCATCCGACCCATTTTCCCTCCTTGTACCCTTCCGGTGAGGGGCCTTAAGGTAGGGACCGTGCTTATTCATTCTGAATCTCCATCGCTCAGCACCCTGTATAGAATGTGGAAGGCACTCATTAATTATTTGGACTGACCTGATCTCATGCCTGTTCTTTCTCACCAAAGTTATTACAGTTTATTCTTTGATTATCCTAGAGCCGATTTAACCAAATTATTAATATAATGTATGTGTTTTAATGAGTTATCACTCCTGTGTGGATTTGAATTTTAAGTAGGGGAAGCCTGAAAAGAGATTGGTTAAACATGGGAATGAATCAGTAATGGTAGAATTTGGGGTGTAAATGGGAGGAGTACCCCTCCATTTATACTATATTAGCTTTCTTGAGAGAAAGTGAAAAAAATAAAGTAAACATAAAACATTTTCCTCTTTTCAAGAATTTAGTCCAAAGCCGTCACATCTGCATAAAGTGCCTCAAATTATTCTGTTATCATTTAAAATAGTTACTATTTCAGTTTAAAATGCAGTGGTTTAAGGAGAAGAAAATCAGAGTGCCACTTAGCAAAATCAACAAGAATCTTGCCCTTACAAAATTGCTGGCTGTTTTTATTAATTTGTTGTTGACGCATTTTGAAATTACCCTTATTTATGAAGCTAATTGCATCATCATCTTTAGATATTTTTGTATTCAATTCATGCCAGTCATGTGTATTTTGACAATTAATGAAACCAACTAGCAAATGATATCCCATTACTCTCCTGTTGATGAACAAATCTCACTTAAAACAAACGGGGTGGTAGAAAACTGAGATTACATCCTTTACAAACTATAAACTCTTCTAAGTGTTTCTAGATTGCTTAAGGCTTGAAAGCGGCAAAGCTCCCCAAGAGACAGAGGGATCAAAAAGAGAAGACTTGCTCTGACATTCAGGGCGTGAGATGTTGGTGGCAGCATCGTGAGTCCATTGGAAACGTCCACGCGTTTCACACTACCTGATCTCTTCAAAATAACCAGTGTTAGAAAGCCAGTGTTTTTGAGTACCCTTCTTACACCAGCCACAGCCAAAAGAAAAGAACCACAGGGACAACATTGAAGAGATACTTATTGTGCTGTTACTGCTTCAGCTCGTTACTTGGATTTTGGTGTTCGTGAGTCCTGCGTGTCTGGAACACCCGTGGTTAATAAATATTGAAAACCGTATTGGTTTATACATACTATTGTTTACACAGTGAACAATAATTATGGGGGGCGTGTTATACGTTGAAAAGTACAGCTTTTACTTTTATGTTGCCATTCAAAAACTTGATCGTTTTTCTTTTGATATGTCGACCTGCAACACCAGGGAAAGGAGAGAGCTGCAGAGATACCCATTTTGTGAATTCCATAAACTTATAAACATGCACCAGAGCTCAAGAGCCGTACTAGCCTATATTTAAACAATTAATTTACATGAATCAGTCTACTGAAAAGAATGTATTAAGCATCATTAACGAATATGTTACTTCTTGTATCTGGTACAGAAGGTGCTTTTAATTCTTTTTTAATATATATTTGAGTCCCAGTAATTTGGTGGTACACTGTAGTGAACATCCTCTCTAATTACGTACTGTTTGTCGGGTACAAATTATTCACCACAGTACCCATGAATTTTCCCGTTTGTTTTTGGGACAATTCTGATATTGGTACCAATTGAATTGACANATTATTTCATAATTAACATCTGTCAGAAATCTACAGATTATCAGACATTGAAGAAAATTCTTAAAATAAGCCAGGTGCCTTTCAAACCCATATGTTGTATGCCTTAAAGCAGACTGCAACCCTTTTTTTTTTTTTTTTTTTTTTTTTTTTTTTTTTTTTTTTTTTTTTTAGCTCTGTAGAGGTACTGTCTTACTTCGCAGGACTAACTGCGAAAAAAAAAGTGTGTGTGAGTGGTGTGCGTGTGTAAAAGAGAGTATGAGTGTAGAGATGTGTGTCTGTGTTATACCACATGTATGTTTTGTATGCCTGTGTTTGTGTATCATTTTCCCAACCACGGGAAGCTGTGAGGCAATGAAAAGACGGATTCAACTACAAAATACCATCAACTTGGGCAAACTGAGTCTTGAATTTGTTGATCTGGCACCTCCTGAAATATTATGTAATTTGCTAGTGAAATTTTCACCCCAATAAAAACCCTTCCCCTTATTTTGCAGCTCTTTCTCTGTCCTCCCTTGTGTTGCAGGTTTGTAATGTTTGAGCACAATTCCTGGGTGAATTTCCTATTTGCCTCTGTGCGTGTTATTTGTGGCAGAGAACTGTGCCCGGTCAGCAGCTCTAGGCCTGGAGCCCGTGGACACTATATGCTGGGCTTCAGTGGAAAGAGAGATCTGCTTAATTTTGTCCCAGGTGAAGGAGTCCAGCGGTTCCTAGCCTGGACTACTGGAAGGTTCCCACATCCTCTTTGTCCCATTAGTTGAGATGACTTGCAGTAGGAAATGTCCAGTGAGTGTTAAGACCTTATTGAAAGATGTCTTAGTTTTATAGTTTTTGTTGTTAGGGCAAAAAGTGAGAATTTTTACTTCCATGTTAAATGTTAAATGAAATAAATGCTTATTTAATCTTTATTTCTTAGATGCTTAGCAAACCAGAATCAACAGTTAGTTTTGAAAACTTTCCCATAAATCCTGGGATTTTGGAACTGTGAAGATGGGCTGGCTAAAACTCAAGCTCTTTGGAATTCCTGGGTGGCAGAGGTACCCATGAATGACAACAGAATCCTAAACAGCGAAACTTGGAAGTGTTCGTTTATGAAATTTTAACTCTTTTGATGTAGCTAATTAAAACCACTTTTTAAAAAAGTTGCTGCCGGTCATTTAAGCAAAGGAGAGGAATACTAAGTTCCTTGGACAGGTAGCACCGGAATGAATGCCTATGTGCTCTTGCCTGGCGCTTCCCATCTTTGGAAAAGGTCACAGTGGTTAAACTGTGAACGTTCCATCACATAACGTTAACTTGTGTAATATGAACATTACTGATCCTTATGCTAAAACATTTACGTTACACCATGACAAATATGTAATATGTTTTAGCATTGCTGAGATACTGCATTGCACAACAGTTCCAAAATCGAAAGATCAATGGGAAGATAGTGCAGCTGTAAATGCTATCTCTCAATAAATTAGATTCAGCATGGATATAAAAGATTAAGTAGGATTTATTAATTTTTTCCATTTTTCTGATTAAAGCAGGCATTTTAATAAACCAATTGGAAAATATATTTTGATATATCTCTAGCTATATATCTATATATCTATCTCCATCCAAAATGTATTACTGATGAAATTTTTTAAAGTGTCTTTTTGGAAAGAAAAAATTGGAAAGATTGAGCCTCAATCAGTAAAATCAGTAGCATTTTATTTTTCCTAAATCTACCTTTGAAGAAGAAATCATCTTTGGATGATCACCTGAATATTTTATTTAGATGCTTTAAAGAATTAACCATATTACTGAAGACAATACCTGCTTTAAATAAGTTATCTTTTTCAGTTTCTTCCAGTTTGCTTTACTTTTTAGCCCTTAATTTCATAGTATTCTCACTTTCGGCAAGGCTCAATGCACCTTCAAAATTTTTAACACATAGTAAAGAACTTAGGACAGATGCAGTTTGAATAAACCAAAGAAAGAGGCAAAAATGCAGTTTGGATTGGATGAAGGGAACAGTGGCAACCTCAAGCCAAGTGACATTTAATTTTGTTATTGGTCAGAGAATATTAAATGTGAACTACATTAAGTGTTTGGGAAACTAGAATGAACTTCATTCTCCAACCCCCATATTTTCCTAATATAATGATGACTGTAACTTTGTTTCATGTCTGGGGTGGACAAAAATAAATAGAAAAGAATGTGAACCTTTAACCATTTTAGGATTTTTTTGGTGAACATTTGTAAAATTAAAACAATTGTAGAAGGAAAGAATATAAAATACAACACTTGAAGAGCAAATGATATGCCCTTGGCATTCTTGCTTAGCTTATTAACTGATAATACTGTAACAGGATAGGAGTTAAGAAATGGAAGAGAAAGCCTTCTGAGTGCAGAGAAATTTTAGAAAAGTCAGCTTGCCTGAATGAGCTCAGTAGACCTAAAAGTCATCCTGTTATTTTGGCTAATGTAATTAAAATGTAATACTTTTAATACTGACACCTCATGTACACACAAGGGTGTCATAATTATCAGTTCTCGTCAGCTCTAGTTTATATGAATAGAGGCCATGTGGAGACAGAGATGCACTTTTTACCAAATTAGGTTAGCAACTTTTTGTATTTGCATGGAGCCTTGTTACTGAATTAAATACTTCTTTCTCTGCATGCTCTCACTTACATAGTTCATTTGCATTTTATTTGGATAGCTCTAGTTAGATTAGAATGACACATTTCAGCATTAGTTTAACATGCCTGTGTTTTATTTTGTAATACAAATTCCATATCCGATCATTTGACTGTCACTGACTTATACTCTTTTTCGTAATGTTTGCAGCAACCCTTCTGACCTCTGGGACTACTGCAACAGTAGCCCTGGTGAGAGATGGTATTGAACTGGTTGTAGCCAGTGTTGGGGATAGCCGGGCTATTTTGTGTAGAAAAGGAAAACCCATGAAGCTGACCATTGACCATACGCCAGAAAGAAAAGATGAAAAAGAAAGGTACAAACTCCACTAATTCTATGAGGATGGTGTTTATATAGTTCAAGATAGAAATGAAGCCTAGCATTTTATTTTTATTTATTTTTTAAAAAGATTTTATTTATTTGAGAGAGAGAGTGAGAGCTCATGAGCAGGGGGGAGGGGCAGAGGGAGAAGGAGAAACAGACTCTCTACTGAGCAGGGAGCCCAACTTCGGGCTCGATCCCAGGACCCCAAGATCGTGACCTGAGCTGAAGGTAGAAGTTTAACCGACCGAGCCATCCAGACGCTCCAAAACCTTGCATTTTAAACTGATTTCATTTTAAGTTTAACCGTGCCTTCATTTCCTGGGTATCATGTCATAGTCTTTTTTTTCTTGGACCAGGATCAAGAAATGTGGTGGTTTTGTGGCTTGGAATAGTTTGGGACAGCCTCATGTAAATGGCAGACTGGCAATGACAAGGAGCCTTGGGGACTTGGATCTTAAAACCAGTGGTGTGATAGCAGAACCAGAAACAAAGAGGATTAAGGTAACGATCTACAACATTTGATACACATACAAGGAATGAAAGCAGGATTACTTCCAGCTAGAAGCCTTCATTGAGGCCAACACGACTCTTTCAAAAGGAATAGTTTCCATTTTGTTCTTTAAAAAAAAAAAAAAAGGAGTAGTTTATGGAAGGATTGATGACATTTTCAGATAAAATAAGATACTGGCCTGCTGTAGGATAAAGTGCTTGGTTTTTGCTTTGCCCCGCGCTGGGATTGGCCTGGTGGAACGGCTCTGCTGCCCTTCCTCACCGATACCTGGTCATCCCACGTTACCACCACTCGGAATCTGACCTTCCCCTCCCTTTTGCATCAGGCTAAATAATTGCCCTCCTCCCTTTCTCTGACATCTTGTGCATGCTACCAGTCAGTGCCGCAGTTCCACTGCACGTCCCTCAACACACACCCAGTTGTGAGCTGACACTTCCCTCTGGGCAAGTGCCACTACCTCGTACTGTATAATAGAGGCTCCCCACCGAGGCAGCAGAAAGCTACCCCACTTACATTCATGGTGTCTAACAAATACTTACGTAGGGTTTACTGCGGGCCAGGCTCTGTCCAGGATAGCTATTACCACCCCATTTTATAGAAAAGACAAATCTAGAGCGTAGGTGAACTTACCTGTGTTTGCTCAGCCAAAAAGTAGAGGCAGATTGGGAACCCAGGAAGCCTGGCTCCAGAGACCATGACGTCCACCATCGCACCGTGCTTGCCTCTCCTCATTTGGCTGTCTAGCTGCTTCTTTGTGGTGTTACTAAGTACATGCTAGGTTTGTCCTTGGTGGTTGATGCTATAAATGTTAATTTCGCCCAAAATATCGGCCTTCCATTTTCACTGTTAAGTTCTTAAACACAGATGACCACTCGGCAAACAGATAAAATCTTTGAATTTTGAAGACTCTTCAAAGGCTGAGTCTGTGTATTTGGTTCTGATTGCAGCTGCATCATGCCGATGACAGCTTTCTGGTCCTCACTACAGATGGAATTAATTTCATGGTGAATAGTCAAGAGATTTGTGACTTTGTCAACCAGAGCCATGACCCCAATGAAGCAGCCCATGCAGTGATTGAACAGGTGACACAACAAGAGCCTCTGCTGGAAAAGTTCCAGTTTGGGCTGGTGCGGGGGCGGGGGAGGGGAGCGTGTGGAGCAGGTGCGGGGGCGGGGGGAGGGAGGAGGGAGGAGGGGACGGAGAGAACACCCAGGTGCAGGACTTGGTGCAGCCCCGAGGGGTACTATGGGCTTGAAATTTCTTGGAAATCTTGTATTTTCGCTTCAGTATTACAAGGAATTTTACACTTGACTCCATAGTAGTTCCAATTTAAAAAATGTTTACAGTTCTCCCAAGTGGTTAAGTAAAACTTGTGTGCAGGGAATGTGCTATGTTAATTTTTTGGATTTGTACACAGCTTGATATGACAGTAATAGCAATAGTAAATTATAATAATAGTTCATACCACTTACTATGTGTCAGACACTTCACATATATTTAATTTATGTAATCATCACGGTAATCTTCTGAGGTAAGAGCTAGTATTATCCCTTTCCACAGATGAGGAAATCCAAGACACAGAGGCTGAGAAGTTAAGTAACTTACTCAAGATCACAAAACTATTAAGTTGCAGAACTGGGCTTCAAACCCAGACAGCCAAGCTCCCAGATTCAACCACTAGATTGAATCTAGATTCAAAACTAGACTGCTCCAAATATCCAATCTAGGAACACGATAGCATCGTCCACGTCTGATTTTTAAGAATGGGTGTGTGGAAAAAAAAAAAGAAAGAGACATGTGTGGATAGGTTATGTGTGAGTATGTCAGTCAGAGGTAAAATTGGGAATACCCAGTAATACCCAGTAAATAAAATGTAAAATTTCCATGTGCTTTTTAAATATTCTGTTTGGATAGATAGCCCTGAGGTCATAGCCATCACTGATCATTAGAGTCATGCTTTAATTTAACAGCTATTTTTGCATTTCCCAATTTTTACATTTGCAACTGGGAAGGCAGTTTTAGCCCAAACTTTCAAATGCTATTGTTTGTAATTAAGACTTAAGACCTCACTTAAAAAGCATTATTTGTTTGAAAGTAGATGGGCGCGTTTGAAGTATTCTCTTGGTCACTATGTGTGTTCATGAGATTACAGAAATGGGCCCAGTCCCACGGATGATCACTTCTGTTCTAATTTCACCTACCTGTCTTAGAGCTGTGCGTTCTCATTCACACAGCCAATGATATTGTAATGACTGCATTGTATTCGGCTATGTTTGTGTACCATAATTCTTTTTTTTTTTTTTAATTTTTTTTTTTAAAAGATTTTATTTTATTTATTTCACAGAGGGAGAGAGATCACAAGGAGGCAGAGAGGCAGGCAGAGAGAGAGAGGGGGAAGCAGGCTCCCCGCTGAGCAGGGAGCCCGATGCGGGCCTCGACCCCAGGACCCTGAGATCATGACCTGAGCTGAAGGCAGAGGCTTTAACCCACTGAGCCACCCAGGCGCCCTGTGTACCATAATTCTTTTACTAGTTCCCCTAATCAGCAAATTTAGTTTATGTTCACTTTTCCATATTATAGGGAGGGAGAGCTCTGTATAAACATTCTTGTATCTACTTGTGCATATCTATTTCCTTCATATATTATTTTCTCAGGTAAAGTTCTTAGAAAATTACTAGGTAAAAGTATACACTGTATTCTAAGACTTTAAAAAAAATGCTTTGTTTATGTATTTGAGAGAGATATCACAAGCAGGTGGGAAGGGAAGAGGAGGAAGCAGACTCCATGCTGAGCAGGGAGCCAAATGAGGGGCTCCATCCCAGGACGGTGGGATCATGACCTGAGCCGAAGGCAGATGCTTAACTGACTGAGCCACCTAGGCTCCCTTTGTAAAACTTTTAATAAGCTTGCCAAATTGCCCTGCAGAAATGCTATTCCAATTTAGACTTTTTTTCTAGCATGTTTATAGATTTCTGTTTCTCCAAATGCTTATCATAGTTTTTTGTCAATTTGATAGGTAGAAAAATCAAATTTTAGTGTTTTAAATTTGCATCTTTTCTTTGTTGGTGGAACTAACCATTTGCACAGGTTCATTAGACCCTTGTATTTCTTGTCCGTGTATAGTGTTTTTCCATTTTTTTTATAGGCATGTTTGTCTTTTTCATGGTTATTGTAACAACTTCCTATATGTTAAGTATATTAGTACTTTGATGTTGTGAACTTTTTTTTTGTCTTTCAAATTGTTTGAAAGACTTTTACATATATATATTTTTTGTTTTGGTTTTGTTTTTGTTTTTTGAAGATTTTATTTATTTATATGACAGAGAGAGAGAGAGATTACAAGTAGGCAGAGAGGCAGGCAGAGAGAGAGGAGGAAGCAGGCTCCCTATTGAGCATGAAGCCCGATGAGGGCCTCGATCCCAGGACCCTGGGATCATGACCTGAGCCAAAGGCAGAGGCTTTAACCCACTGAGCCATCCAGGCACCTCACTTTTTATATTTTGATGCTTTTTATTTTTTTTATTTTTAAAAAAGATTTTATTTATTTCTCAGAGAGAGAAAGAACATAAGCAGGGGGAGCAGCAGGCAGAAACAGACTCCCCGCTGAGCACAGAAGAAGGAGCCCTATGGGATACTTGATCCCAGGAAGCTGGGATCATGGTCTGAGCCGAAGGTAGACACTTAACTGACAGAGCCACCCAGGTGTCCCAATATTTTGATGCTTTTTGTATCAGATATTTTTATTAACCTTTTCCCTCACAGTTTTGGCCTCAGGCTCTTTATTCTTTTGAAATACATTTGCTATTAAATATAATCCCAAGCACTTCTTACAATGCTGACTGTCATTTGCTATTTGAATTAGTTCTTAAAATTGATTTACAGTCCTCCTACTGTAGGAAATTTAGTTTATGCCACTTCTCCATTTTTCAGGGAGCATAATAAACCTTATTGTTGTTACATCTTACATACTTTCATTTCCTTAGGTTATTACTTTTTACCTTGTATTAATCCCTATGCTAAATGCTTTCTTTTCTTCTTCAAGAGCTGCGTATCTTGATCTTAGTCCGCTGGTATTTCTGTTGCCAAAATTGCTACCGTGGAATATAGTTAATGAGGTTGGTTTTTTGGGGGGAGTGGGGTCATCTATTATTCTATGTACGGTCTAATAAACTGTGTGGACCTCGATACACGTTGAATGAATGCAAAATAACTGGGTTAGTAACTATTTTAAATGAGATTATAGCCTTCCAGAAGAACGGTGATTTTTCTTTGTACAGACTCTGATTTCCCGTGTTTTCTTCTTCCTTCCTGTGAAACCTTGCAGGCAATACAGTATGGTAGTGAAGATAACAGTACTGCAATCGTAGTGCCTTTTGGTGCTTGGGGAAAGTACAAGAACTCTGAAATCAACTTCTCATTCAGCAGAAGCTTTGCCTCCAGTGGACGATGGGCCTGATTGCTTGCTGGCACGTTGAACTTCTGTGAAACAATTTTTCACTGAGTATATCGAGAAACTTATTAGATCAAGCAAGTGTCAGGGTGACTCTGTGACTCACTAGATCAGTACACAAGTCAGTGTAAATGTACTAACCATTTACACTGTAGTTTTTTCATAAATAGCTGTCATGTTTATGTTCAGCTGTACATACTCGGTATAAATATGCATGTAATTCAGCTATTGTGAGTCTCGAAGTTGAGTGAGCAAACGAAAAGTGGCTTTGACACACTTGCTGAGTGTTACATTTCTAATTTTTAAAACTCTTAGGCAGCTATGAGTTTCTTTTGATCATTTTTGTTCTTCATTCATTTGAATAGATTCTTGCCTTCAAGTTCTTCAACACTAGTAGATATTTTGACAGCTCTGCAATGTGTTAACTGCAAGTGTTTGTTTTTAACAGTTCTACCAAGGAATAAGTGTGAAAACTGAGTTCTCTGAGACTATATTTTGTATTCTGGACCACTTACTGGTAAACTTCCCAATGCAAAAGACATTAATTCAGATAATATGACCCTGCTAAAGTGTGCGGCTGTTTACAACAGTGCACTTTGGTATTTCAGCCGTATCCCTTGGTCTCCATTCTTCTCTTTGTGTAGCTAAGAATGCTCTATAGATACATAGACTCCTCCTTTATGTCAGAAAAGCTATGTACAGGCTGAGTCTTTTGGTCAAACCTATACAAACTTAAATACTGACGGTAGCAAGTATTTTGTATAAAGTTTCCATTTGTTAGCTCTAACTCTGTGTTTCGTGCTTTGTATATAGTATGTTTATGTCACTTTTCGTATAGAGTAACCAAGTTGGATAAGGTGTCAGTGAAAATAATACCACATTGACTGACAATGCTACAGACATGGTGTGAGGTTTATGTTTCCTTTTCGCTTATTTCTAGGATTCATAGCGTAGAATAAATCTAAAACATGAAGGCATTCTATATTTCAGCTTGCTAATGTAATTTAGGAATGTAAAACTATTCTTCTTTATATCTGCATGTAAGTTTGGTGTTAAAATGTGAATCTCTACATGCGTGTTTGGAATTATATCTGCAGTTTACTTTGGCAGACAATGTAAATTTGTTTTATGTGTGGGTGTATGTACATATGTAAATTTTGGAGTCATAGAATTAAAGGGAACAATCTGCATAGCTCCTTCTCCAGTTAGCTTTAAATTATTGGGTACGTTTATCCTCAAGGACTCTTGACAAATGTAGGGCAGTTTTATAGCAGAGAACCAATGATTATTGGCAGGTGAGGAAGTGAATTTAATGGCTATGGGAAATATTTTATGGTGGGTAATTGATGTGGAAAACACAGAAGCAGACCCGCATGTTGAAGCTACATTGCTATATGGTAATTTGCAAACGAAATAGTAGGATGTGAGGAAAATACTGAGTGTTAAGAATGATGTGGAGTTTTGTTGTAGAGACAAAAAAGAAACCAAGAAGACAAAGTTGGTGGAGTGTATACCTTCCACTCTCAGTTTTCATGGTTGACTGGTTTTCTGTCTTTATGTTTTATTTCAAGGTTTGTTGTTAGAAGGAAGATGGCCCAGTATAAATATGTACATCTTCTCACCTTTTTGAGAATGGAAGAAAATAAATCTTGAGTTTTCTTGCATATATTAATCAGGAATTTTCCTTTGATAAAAAAGGTGGCAAAGAAATATTTCCATTTTTTCCCCAAGGAAGCTTAGTGAAAGTAAAAAACATTACAGGAAAGCAAATAGTCTCCTGTTCGTTGTCTGGGAAGTGAGGAAGCAGAGGTAGGCTAAGAAAACTGGAAAACTTTCTTGCTCTTTCTGAGTTAGGCCCCAGAACCTAAATATAGAAGCTTTACTTAGGAGTATGGGGAATTTCCAAACTAAGAAGCAAACGAAAACTCTAAAGCAAAAATGACATTCTGAAAATGTAGGTTTCATTTTTGATCTGAATTCTTCACATGTCTGTTCCTCTCTTTATTTAAAAACTAAGTTCCTTCTCCACTTTAAAAACTAAGGGTGAGAGGAATGTTGTCAAGCTCAAAAGTCACGGAGGCACTGAGGCGGATGGCAGGGTTTAACAGAGGAATCTGTAGGCTTGTCTGGGCCTTGGTTTGGGGTGGACCTTGCTCTGCTTCACCTGAAAAGCTTTTAAAACCGAAATCAGTCAAGTTTGAGTAAAGCATAAAAACATGCTGGTGTTTGTTTTTTAAACCACAATGTTGAAGTATAATTTGTAGGTTATCGTAATCCACAAAAGATAATAAGCCTACAAGGAATTATGCAAATAGTAGTGGAAAGAGGACTGTTCTAAATATAGTTTTTTAGTTAAAACTGTGAATTTGCCATGTGGCTATTACCATGTGGGTATAGGTATAATGTAGATTATATATTAATGTAATTAAACCTAAATCCATTATAATTTACACTTCTCCATTTATATGTAGCATATAAATCACCTTTATCAATTGTGTTGCCAAACTATTTGCCAACACTGAGTTGGCAAAGTATTCTTAAAATCATTGTGATTTTTCACAAGTATAAGTTCTTAAGTACCTAATATATTCAAAGGTAAATGCTGTCCTGATCTCCATCAACTGTTTATTTGCTGTAGGTTTTTTTTTTTTTTAAAGATTTTATTTATTTATTTATTTGATACAGAGAGAGAGATTACAAGTAGGCAGAGAGAGGAGGAAGCAGGCTCCCCGCTGATTAGAGAGCCCGATGCAGGCCTCGATCCCAGGACCCTGAGATCATGACCTGAGCCGAAGGCAGAGGCCCTAACCCACTGAGCCACCCAGGCGCCCTTGCTGTAGGTTTTTGTGTTTAAGTGCTTTGAAGTCTTAAATTTTTTTCTGAAAGAAAAATTTGTTTGTTTTGAAGGGAAGAGTTTTGAATCTCTGTACTCTATGATGTGGACTTTTCTCAAGTTCCAAAATTAAAAAGAAATTACTTGCTTTGAAGAATTATTAGCACATAATCTGAATAGAAATTATTTTTTCAAAGTGGTATTGATTTTTTTTTTTTTTTAAGGAATCCTGGCAGAGAATGATTTGGGTCTGAGCTAACTCCTCAGTATCAGACAGGTCATTTAGTTTCCTTTCTAAGAATGGACAAGGATTTAATTTCATGGTAAGGGCGCCTGGGTGGCTCAGTGGGTTAAAGCCTCTGCCTTCAGCTCAGGTCATGATCTCAGGGTCCTGGGATCGAGGCCCGCATCGGGCTCTCTGCTCCGCGGGGAGCCTGCTTCCTCCTCTCTCTGCCTGCCTCTCTGCCTACTTGTGGTCTCTCTCTCTGTGTCAAATAAATAAAATCTTTAAAAAAAAATAATTTCATGGTAATATGATAGTAAGAAAATGCTTTAAGGCAGGGAAGGCTTGGTTCAAGTTTAGCATCAAACAGTTAAGTACAAACATGGATTTGTATTTAGTATTCCAGTCATTCACATACTCTTATCCGTGGAAAGTGACAAAAAATTTTGGTTGGATTACATTTTATTGTACTTACTAGATTCACTTATCTGGATGACTTAAGCAGAAATAAAATGTGTCCTTGTAAGCCTAATTCTAATGACCTACCTGCCTGTTGCTTTTGGTATCCGTAAAGAGACCCATGGACTCTGGCAGCTCCCAGTGGTTGTTGGATGGTTGAAATGGTCCATTGATGGTCAGTTGAGTGTTCTGGGCTGTGAAACCATGGAGTTCTTCCCCCTCCAAGAATGACTCATCTGCTGTGGGATTCCAGTACATAATTAAACAGCTTAAGGTGTCCCAAATTAATTTATTTGCTGAAGTGCTCCTGTGCACATTGTTTTGCAATTTTACCAGAGTGCTACTTGGGTGTACTTTGTACTTTTTCCTGGTGAGTTGATGTCATTGCTGCTTTGACCATTGTTTTGAATGTATGTATTAGAGTAATTGTGAACAGACTAAAATCAAATATCTCAGCTCAAAACACCATTTTAATAAAGTACATCCATTAAACATTTTTTTAAATTCAAGTGTGTTTATTTGGAATCCAGACTCCCAATATTTATTATGTGATCCTGTGAACACTGATACTCAGGAGCCAAAGAATGGTTGGGAATTTAGTAGCCAAAATCAGGATGTTTGCAAAATTAGTTTGAAGAATCTTTGGGAAAAGTGTATACACTTACCTATTCAAATTTTTTTTTATTTGATCTGAAGCAAAATTTGTCTTTTTTTATTTCCCTCTTCCAAAATATTTGTTGGTACTTCAGAGGAAAATGATCATGATAATTTTCTAATATTTTTCATGTGGTGTATTTCACTGTAGCATTTCTACATATTTAAAAAATAGAGTTAGGGGTTTAGCAGTGACCCTGTGGAACTAAGCATTATGCATTTAACATAAGCAATTTTTAATGTCCTCTTGTTAATCGAATAGTTGCAGTCCATTGGCACAAGGATGTCTCCTGTCTTGCATTCCCTGAAGGTAACTTGGTAAACTCCATGGCAGTAGGGATCTGTCTGTCCTGTTTTGTTCAAACTCCATACCTAGCACTCTTCAGAGGTTTAGCAGTGAAGAGAAAATGTTGAATCATTGATCATTAATGTTTGTTGAATAAGTTAATGCATTGAATTATACTTTCATTGCTTTTATTTTAGTGGGGAAATGGACATTAGATACCTTAAATGTTAAGCCAGACGTAGTATTTAGTGGTGAAGGAATGATACGTCACCTCTTTTGGTGTTTCCTTAGACCATGATCAGTTATGCCTTCGTGTGTGTGTATTTCAGAATCTTGTTCTGAACAAAAACCTTAAAGAGCAGTGCTACATGAACAACTCTAACCTTGCTTTTTTAGAAGACTGAGAAGGGGAAATGAATATTAAGCATCTCTTTTGCACATACTATCTCATTTATTCTTCACAATGATCACACAGGGAAGCCTATCTAATTATCCTTTTTATAGATGAGGAAATGGAGCCTTTGTGCAGCTCATAATGAGCAGCATAAGCCTTTACTTTTTATCTATTTTTAAAATTTTTATTTTTTTGAAGATTTTATTTATTTATTTGACAGAGAGAGACACAGTGAGAGAGGGAACACAAGCAGGGGGAGTGGGAGAGGGAGAAGCAGGCTTCCCGAGGAGCAAGGGAGCCCAGTGCGGGTCGTGATCGGAGGACCCTGGGATCATGACCAGGGCCGAAGGCAGCAGCTCCTTAACAACCAAGCTACCCAGGCGCCCATTTATTTTACTTTTTAAAGATTTTATTATTTACTCGCGAAAGGGAGAGAGCTAGGGGGAGGGAGAGAGGGGAAGAGATGCAGACTTCCCACTGAGGAGGGAGCCTGAGGCGGGCTCAATTCGGGATCCTAGCAGATCAGCACCCGAGCCCAAGGCGGACCCCTACTTAGCCCACAGAGTCACCCAGCATCCCCCCTCCCCTGCAGCGTGGACTTTCTGAAAGAAGTTAAACCTTTCAGGGAAGTCTTTCCCACATTCACTGCACTCCTAAGACCTTTTGAAACGGCTACAGAAACGAAAAAATGGATGGAAATTAGGATATACACACTAATGCTTCAGTGAGGTTTGCCTGTGAACACTTTATTTTCTCTTCCTCATTCTTGAAGCCTCTCCTTTCTCCTCACCAGTTTTTCTGTGGAATCCTTTGTTCCAGAAATTTGGTATCAGTGTTGACATCTGGCTGACCTCGATGTATATGCTTAGTAATGAGGTTAACCACCCTGAAGACGTAATGAACAAGGCTGGCAGCACGTACCGGATTCCTACAGAAAGGACCCGGATCCTGTGTTTTCCTGTAAAACACCTCAGCCTTTTAAAATCCCCAGCGGGTCTGTGTTCTAATTCGGCCCAGGCGCCCAGAGGCCGGTTTTCCACTAGGCTTTGTCGGGCGCGCACTCTGGTGCCCGGCTCCGGGGGGCTGCCGAGGCGGTTCTGCTGCGGGGATCCGCGCTTTCTGCCCACCTCCCCCCCCGCCGCCACCTGCGCCGGGCGCCGGGTGGGGGGGGCGGTGCAGGCCGCGCGGACCCCGAGGGCGGCGCGCTGGGCGGGGTCGCTGCGCCCCGCGCGTCCCCGAGGACTCGTTTCCTTCACTGCCTTGGCATTTGCCGGACAGCTAGTTGCCTCTCCCCTCCTCCCTTCTCTTGTATTTCCTTTTCTAGTTCCTTCCTTCCTTTCCGTCCCCGGCGGCCACGCCCAGCCGAAACAGAACCCGGCGTCGGCGCCCCGCGGCTCGGCGTCCTCCCGCTCCGGGAGCCGGCCTTTACACCCCGGCAGGCAGCGGTCGGTGGGTGCAGACCGTCTCCGCAAAGAGGACCCGCCTGTGGGCAGGGAGGCTCTCCCCTCCCTGGAGAGGAGGGGGCAGACCGGAGCTGTGGTCCGGCCGGCTCCCGGCCGCTGCGGGGGAGACAGTGTCTTCAGCCCCGAAGGGGGGTTGTGGCCGCAGAGCCCAGCATCCACGAAGTCGGAACAACACTTTGCAGATAAGGCTGCGAAGATCGAGGGATTTGTCCAAGGTCCCATGGGAGTTTCTGTCCAGTTCAAACCCTCATTCCCAGGAACCGTGCCTGATTCATAACTTGTTAACGCTCGTGGCTGGGTGGCTTTGTGGCACCAACAGACACTTGTGCGGTTTGGACAACATCCTGGAGAGAGTCGATCCTTAGCAGTCAACAACCAATCAGATTCTCTCTACACCACCTACACGGTATTGGGGGACCGCCGGGTTCTCTCACTGTATAATGGGAGGAGCTAGGATCGTGAGAGGATGCCGAGCTGACGAGGACCCTTCCTAGGTCATGTGAGTATGCAGAGAGTTGGACAGAACAGTGGAGGGAGGAGCTGTCTCCACCCCGGCAGAGCTCCCATTCCAACCCACAGCTCATTTGATAGGATTTCTATACAGACCCAAACCCCTGCATAATAAGATACAAAAAGTAACTACTTGAGGGTGCTGGCTAGGGATCAAAATCCAGCCCTCTTTCATCCCAAAGTCAATTATTTTCCAGAAATAATAAGTATGTATATATTAGTAATTAGATGGGGGAAAAAACTCGTAAGGAACCTGAGAATGCTACAGCTGTTTATGGAAAACCAGGAAGAATAGAATAATGCGAAACGTGTCAGGAGAAGAAAGGACATAGTCAAAGCACACTGAGACCAGGACAAAAGTTATAGAAGGTCCTACACTGCATTCCTGACTACCTTTGAGGCTCCTGCTTCCCAATATTATAATACTTTGTTTCCTTCCTTTCTTCACCTTTAGATTGTGAATTCCTCCAGGGCAGGCACTCGGTCTTTCTATATAATCCTAACAACAGTCTGGGATATCGTAGGCATTCAAAAAAGTTTGGAAAGCATGAATGACATAATTCAAATAGGGGAGAGTTATTATCTCATTCCTGAACCTTATTTTAAAACTTGAGAGTACACCCTTCCCAAAAGGTGAATCATGGAAAGAAGAAAGATCATGTTCTTACTAAGAGGAATGAAGTCCTCGGGTTTCTTCACTTAAAACCAAATTGGATAGGTGAGCCCAGCATAGTTGTTTTAATATCTTGTTCAATCCGTGTTAGGAAGTTGAGCTGACACAGCTGAGAAAGTGTGACCACAGTTCTTGAAAGCAGAAACAATGATAATGTAAGAAGATAAAAACCTAGGAGCTTTCTTAGGTGTTGCCTGGAACACCTTTCCACTGTGATATGTCTCTGATGCCCAGTCTGCTTTTAAGGATCAAAGAAATGTGAGAGGCATTTCTTTCTTTCTTTCTTTTTTTTCTTTTTTAAGATTATTTATTTATTTATTTGACTCAGAGAGAGAGAGAGAGAGAGAGAGAGAGAGAGAGATCACAAGTAGGCAGAGAGGCAGGCAGAGAGAGGGGGAAGCAGGCTCCCCGCTGAGCAGGGAGCCCGATGCGGGCCTCGATCCCAGGACCCTGAGATCATGACCTTGAGCCGAAAGCAGAGGCTTTAACCCACTGAGCCATCCAGGCGCCCATGAGAGGCATTTCTAATGCTAAAGCTTAAAGCCAAAGTCATGAGAGCATTCTTGCCTTAAAAGTTCCTATTTAGAAACCAAGAGAAAACAAGAATCAGGGTTTTTCATCTTAAGCTCTTGTGTTCAAGATTGCATGGTTGGTTATGTCAAACCAGGGACTGGCTTCCAGGCTGTACCCCTGAAGGTCATTGTGCAGTTCTCTGAGGACAGGGGCTAGGTAATTTTACTTAGCTTCATTCATATGCTGAATGAAGGAGGCAATGAATGAATGTGCTCTACCCTAGGGGAGTAGATGAAAGGGAAGAGCAAGAGCACTCTCATTTCTCTAAAGTTGGAAAGCTTTAGAATTTGGGAGAGGGGAAAATAAATATTTATTTCAAAAATAAACTTTATCAAAACAAAAGCAGAAAAAATGTTTTGGATGTTAGAAAGCTCTATATTAGGGGCACCTGGGTGGCTCAATGGTTAAGCATTCGATTCCTTTTTTTTTAAAAAATATTTTATTTACTTATTTGAGAGTAAGAGAATGAGAGAGAGAGCACAAGCAGGGGGAGGAGGAGAGGCAGAGGAAGAAGCAAACTTCCCCCTGAGCAGGGAGCATGACCTCTGGGGAAGGCACAGGCTTAACTGGCTGAGCCACCCAAGCTCCCAAGCATTCAACTCTTGATCTCAGCTCAGGTCTTGATCTCATGAGTTCAAGACCCATTTTGGGTGCTGTGTTGGGCATGGAGACTATTAAAAAAAAAAGATCCATGTTATGTTGCTAAATCATTTGTCACTAATTTCAAGGGATGATTGAAAATTACCTTCTGAAATGTTGACACATCTGCATCAGAAACATCAGGGCAAAATGCTCGAGCATGAAGTCTGAGGTGCCTGAGTCCTCTCCTACTCACCTAAATAACTGAGGAAGTTATTCAGTCCATGCTGTGAGTCAGTTTTGTCGTTTGCAAAATGGGGCTAATAGCACCATGCAGGGTTGTTGTGAGGCATAAATAGTTAACAGACAACCGACACAGTCATATATCCCATTTCTTTTTTTTTTTAATATTTTGTTTATTTATTTGACACAGAGAGAGAGATCACAAGTAAGCTGAGAGGCAGGCAGAGAGAGAGGAGGAAGCAGGCTCCCTGCCAAGCAGAGAGCCCGATGCGGGCCTCGATCCCAGGACCCTGAGATCATGACCTGAGCCGAAGGCAGAGGCTTTAACCCACTGAGCCACCCAGGCACCCATATATCCCATTTTCTGCCACTAAGTCCTGTCTCTCTATGTGTCAGTTTTGCTTTTGGTAAATGTTTCTCTCTGTGTTTGGGCTTTTCCCCACCTCCCCTTATGGGCCTTTCTTTTCCTCTCACTACCTTTCTACGTTTTCTCTTTTTTCATTATTTCTCTCCCTGCCTGACTGAATTTCTTCTTAATATTCTAATACTGCTCCCTCACCTAAAAAATGACTGATGGCTAAGAACTTAGTAAATCTACAGAACAAGAAACTTAATAATAACTGTTAAAACTCTGTTTGCTTTTTTCCAAACTAATTTCTGACCTCTGCCATGATAATGCATCCTTTTTTTTTTTTTTAACATTTTAAAGTCAGTGAATACATTCATGGTATTTTTGTTCTGATTTTCTTTTTTTCCTTTTTTTTTTAAGGTTTTATTTATTTATTTGACAGAGACACAGCGAGAGAGGGAACACAAGCAGGGGGAGTGGGAGAGGAGAAGCAGGCCCCCCACTGAGCAGGGAGCCCGATTCCAGGCTTGATCCCAAGACACTGGGATCATGACCTGAGCTGAAGGCAGACGCTTAACGACTGAGCCACCCAGGTGCCCTGAGTTCTGATTTTCTTCACTGATACAACTTTATATTGAAGGGGATCAGCATATGCAACTTTGACATAAGGATTATTTTGAGTTGAAGAAAACTGAGAATCAACAGATGCAGAAAGAAGCCTTCTTGGTGCCTCTGTTATCTCATTAAAAGCAGAAACTTCTGGAAAATGAGGCTGTCATAAATCTCTCCTCAGGATGGGTCCACTCCTGGAAGACAGAACAAGAGTAATCCTACCATAAATCAAATCGTTCGGGCCCATGAAGAAGATGGAAAAGACTGCTCACACATTCATAAACAGATATTATCACGAAATTTTTTAAAAATCTCCATCTTGTTCTTCCAAAAACCCATTTGTCTTTCCTAAAGAAACTTATTTTTTCTTCCCATAGAAGCCTTTCCTCCACTCTCCTCATTCCCCTACTAAGTTAGGTAGATAAGTCTCTAACATACATACGGATAAGCCTTTTTTCCCCTGTCAATCTGTCATTTGTCAGTTTAATTTGCAGGTCCCCAGGAACTATATCTAAGAGGGTAGAGCAAAAAATTTTACTCCCTAGGCAGTTCATATGCCACGCATCCATATAGACCATATACTTGCTAATTTTTGTGATTGTGATATCATATACCATGGTTTATGTTGCATTCCCCTGTTAGGGCACACATTGTTTCTAACTTTGTACTATTTCGAACTTTTTCCTTCCCTTACATCACTTTCCCTTGCCTTCTCTGCCACGCATGATATATGCAAACATACAAATGCATGATTATGTAAAAATATATAAAATTTGCTGTATTTGTCATCTAGATCCTTAGCCTGTGAAGAAAAAGAAAAATCAGTTGGTGTTGCTCTCTGGAGTGTCTCTGTTCTCTCTGGAGCTGATCTAGACCCCAGTTATAAACTTTATTGTGCCTAGATTTCTCAGATTGTAAACATTTACTAATAGCTGCACAAATGTTCCAGGCAATAAAGAGAGGTAGGGTTGGTCTGCCTAATAAAAAGACTTCCTTTGATTTGAGCTTTCCTCTCCTAGAGCTTTTTGTGTCTCCAGTTCAGTGAATAATAAGTATGAAGAGTTAACAAGGACAGTTTGTCATAGTTACTAATTTTTTGTTGTGCTGTTTGACTTTTAAAACTTGGAAGCAGCCACTGATGCAGATTCGGCATTTCAAAGTTTTGCTACAAGTGTGATTATTGTAGGTCGTGTTTATAGCTCTGTTTATATTATCATTTGGTTTATAATGCTGATTATAAAGCCTTGATTAAACAACTACTGTTTGAACAGCCACATACTGTCGGACTACAAAAGCCTGGAATGAGGCCTTAAACTCTCATAAGTTTATTACTGGCAAAATAAGAAACCAAATCTGAGGAACTTGTAAATAATCATTGTGAATCTTGATAATAAAGATATGGAACACAGAATTTTCATTTTTTTAAAAAGATTTTATTTATTTATTTGACAGAGAGAGAGAGATCACAAGTAGGCAGAGAGGCAGGCAGAGAGAGAGAGAGGAGGAAGCAGGCTCCCTGCTGAGCAGAGAGCCCTGATGTGGGGCTCCATCCCAGGACCCTGACCTGAGCTGAAGGCAGAGGCTTTAACCCATTGAGCCACCCAGGCGCCCCCAGAATTTTCATTCTTATTAAACAATTGCTAAGTCTTGGTTTGCTTCTAAGCCTTAAAGGAAATTTAGAGCAACTTTCCATACCCTGGAACATAAGAATAGATTATCACAAATTTCTTTGGATTCATTCTAGAGAATTCTGAAGATGCCATTATAAACCAATACAAGATGAAAAACAAAAGTTTGGGATACCAGAAAAGACCCTTTCTTAATTTTCTTTTTTTAAATAAAGATTTGAAAAAAAAATTATTTATTAGAGAGAGCACGAGCAGGGGGAGTGGCAGAAGCAGGCTCCCCACTGAGGAGGAAGGCAGACATGCAGGTTGATCCCAGGACCCTGGGATCATGACCTGAGCCGAAAGCAGATGCTTAACCACCCGAGCCACCCAGGCGCCCCGACCCTTTCATAATTTCAAGGGCTAAGCAAGGAAGTGTTCTCTGTTACAGCCTCTCAGAGCCCTGAGGAATGGTTAAAGACAGGGAGAAATAGGACTGGCAAAACATTTATCTGTGAACCACCTTCCCTACTACCCTACCTTGTTAATTTGGAGTGGATTCCTCTCCACTGCCAGGCTACTGATTTTTTCTTTTAATTTTTTTTTAGAGGATTTTACTTATTTATTTGATGAGGGCAGGGAACACAAGCAGGGGGAGTGGAAGAGGGAGAAGCAGGCTCCCCGCGGAGCAGGGAGCCCGATGTGGGACTCGATCCCAGGACCCCCAGATCACGACCCGAGCCGAAGGCAGACGCTTAACCTATTGAGCCATCCAGGTGCCCCCAGGCTATTGATTCTGATTTAAAAAAAAAAAAAATCACTGCTAGCTAAAAGACTTTGAAGTAGAGGATAATCCTGGCTGTTTTAAACCTTTCTCTCTCTCTACTTCCAAGGACTTCAGTACATTCTTCAACAAGATTGGGGATTAAATTCCACCTACATTTTTAGGGATACACATTTTTGGAAAGAAATAACGGAGGTCTTCAAGAATTAATATACATGGCTTTTGCTACGACTTAAGTAAGAGACCTTCACTGGCTCTTTGCCTCTGTAAAGAAATAGCTGGGGATTTCACAGAGGTTCTAGGAGTGGTTGGTTTGCTCCTAGTCGTTTGAAAAATAATATGTATTGTTAGATAGTGTGCTAATTCTACAGAAGGATTTCCATTCAATAAGCTTTTGTCCCTTGAGTTCTACCTTATTTAGCTTTCAGCCAGAGAGTTTCAAATCTCATTCCATAGAAGCCAGGAGGTCCTCGGACATTTTATTCTAACTTTTTATAATTTTTTTTGTTTGTTTGAGATTGGTGATTATCTTTGATTATTAAATATATACAAAAACTACATGAATATATTCTTGGGAAAATTTGTGACTTTATTAGTACATTTTATTAAGCATCTAGTGGTATACTAGGCACAATTCTAGGGACTAAGAATTTATTCCTGAGCAAAGCAAGTACATGCCCTCATAGAGCTTACATGCTAGTGGAAGGAGAAAAGCAAACATAAGAAATAGGGGAATTACATGTGTCAAAAGGTGATAAGTGCTCTCAAAATAAGATGACGCAGATCAAGAATGCTAGTAGAAGAAACTGCAATTTTGATTTGGGGGGTCAGGGTACGACTTACTGAGAAGTTACTATTTGAAGAAAAACTGGAAGGAAGTGAAGAAATGAGTCATATATATATATATATAGAAAGAGAGAGAGAGAGAGAGAGAGAGAGAGAGAGAGAGAGAGAGAGAGGAAGATTGGGATGCCTGGGTGGCTCAGTTGGTTGAGCAACTGTCTTCGGCTCAGGTTATGATCCCAGGGTCCTGGGATCGAGTCCCGCATCAGGCTTCTTGCTCGGCGGGGAGCCTGCTTCTCCCTCTGCCTCTGTCTCTGCCTGCTACTTTGCCTGCTTGTGCGCTCTCTCTCTCTCTCTCTGACAAATAAATAAACAAAATCTTAAATAAATAAATAAATAAGGGAAGATCATTCTGGGCAAAGGGAAGAGCTAGTGCAAAGACCCTGAGGTAGGTCAGTGTATGTACTTTTGAGGTACAGCAAGGAGATAGGTTCGGCTACATTACAGTTAGCAAAAGGGAAAGTGATAACAGAGAAGTAGGGGTGGGAGAGATAAAGGTCTTTGGCTTTTACTCTAAGAGAAATAGGAAAATATATGAATACACATTGGGAAATCTCTAAACAACAGAGATGTATGTTGTCAACAAACCATCCCTGCCTCCTAATCTCATACTACCCAGAGACAACTGCCATTCTGGGTCATGTTTTTCCAGAAGTTTTTTCTATGTGATTATATACATAGATGAGGACATACAGACATATAGTTTTGTTTTGTGATGTGTTAGTTAGCAACTTGCTTTTTACAATCAATATATCTTGGAGATCTCTCTTTGTCAAGACAGTACATATCTCTACCTCATTCTTTTGAACTGTTGTATAGTATTCCATCATATGCCTGTGCTACATTTTATTTAACCATATCCTTACTGGTAAGCATTTAGATTCTGATTTCTTTGCTCCTCTCCTACTTTCCTTCCGCAGTCCCTCTTTTGACCTCTCTCTTCCTTGCTACCTTCCTTCCTTCTTTTCTTTTTTTTTACTGCATTACTATTGTCTTAATATTTTATTTATTTATTTAAGATTTTATTTATTTATTTGACAGGGAGAGAGAGATCACAAATAGGCAGAGAGGCAGGCAGAGAGAGAGGAGGAAGCAGGCTCCCTGTTAAGCAGGGAGCCCGATGCGGGGCTCGATCCCAGGACCCTGAGATCATGACCTGAGCCGAGGGCAGAGGCTTTAACCCACTGAGCCACCCAGGTGCCCCTTAATATTATATTTAATAACATAAAGTTACATGAAATATGGGAGAAAATATGAAAATTAAAGTTTGTGTTACCTTCTGTCAGAAAAGCAATATGTGTTTCCTTAAATTGGAATCACTTAGGTTTGCCTCAGTGGAAGAGAAGCTTTAGTTATTTCTTTCCTTTCTTCTTTTTTTAAAGATTTTATTTATTTATTTGAGAGAGAGAGAGAGAATGAGAGAGAGTGAGCATGAGAGGGGGAGGTCAGAGGGAGAAGCAGACCCCTCGCCGAGCAGGGAGCCCAAGACAGGACTCGATCCCACGACTCTAGGATCATGACCTGAGTTGAAGGCAGTTGCTCGAACAACTGAGCCACCTAGGCACCTGGCTTTAGTTATTTCTTAAGCAAGGATTTATCTAATGTTTATCATTTTGGAATAAAGGGGAATCATGAGAGCTCGAGCCCAATTACTCTGAACCTTGCTAGGAGTTCACTGGATCATCTTAGCCAAGTTGGCCATAGGTCTACATCAGTGGGAAGTGAGGATCCAGGATCCATAATGTATGCTGGGTTCTCCTTTCTCCCCCTACCTACTGCCTGAACCAATATGGTACTCAGCCAGCTCTCCTATTAGGTCATGTGTGTTTGTTTTGTTTACCCAGCCTGTGGAGGACAGATAGTGTGTTGTGCATTCCTTTTTATCCCCAACATGATTCTTAGAATTGTGGTTATTTATTTTTAATATAAGTCTTAATTATCCTTAAAATTGTATTTGTAAAGTTAGCTCTATTTGGTTTAGAATAAACCTTGGAAATGGCAAGATGGAACTAGAGGGTATTATGCTAAGCAAAATAAGTCAATCAGAGAAAGACAATTATCATATGATCTCGCTCATGTGTTAAATTTAAGAAACAAGGCAGAGGATCCTAGGCGAAGAGAGGAAATTTAAAACAAGATGAAACCAGAGAAGAAGACAAACCATAAGAGACTCTTAATCATAGGAAACAAACTGAGGGCTGCTGGAGGGAAGGGAGGTGGGGGGGTAAGGTAACTGGGGGATAGAATAAATCTTGGAATAAAATTTCTGCCATCTGTATGGATTTATCAACATTTCTTTTAAATGTACCATTGAGGGATGCTTGGGTGGCTCAGTCAGTTAAGCGTCTGCCTTTGGCTCAGGTCATGGTCCCAGGGTCCAGGGATCGAGTCCTCTGTCAGACTCCCTGCTCAGGTGGAACCCTGCTTCTCCTTCTCCCTCTGCCTGCCGCCCTCCCTGCTTGTGCTCTCTCTTTCTGTCAATAAATAAATAAAACCTTTAAAAATAAATAAATAAATGTACCATTGATTAGGAAGTTTTTAACTTTGCCCTGGTTGCTTTTTACTTTTGGGCCTTGCTTAATACACACGATTGCACTACAAGTAGAATGCACACTTGCCTTAATTACATTCCAGGCAAGATACAGATACCTCTGCATTGCCCATAGGCTTACCTAGCAGCAAAATGGTCAACTGTGCAAAAACTAGGAAAATTATCACACAGGATCACAGTAATATCACATAAACAATTTTTTTTACCCTTATTCGTGTTTATGATAAAGAATGAAATGACATTTGAATCCTCACTGGTACCCAATGGGTATCAATAGATGCTAGTTTCTCTTCTCTCTTCAAAAGGAAATAATCAGGTTTATGAATTTAAAAAGTAGGGGCGCCCGGGTGGTTTAGTCGGTTGAGTGTTCAACTCGATTTCTGCTCAGGTCATGATCTCAGGGTCGTGGGATCGAGCCCCACATTGGTCTGCATGCTGAATGTGGAGTCTGCTTAAGACTCTCCCTCTTCCATTAAAAAAAAAAAAAAAAGACTCTCCCTCTTCCTTTGTCCCTCCCCGTTTGCTCTCTCTCTCTAAAAAAATAAAAATTAATTTATTTTAATAAATTTGTTTATGATAATAAATTGCTCATGTAAACAAATATGTTTATGTTAATAAATTTGTTCTGAACCTTGTTTCTGGCTGGAATAAAGAATAATCTCATATATTTCAAATATGCAAGGGTGTGTTATGTGATTAAAATGTAAATTTATTTAAAAGAGTTATCTATGTTATTCTTGGCATTATATATTTTCTCTTCAGGAGTTCCTAAAGTGCAATTACAACCATGAGGGAGGAGGGGTCCTCCCCAGAATAAAAAGTGATCCCCACATTAAAAAAACAAAAAAACAAAAACAAAAAAGCCCTGAAGGAGCTATTTCTTTGTGATTACAGAGTCTCTGTTTGGGGAGAGGAGAAAGTTTTGGAAATAGATAGAGGTGGCAGTTACATCACATGCTGAATGAATTCATGCCACTGAACCAAACACGTAAAAACGACTAAAATGGCATATTTTATTACTTTACCACAATTTTTTAAAAATGGTAAAAATAGGGCGCCTGGGTGGCTCAGTGGGTTAAAGCCTCTGCCTTCGGCTCAGGTCATGATCTCAGGGTCCTGGGATCGAGGCCCGCATCGGGCTCCCTGCTCAGCGGGGAGCCTGCTTCCCCCCTCTCTCTCTCTCTGCCTGCCTCTCTGCCTCCTTGTGATTTCTCTCTCTCTGTGTCAAATAAATAAAATCTTTAAAAAAAAATGGTAAAAATAAATAGGTGGAATTTCTTAACACATCGAGTTTTTTTTTAACTTTCATTTCATTTCAATAATTATTTAATGAACGCAGGAGGAAGGCGGAGGAAAACAAATATATTTATTGAGTGCCTGATTTGTGCTTAGGTATGAGCAAAAGAAGACTCGGGATGGTGACTTAAATATAAAGAGCACTTACATTGTGGCAAACTCAGTCGTTGGTATTTTGCACATCTCATGATGTTATCGTGCCAGTCTTTGTAAGGACAGCATCATTGTTCTCACCCTTCTGTAACTGGGGAGGCATGGGTGAAAAGACTTGTCAAGACTAGTAAAGAGAGGGACCAGAAGCTCTTAGTGAATGTCCTATTATTTTACTTGACATCATCATGTTTTCAGGAGATGAAATCCCTATTTAATACGGTCTTACCTTCCTATTATATTTCCGGGTTAGAAAAGGATAACTAACATTAGAAGGCTAGCATGTTCTAAACATAGCTGTTCTCTCTCTTCCAATCTCTGGTGGGTCTTTGCCCTGAAACCTAACGCTGTCTTTGCTTTGGTTTCTTTCACTTCCTTTCAAATGTGTTATCTTCCTGATCCGCACTTTTTTTGCTAGAAGGCAGGGCCTATGAGAGGAGACCACCCCCCCTTGCACCCCCATTTCGTCAGAGCTAGCGAAAGACAGGAAGTTTACACAGAGCACAGCTATTTGCTAGGATTGGTTTTGATTCTTCCTCAAGTTGTTGCTAGTGTCGGAGATGCTGTCATCAGGTTCTGTTGCAGAAAGAGAAAGATAAAAATGTCTCTCTGACGCCTGCCTTTTCTTCCTTTCCCATCCTGTGGCCAGGAACGCCCGGAAAAGGATCCCAGACGGATTGGAGGCATTAGGTCGTCGGCTTGAATCTAAATGGTGGAGAAAGAAATGTGGGTCATGCCGGGCTCATGGGGGAGAAGGAAGGAACTCAGGGAGAGATGAGAACTGTTCGCTTCCCTCTCGCCATTTCCTCAAGGCTAGTTTCTTTGGAAAGCGTTGGTCTTTTTGGTCCTTGCAGGACCTCGCTGCGGGGCTGCTACATTTTCTCTCTGATTCTTTCTCTTGCCCCCAAGGGCTGGCAGAAGGAAGCTCCTGGAACTTTAAGGGACATGGCTCTGGGGCTGAAGTTTCTACAAGGAAATCTACAAGGGTAGAAGTCTCCGCCTCACCACTGTCTCTCTAGAAGGCTGGGGCTGCTTTCTTTCCAGCATCACACGTTGTAATTGAAGTGAGTTGTCTGTTTTTATTTTTTCAAGTGTTCTGAGTAGAGAATCTTGTTTCTTTTTTGGTGTGCTCTTTAACAAACGTGTCACCTAAACCAGTACTTCTCATCCTTTAATGTGAATGTGAATCACTTGGAAATTTAGTTAAAAGGCAGCAGAATTCCGTGGGTCTGGTTTGGGCCTGAGACACTGCATTTCTGACAGACTTGCAGGCAACCTCAGGTCTGCAGGTCCGTGAACCATGCCTTGAGTAACAAGGGCTTCAATCCTCTAGGTTTTTTTGCTTTGGGGGGAAAAGGATTGGGAGGATGCTGGTGTAATGAAGGTATTTAACTAGGTATGTGATTTTTTTTTTTTTTTAAAGATTTTATTTTTATTTATTTTACACAGAGAGAGAGATTACAAGTAGGCAGAGAGGCAGGCAGAGAGACAGGGAGAGGAGGAAGCAGGCTCCCTGCTGAGCAGAGAGCCCGATGCGGGCCTCGATCCCAGGACGCTGAGATCATGACCTGAGCGGAAAGCAGAGGCTTTAACCCACTGAGCCACCCAGGCGCCCAACTAGGTATGTGATTTATGAAGAGCACCTGAAAAGAAAATCAGTCACCTTCCCTGCCCGGGTGGTATCTGCTTAATGGACTGTCTTTAAAATTTGGGGTTTCTGTTCAACAGTTCCTAGATGTGGTAAGCCAAGTCACCCCCAGTGAGAGAGAATGTTGGGCTGCTCTTTAGACTGAGTGGGTCACTTTGGGCAGAGCCAGAAATATTTTTTTAATTTTTGCAATTTAGGAGATTAAGTGTCATATGACACCTCAACAAGTACAGCTAGTGGTCACTTTGACCATTTCGGTTTCAATGAAAAATTACGCATGCTCGAAAAATAACTGGTGTCTTCCACCCACCATTCCGAGGTATAAAGATTGTAAGGGATATGAATCTATTACATGGTTGAAAGCCAATTCAAGTAAGGAATATAATTAATATGTTTTGTCTTCTTATGAGAGGCCTTTAATCTCTCCTGGTAGTAGCTCTGTCTCTTAAATGATTCACATTTTTCTGATAGTTGCTTTTAATCCAAAAGAGACAAGCTAAGAGGGAAAAAATGAATAGATGGGAAGTCTACCTATGTTGTGTGTAGTTGAGGGGAGAAAATAGCAATGGGAAAAAAGGAGGAAAGAAAAGACTGTGGTGGCCTGGGATGTCCTAGCTTCATGAAATGAATAAAAGAAACCCCAGCTTAGAAAGAGAATTCTTACCCCCCCCCCACAGGAGTTCTCCCAGAAGAGTAGCTCATGGCTTCCTCAGCTGGAGAAATATGCTTGAAACAGAATAAATTATAAATTGTGGTGTTGTGATGAATGAACATGCTGAAACTATTTGTCATGAAGTAGGCACTGGGGTCAAAGGTCCGAGGAGTACGCCGGCCTGTGAAGCACAGTAGGAACCCATTAAACCATCCCAGAGAGAGAAGAATTGCTTCTGTTTGAAATAAGCTTCAAGTAACATTCCTTTCTATCATGGGGTATCACCAGAGGTGTTACTTAAAAACTTAATAACCTGTGCAGCACAAACCTTGACCAACCAGAACAGAAGTTATTGTAAACAGCCCACACAATAGCAACTGCTAGGCAGTGAGACTGTCCGGGACTGAACTTTGGCTAAAGCTGTTAGAGGTTTTAATTAAACTTTTCTGGGGGAAGAAATTGTAAAGCCACAGATGAGTTCAGGTATATTACTGGTATTCCTACCATCATCTGCCAAAGCTCTGGTGCCATTTTCTCAGGTGAGGCCACTTCCCTCTGTTCTCTCTGGTCAAGCCCAGAGCAACCTCTGAGTTTCCTGAGTAGAAGGGAAGATGCTTATATTCTGTGGTAAGGATTTCCAGCAGGAAAAGAAACTTGATCCCTGTGTTATTCTTCCATACAAAGCATCGTCACATACGTTATCCTACATGATTTTCACAACCGTCATAGGGTGCAGGTCCAGGAGCTTATTATTCTAACCTGTTAGTGAAGAAATTGAGACTCTGGTTAAGCAATTTCTTATAAGACACACAGCAGGTTAGCGGGAGTGCTGGATTTGAACCCCAGCCTTATTGCTCCAAGATCAGGTTTATCTTGTACTTTATACTTAATCCTCCCAGGACCTTTGACAACCTAAAGTGTTCTGTACTAGGTCTGCTTTCTTTTTATGTCATACTTAGAAAACTTTGTACATTAAAAAGAATTCTATTTCTACTTCTTTGTCAAAATTATTCTTATGCTTGTCTTTTTTTTTTTTTTTTTTTTAGATTTTATCCATTTACTTGACAGAGAAAGAGAGATCACAAGTAGACAGAGAGGCAGGGAGAGAAAGAAGGGGAAGCAGGCTCCCTGCTGAGCAGAGAGCCGGATTCAGGGCTTGATCCCAGGACCCTGAGATCATGACCTGAGTTGAGGGCAGAGGCTTAACCCACTGAGCTTAACCCACTGAGGCTTAACCCACCCTATTCTCATGCTTGTCTTAATCTTTGCCTCCGTTAAGGCCTTTACTCTGAAGGAATAAATGTTTTAGAGCAGCGGGTCTCAAACTTTATCATGCTTAAAAATCACCCGGGGAGGGAGCCTGGGTGGCTCAGTCAGTTAAGTGTCTGCCTTCGGCTCAGGTCATGATCCCAGAGTCCCAGGATCCAGTCCTGTGTTGGGCTCCCTGCTCAGCGGGGAGTCTGTTTCTCTCTCAGCCTTTCACCCCACTCTCATGCTCTCTCTCCCTCACTCTTTCTCTCTCTCAAATAAATAAATAAAATCTAAAAAAAAAAAAAAAATCACCCAGGGAGCTTGCTAAAACTGCTTCCTGGGCCCCACCTCCAGGGATTCTGAGTCAGTGGGTCAGGTCCCAGGTATAGAATCTGCATTTCTAATAAGCTTCCAGATGAATCTGATGCTGCAAACCAAAGATTACCCTCTTAGACTATAGGCACAGCTTGTCAGTATTAAAAGAACATATTTATGGTTTAGTGAGGGAGCGCAATGTGCTTGATAACACAGATTATAGAGCCAGAATTCCTGGGTCAGAATATTGTTGCCCTCACTTATGCAAGCTGTGTGATCCTGGGGAAGTAAACCCTTTTGTGCCTCAGTTTCCTAATCTGTAAAATGGAGACAATGGTACAACCTACCTCAGAAGGGAGTTGCAAGGCCTAACTGACTCAGCAGTGCAGGGCTTTCTCTCTATGTGTTTGCTCTTTTATTACCAAGTCTTGCTCAATTCATAATTATATTTTATAACAGAAACATGAACAACAAGAATTCACACAGATATCAAACATCCCTCCTTGATGTAGGTGTTACGCAGGGCTTAATCATGAGTCAAACACGCTCTTCTGTGGGTTTGTGTGAGTCGATACCCCAGGTCATCAGCTAGCGCTTCCCATGGAGGTGAGAGAGAGCAGATGATGCTGAGAAATTGGCAAAGGTCTGGTCACTCAGGACCTTACATATCATGCCAAGGGTTTGGACTTAACATGATACAGTGATAGTTTGAAGCTGGGGAGTGCAATCACAATTACATTTTAGGAATCGTCTTGCTGCAGTGTGGGGGCTAGTTTGGAAGGAGACGAGGCTATAGACAGAGGCAGTCTGAATGGACTGATGCAATCATCCTGGAGACAGTTAATACAGGCTTGAACTAAAGCAGCTGGGTAACGCTTAGAGCATCTCCCATGGTTCGTTCAAGTGAGGGAGTGGAACATATGTCATGACTCAGGAAATATGATCTGTATTAAAACTCCTCAGCTTACACCTCTTCTCTATATCAAAACTCAATGGAAGGGAAAAATAATGAAACAAGATGGGATGGGGAAGGAGACAAACCATAAGAGACTTCTAATCTCATAAAACAAACTGAGGGTTACTGGGGGGTGGGAGGGTAGGGATAGGGTGGATGGGTTATGGACATTGGGGAGGGTTTGTGCTTTGGTGAATGCTGTGAAAGATGTAAGCCTGATGATTCACAGACCTGTACCCCTTGGGCAAATAATAAAAAAAAAAAAAACTCAATGGAGGCTGAGGACTGAGCCTATATCGTCCCCGCCCCTAGCTCCCAGGAGGTCCCCGATGGGTGTTTGGTGAGTGAATGAGTGAGAGAGAATAAGTCAAATCCTCCTTGAGGTCTACAGGTTTCTGTGATCTGGCACTGACTTACCTCTCCAACCTCAGCTCTCTCCTCCTCTCTCACCTTTATTCTGGTCACACTGGCCTTCCTTCAAGCCTTTGAAAATGCCCAACTGTGACCTCTAGTCCAAAGAGTGTCAAAATACTGCCTTGGGGGCAAATCTCTGCTGCCATCGATTAATATAAAGTGTTATTGGAACACAGCCACAACCATTTGATTCTGTATCGTTTTTATGGCTACTTTAGGGCCCTAATAGCAGGGCAGAGTCACTGTGGCAGAAACCACATGGCCCGTGAAGCCTCAGATATTGATTATTTGGCCCTTTACAGAAAAAGTTTGCTGATCCCTACTCTAGTTCTTTGAAATTGCTGTGACCTCTGATTTAAAACTCTAACCTCAACAAAATTAGAGTAATCAAAAAACTGTGGTAATGGCATAAAGAAAAACATACAGACCAATGAAATGGAATAGAGAGAACATCCAGTGGGGAAAAGACAGTCTTTTTGACAAATGGTGCTGGGAAAACTGGATACCCACATAAAAAAGAACTGTCACACCCTTATCTTATAGCATATTCAGAAATTAAGGCAAAATGAACCAAAGACCTAAACATAACAGCAAAAGTATAAAACTCTTAGATGAAAACATAGGGGAAAAGCCTTATGACATTGAATTTGGCAGTGATTTCTCAGATATGACACCAAAAGCACAGGCAATGAAAGCAAAAACCAGATACTTTGAGCTTCTTCAAAATTAAAAACTTGCATGTCTCAGAGGACATTATTAAGAAAGTGGGAAGACAACCCACAGAATGGCAGAAAATATTTATAAATCATATATCTGATAAGGGGTTAATATCTAGAATATATAAAGAATTCCTACAGCTCAACAACAAAAGCCAAACACCCCAATTATAAAAGGCCAAAGAACTTGAGTAGACATTTCCCCAAAGATGATCTAAAAATGGGCAGTAAGTGTATGAAAAGATACTTAACATCACTAATCATGAGGGAAATGTAAATCAAAACCATAATGAGATACCACTTCACACTCACTAGGATGGCCCAAATAAGAAAAAGAAAAAGAGGAAAATAACAAGAGTTGGCATGGATGTAAACTGGAAACTTCATGCTTTGCTGGTAGGAGTATGAAGTGGCGTAACTGCTATGGAAAAGTTTGGCAATTCCTCAAAAGATTAAACATGCTGTTACCATATGATTCAGCAATTCCAGCAATTTCAATTCTGGTATATACTGAAAGAACTGAAAGCAGGCACTCAGATAGAGATTTGTACACTTGTATTTATATCAACATTATTATTCACAATAGACAAAAGATGAAAGTTATTCAAGTGTCTATCAATAGAAGAACACCACAAAATGTGGTATATGTTTATAATGGAATATTTTAAAAATTCTGACACATGGATGAAACTTGATGACTTTATGCTGAGTGAAATATGCTAGTCATCAAAAAACAAATACTGTACGACAAATACACTTGTATGAGATACCTACAAGAGTCAAATTCATAGAAACAGAAAGTAGAATAGTGCTTGCCCCCGGGGTGAGGGGGGAGTGAGGAGTGATTGTTTAGCAGGCACAGGGCTTCAGTTTGGGGAAATGAAAAAGTTCTGGAGACGGGTGGTGTTGATGGTTGCACAACCATCATGTACTCAAGGTCACAAAACTACTCAAAAGTGGTAAATTTTATGTTATAGATATTTTACCACAGTGAAAGAAAAAACAAACATGTCTTTGCATGACTAGTTCTTATTCTTTAGTTTTCAGCTCAAGTGATATTTCCTCAAGGAAGGTTCCCATTACTATATGTAACTTCCTTGTTTGACATATCACTTTCTGAAATGATCATATCTATAATTAAAATGTAAGCTTCCTGAGGAGAGGGTCTTTGTCTAATTCCAAGCTATATCCTAACACTTACTTCTTGGCGCATGGTAGATGCTCAGTAAATATTTGTGGACTAAACTACAGTTGGTCCTTGAACAACATGGGTTTGAACTGTGTGGGTCCACTAATACATGGATTTTTCCAATACATATATCGGAAATTTTTTGGATGTTTTCAACAACTTGAAAAAACTCACAGATGAACTGCATAGCCTAGATATATCAAGAAAATTGAGAAGTTAGATATGTCATGAATGCACAAAACATATGTAGGTGTTATTTTGTCATTTACTACCATAAAATATATACAAATCTATTATAAAAAGTTAAACTCTATCAAAATGTATGTTCACGTGCACGAACGCAGACCATATATGGTGCCATTTGTGGTCAAGAGAGATGTAAACGAATGCAAAGATGCAGTATTAAGTCATAGCTACATAAAATTAACTGTAGTACATACTACACACTGTGAGATTTTTGTAGCCACCTCTCCTAGCTATGGCGGTGAGCTCAAGTGTTGCCAGTATCCACTTAAAAAGCCGTGTTACAATAATAATCTCCATATGACCCATTTGTCTCTCCAGTATTTCATGTATCACATATTTTTCACCATGCTTAGTGCAACACTGTAAACCTTGAATAACACCATGGGACCCATAGGAAGTGCCACCAGTGATGCTCAAAGCACTTGCAAGAAACAGAGGAAAGTCATGACATCACAAGAAAAAGTCGAGTTGCTTGATATGTACTGTAGACTGAGGTCTGCTGTGTGGTTGCCTGCCATTTCAAGATAAATGAACCCAGCATAAGGAGCATTAAAAAAAAAAAAAGGAAATTTGTGAAACTCACTGTAGCTACCCAATGGAGGTGAAAACTTTTGCACTTTTTTGCAAAATACATCTTTATCTCGTATTGAAAATGCAGCTCTTTTTTAAAAAAAGATTTTATTTATTTGAGATAGAGAGAGAGAGTCAGCATCAGCTGGGGCTGGGGGGCAGAGAGAGAAGGAGAAGCAGACTCCCTGCTGAGCAGAGAGCCTGAGGGACTTGATCCCAAGACCCCAGGATCATGACCTGATTTGAAGGCAGATGTTCAACTGACTGAGCCACCCAGGTGCCCCAAAAATGCACTCTTATTTGGGTTCAGGGATTAGTATAAGAAAGGCATATCTACAGACTTAAATATGACTCTAGAAAAAGTGAGGTCATTATATGACAATTTATTTGTTCATTTAATTATATTATATGACAATTTAAAGCAAAAGGAAAGAAAGATCTAAAGCTGGAGAACTTAATGCCAGCAAAGGATGGTTTGATAATTTTAGCAAGAACTTTGGATTGAAAAATATCAACGGAGGAAGCAGCTTCTGCCAACCAAGAGGCAGCCAGATAAGTTCTCAGAGCCATTAAGAAAATCATTGAGGAGAAAGCATATCTGCCTTAACAGGTTTTTAATGCAGACCAAAGTGACCTATTCTGAAAAAAAAAGTGTCACAGGAAGGACATTTATTAGGAAGAAAAGCAACCACCAGGATTTAAGGCAGGAAGGGATAGGCTAACTCTGCCATTTTGTGCAAATGCAGTTGGTTTATGATCAGGACTGCCTTATCTATAAAGCTGCTAACCCCTGAGCTGTGAAGGGGAAAGACAAACACCAGCTGCCACTGTTTTGGTTTTATAGCAAGAGAGCCTGGACAGGGAGAACCCTTTTTCTGGACTGGTTCCATCAAAGCTTTGTTCCTGAAGCCAGGAGTACCATGCCAGTAAGGGACAGCCTTTTAACATTGTTTTGATTTTGGACAATGCCCCTGTCCACCCAGGACCCCATGAGTTCAACACCAAAGGTGTTGAAGTGGTCTTCTTGCCCTCAAACACAATGTGTCTAATTCCACCTCTAGCTCATGGGGTCATAAGGACCTTCAAGGCTCCTAACACACAGAACTCTAAGGAAAGGATTGTCAACATTCTGAAAGAGAACTGCAGTAGGGAGGACGTCATGAAAATCTGGAAGAATCACACCATTGGAGATGCCATTGTAGTTATAGAAAAAGCCATGGAAGCCATCAAGCCTCAAACAGTGAATTCCTGCTGGAAAAAGTGTGCCCAGGTGTTGTGCATGACTTCACAGATTTACAACAGAGCTAATCAAGGAAACCATGAAAGAGACTGTGGTATGCCCCCCCCCCAAAAAAAAGGTGGAGGGTGGTTGTGATGAAGGGTTTCAAGATACGGCCCTTGGAGAAATTTAAGAGTTAATAGACGCCAAACCAGAGGAATTAATGGAAGATGACCTGATGGAGATGAGTGCTTCCAAACCAGTGCCAGATAATGAAAAGGAAGATGAAGAAGCAGTTCCAGAAAACACACTGACATTAGACGATTTGGCAGAAGCGTTCTGATTATTCAAGACTGCTTTTGTTGTGTTTGTTTTTTAAAGATTTTATTTGTCAGAGAGAGAGAGAGAGAGAGAGAGAGCACAAGCAGGGGGAACAGCAGGCAGAGGGAGAAATAGGCTCCCCGATGAGCCACACCCCCCTGATCTGAGCCTAAGGCAGATGCTTAATTGATCGAGCCACCAGGCATCCCTCAAGACTGCTTTTCAGTTCTTTTACAACATGGACACTGAAACAAAAGCAAATGGTGGAAGGATTGGTACTGTTTAGAAACACATTTAGAGAAAGGAAAAAGCTAAAAAGTCAGACAGAAATTACATGTATTTCTGTCACATTACACCAAGTGTGCCTGCCTCTCCTGCCTTCCCTTCTACCTCCTCCACCTCTACCATGTCTGTCACCCCTGAGACAAGGAGACCAATCACTCCCCTTCTTCCTCCTCAGTCTACTCAACGTGAAGATGACAAAGAGATCTTTGTGATGGTTCACTTCCACTTAAGGAATAGTAGGGCGCCTGGGTGGCTCAGTCAGTAAGCGTCTGCCTTCAGCTCAGGTCATGATCCCAGGATCCTGGGATTGAGTCCCTCATCGGGTTCCCTGCTCAGTGGGAAGCCTGCTTCTCCCTCTCCCACACCCCTTGCTTGTGTTCCCTCTCTTGCTGTGTCTCTGTCAAATAAATAAATAAAATCTTAAAAAAAAGGGAATAGTAAATAGTCATCATGCTGTATAGTTAATAAGCAACTGTTGTATATGTGTGTGAGTGTCTTTGTGTGAAAATCTGATAACTGTACAAGAGCTGTATTGAGACATTTTGTGTCATTATTATCATCATTGAGTATTCATCGTGTAGAACATTGTGTGCAAGAATTATATGGAAGTGGGTATCCTTACATAGGCATAAGGTGAATGATATTTATTTATTCATTTTCCCCCGCAGATTTATTTATTTTTTAAAGATTATTTATTTATTTGACAGAGAGAGAGAGACAGAGAGAGAGGGAACACAAGCAGGGGGAGTGGGAGAGGGAGAAACAGGCTTCCTGCTGAGCAGGGAGCCCGAAGTGGGCCTTGATTCCAGGACCCTGGGATCATGACCTGAGCTGAAGGCAGACATTTAATGACTGAGCCACCCAGGCACCCAGTGAGTGATATTTAATGTAAATTTAATATTGTGGTAGTTTTCTTTCTCTTGAAGATTTTTTTTTTAAAAGATTTTATTTATTCATTTGACACAGAGAGAGAGATCACAAATAGGCAGAGAGGCAGGCAGAGAGAGAGAGAAGGAAGCAGGCTCCCTGCTGAGCAGAGAGCCCGATGTGGGCCTCGATCCCAGGACCCTGGGATCATGACCTGAGCCAAAAGCAGAGGCTTTAACCCACTGAGCCACCCAGGCGCCCCTCTTGAAGATTTTTATTAATTTATTTGAGAGTGCGAGCGAGAATACAAGCAGGGGATCAGCAGGCAGAGGGAGAAGCAGGCTCCTGGCTGAGCAGGGAGCCCGATGCGGGCCTCGATCCCAGGACCCTGAGATCATGACCTGAGCCGAAGTCAGAGGCTTTTACCCACTGAGCCACCCAGGTGCCCCACTCACCTGTTTCTTGTAAGCTTCTGGTCAACAGTAGTCTATTAGTAGTTAAGTTTTTAGGGAGTCGACTGCACTGGTGGTTGGTACCCTCAACTCTGGAGTTGTTCAAGGGTCAACTATAGTAAAAACAGCTTAATGAGGAAAGAGAAAGGGCTCCACCTGGAGGTTGTATTAGTAAGTGTATTCTGTGGGAGTTTTAAATGTACAATATTCAAAAGTCAAAACTGAAGGGAAAATGTAACTTCAATGGTATTAGCTGTGATGGTGGAGTGAGAAGACATGATGAAGAAATGAATCAAACATATTTGTATAAAATATTTCCATTTGAAGTCCCTTCATTCCACGTGAACTCCTTTCTCAGCCTCCCAATTTCCAAGACCTGAGCAATTCATCTCCTTCCTCTCCATGTATCACCCTTTCATTTACTTATTGTCTATGGCTGCTTTCATGCTACAATGCCAGAATGGAGTGGTTGCTGTAGCAACTGCATGGCCCACCATCCTAAAGTATTTACTCTCTAGCCTTTTACAGAAAAAACTTGCAAACCAATAATACCTAATGTAAAGATAGTAGACTGGAGATATTTGTTCAATATTCTCCAACAACTCATGACATTCATTCAAGTTAATTTAGAAATATTTGTTAAGTACCTACTATGTTTCAGGCACTTTTAGGCATCGAGGATAGAACAGTGAATGAAACAGAACCTGCTCTTGTAAAGCTCACCTTCTAGTGGAAGAAGACAGATAATAAACAATAACTCAATAATATAGTATGTTAGAAGGTGAGAAGGGCTAGAGAGAAAAGCATAGTAAGGGAAGGGTTAATTAGGAAGGCAAAGGGAGGTTTCACAATTTTATTTATTTATTTATTTATTTATTTATTTATTTATTTATACCACAGCACATGTGTGCACACATAAGTGAGGAGGGCGGAGGGAGAGAGCATCTTTTTTAAAAAAATTTATTTATTTAAGATGAGAGTGAGAGAGAGACAGAGCATGAGGTGGGGGAGTGGCAGGCAGAAGGTGAAGGAAACGCAGACTCTCCGCTGAGGAAGGGGCCCAGGATTGGCCTCAATCTCAGGACACTGGGATCATGACCTGAGCTGAAGGCAGATGCTTAACTGATAAGCCACCAGGCACCCCTGAAGTTTCATTTTTAATGAGTTTCTAAGCGAAGTGAATGGTCACTGTTCCAGGGAAACACCTTAAATAGTATTACCTCAAAGAGATTTGTTTGGTGACTATACACTGTGTGAAAGGAAATACCCAATGATTTTGGGAATTACTAAATACTGCTTCTGAAACGACATTGACTCCCAGGAACGCAAAATGCCACCAAGTTCAAAAATTCAGAGTAGGGCACCTGGGTGGCTCAGTGGGTTAAAGCCTCTGCCTTCGGCTCAGGTCATGATCTCAGGGTCCTGGGATCGAGGCCCATATCGGGCTCTCTGCTCGGCAGGGAGCCTGCTTCCTCCTCTCTCTCTGCCTCTCTGCCTACTTGTGATCTCTCTCTCTCTGTGTCAAATAAAGAAATAAAATCTTTAAAAAAAACAAAAAAAACTTCAGAGTAGCAGCTTATGGAGATGCACAGACAGATGGAGTCTTGGCTCCAGTTAGTCTAATGCTGGGCCCCACATGGAGTAGCAGCTATGATGGCAGGAAGCATCACATGGAATCCCCTGGAACTGCCCTCCCACTCCTGCTTCCTGTGACCGAGAAACGAAATAAAAAGTAACAACATCCCTGAGAGAATTGCAGGGTTTAATACCAACAACAGAGATGTATGATACCGGGGTGGTGATTCCTCCAACCTGCCTATGTAACTCACCTGTTTAGCTGGTATAAAAGTCAGATGGATCATACAGAATAACATTAGATTATTATGGTCTTTTTTTTAAAAAGATTTTATTTATTTATTTTAGAGAGAGAGAGAGGAAGCACGAGCAGGGGGAAGGACAAAGGGAGAGGGGGAGAGAGAATCGCAAGTAGACTCTGTACCAAATGCGGAGCCTGACATGGGGCTGGATCCCAGCACCCTAAGATTGTGACTGGAGCCGAAATCAAGAGTCAGACATTTAACCGATTGAGCTACCCAGGTGCCCCAGGTTATTACGATTTTAACCAGGTGGTGATTCCAATCTCAGCAGCCATTCAGGTTGTATTTTTAGTGGAGACGGTCAACACAACCCCTGGTTCCTGGTATGCAACTGTTGACTTATCAAATGCTTTCTTTTCCTTTGTAATCAGTAAGGGAAATCAAACACAATTTGCATTTATTTACACAGCAGTAACAACTGTATACATGTATGTTCATGTCCCAGAGCTTTGTCCTCTCTCCTCCCATAATAATTTAGTTGAGAGAAACATTGTTTGTCTTGATATCCCAGAGGACATCATGCCAATCCTGTACATTAGTGTCATTATCCCAACTGGATCTGGTAAGCAGAAAGAAATAAGTATCAAAAATACCTCATTTATGTATTTGGGTGTCGAAGGCTGGGAGTTAAATCCCATAAAACTTAATAGTTCTACTCCATCAGTGATACTTGCAGATGCTCCATCATTTGGGGAACGTTAGAATAGCCCTTCTAAAATGAGACGTAAGTTCCTGTACCTTGCACTTCTCACCATGAAGGAAAAAACCCCAAACCCCACCATACTTGCTTCTTTCAAATTTGGAGGCAGTTTAGGCTTTTTTAGCGTGCCACTCCTAACCATTCACTTGATAACTTCTTCTTTTTTTTTTTTCTTTAAGATTTTATTTATTTGACAGAGAGAGACACAGTGAGAGAGGGAACACAAGCAGGGACAGTGGGAGAGGGAGAAGCAGGCTTCCCACAGAGCAGGGAGCCCAGTGCGGGGCTCAATCCCAGGACCCTGGGATCATGACCTGAGCCAAAGGCAAACACTTAATGACTGAGTCACCCAGACACCCCCACTTGATAACTTCTAAAGGTACCATTTTTGAGTTGGGCCAGATACAAGAAAGGTGTCGGGTTTCATTAGAAGCTGTCCTGACACTTGGGCCCTACGACCTGGCAGACCAAATGGTATTCAAAGTCTTCTGTTGCAGAGAGAGATTGTATATATAGCTTGAGGCAGACGCCAGCAGGATCGTCACAGCACAGATATCTGGGTGTTTGGTAAGACCACACCTCTTCTGATGACAAATATTCTCCCCTTGAAAAGCAGCTCCTGGCTGGCGACTGGCCCTAGTTTTTGAGACTGAACACATTACCACGTAGTACCAAGTGGCTACACGACCCAAACTTCCCATCATGAACCACAAAGCTGGATGTAACACAGCAACATTTCCACTGTCATATGGAAGCAGTAGGAGAGGAGACCAGGTACGAGCAGGACCAGGAGCACAAGGAATATCTATAACCAGTTAGTTCCAACTACCAAGATATCTTTTTTTCACCACTTGTTTACCTTTTCCTCAACCTATGTGGGAGTCCTCTTCGGGAATTCCCAGTGAGCATTTCCCAGAAGAGAATGAAGCAAAGGTCTAGTTCTCAGATGGATTTGTACCTGATATGACACCAACAAGAGTGGATGTCCACCACAGAAGACCATGACCACAGAAGACGATGATGAAGGGAAATGTCCAAGCAGACAGAATTTGGAGGGGTCTATCTGGTTGTTCATTTTATGGCATGAGGTACAAAGACATAATTATTTATGGGCAGTGGCTCCTGGATTGGATGGCCAGCAGGGAGCTAGGAAGGAACTAACTGAAAAATTGGTGACAAGATGGACCGTGTATAGACCTCTCAGGGTAGGGGAACATTTAAGTACCATGTATGTATTCAATAGAGAGATCCATGATGGTGAAGGCTGTGAAAAACCAGATATCAAGAGGATCTATTTTGCAAATGTAAGGAAGCCTCCTCCTCCAGGCATCTCACTGCTTCCTCAACACATCCATTCACAATACGACCAGAGCAGCATAGAGGAAGGTGTGAGCTCATAACGTGGTTTTCACCTCCCCAAGACTATTCTGCCTGTAACTACTGCTGAGTGCCCAATCTGCCAACAACAGAAGCCAATATGAAGGCACTGATATGGCACCACTGTCCAGGGTGACAGGTGGCTACTTAGTAACAGTTGATCATGATGAACTCGTCCCATCATAAAGGGAACCATTCTTTATGCTTTCAGGGATAGCTGTATATTCTGGGTAAAAATGTGCTTTCTCTGCCTGCAGAGCTTCTGCCAACACTATATCATGAAGTTACAGAAGTCTCATTCATTGCCATGGTATCCCACATAACTGTCTCTGACAATAGGCAAATGTTATGAATGAACAGGTTTAGAAATGGGCTCACACCTTCAAAGTCCATCACATACTTCCATCTTGTAGTAGCAGCTGCCTTGACAGAACAGTGATCTGGCTTATTGAAGGCTCAATTATAGTGCCAGCTGGGATGCCATGTAATGCTAGGATGTCGTCCTGTAGCACAGGATGTATGACCTAAACCAGCAGCCAGTATTGCACAGAGCCAAAGTGCATGGGAGTAGGGACCATGAAAAGGAATGGTTCCTCCATCCACACTGGCCTCCTAGGTGTTTCTCTAACATGCCAGACATTCTCCTGCCTCCATTTCCTCTACATAAATGCTTTCCTCCACTCTACTTAAAGTTGCAAAACCTGGGGTTCGTGGGTGGCTCAGTTGGTTAAGCATCTGACTCTTGATTTCAGCTCAGGTCATGATCTTCAGCAGAGATCAAACCCTGCTTCGGCTCTGCACTGAGCGTGGAGCCTGCTGAAGATTCTCTCTCCAAGGTGCCTGGGTGGCTCAATTGATTAAGTGTCTGCTTTGGCTCAGGTCTTGATCGTGGGGTCCTGGAGTTGAGCCCCAAATTGGGCTGCCTGCTTAGCGGGAAGTCTGCTTCTCCCTCTTCCTCTGCCCCTCCCCATGCTCATGCTCATTCTCTCTCATGCTCGCTCTCAAATAAATAAAATCTTTAAAAAAAAGAAGAGAAAAGAAAGGAAAAGAAAAGAAAAGAAAATTCAAAGACATTACCCCAGCCCACTAAATCAGAATCCTTGGAGCAGACCTCAAGAATCGGTGTTGTAATAAGTTCTCAGCACATTTAAAGAGGCACTGGCTTAGATCAGTAGTTCTCAACAAAGAGTGAGTTTGACTCTCAGGTTAGGGTTGACAAATAACATATAGGGATCCCAGTTAAATTTGAATTTCAGGTAAGGAACAAGTAATTTTTTTAATATAAATATGCCCCATGCAATAGTTTGAATCTGAAATTCAAATTTAATCTGTGTTTTTATTTGCTAAATCTGGTAGCCTTACTCTCCAGAGGATATTTGGTAATGTTTTCGCAAACAACTTTGTTGCCTGAACTGGAGAAAAGGCTGTGTGTGTGCTACTGGCATCTTGTGGGGGTAGAAACTAGATAGGCTCCTGAACATTCTACAGTGTACAGGATAACCCCTCCCCCCGCCCACCGCACCAATGACACACCTGCGCCAAAATGTCAGTAGCACAGAGGTTGAGAAATACTGGCTTGGTGGAAGACTTATGGTATACCATGCTTATGGATGTGTCACAGGATCTTTTCTCAGAATCTCCAGATTTTCCCCCTCATTGGGGCTCTTAGTCTCTGAACTGACTTAGGTCTGGGTATTGGGTACAAGGCATCCTTTGGCAACTTGAGTTAGGTTCTGCCTAGAAGACTTAGATTTTTTCTTTTCTTTTCTTTTCTTTTTAAGATTTTATTTATTTATTTGACAGAGAGAGAAAGATCACAAGTAGGCAGAGAGGCAGGCAGAGAGGTGGGGGAAGCAGGCTCCCTGCTGAGCAGAGAGCCCGATGCGGGGCTCGGGGATTCCAGGATCCTGAGATCATGACCTGCGCCGAAGGCAGAGGCTTTAACCCACTGAGCTACCCAGGCGCCCTCCCCCCCCTTTTTAAAATAAAGATTTTATGTATCTATTTGAGAGAGAAAGAGAGCACAAGTAGGGGAGAGGGGCAAGGAAGAAGGAGAAGCAGGCTCCCTGACCCAAAATCATGATCTCAGTCGAAGGCAGACGCTTAACCAACTGAGCCACCCAGGTGTCCCTAGATATTTTTTTTCTATATACATTTGTTAAGCAGTACGCTGTGGGTTTATGATTTCTTGGAGCCCCCAAATCAATTAGCCATTGGCACAAAGCATGGAAGGTCAAAACATGCCCCATCTGTGGCACGTTGTTGTTGCCCATATTATCTCTAGCAGTCCAGCACTATGTGGGCCTTTTACCATGCTGAATCCCTGTATTCCCGCTGAAATAAGGGCACACATCTTCACCACAGCCTCATCCGCCAATGTCTCTGACCTGCAGAACTCTTCAAGGATGCTGGGACCTGCCTCACTCTTGCATTTCCTGATGTCTTGGTGAAAGGAGTGCCTTTAAGACTTTCCTAGAGGGGTGTAGTCAGGAGGTGGCTGAGAAGGTTGCACATAACGAATCCATTCCTATTTTCCCGCAACTTGCATTACTTAGCCTACAGTATGTTAGAGAGTGTCTGGAGTTTCAGTCTCATTAACTCTGTGTTATTGTGGAGTCCCAGCTTTCATTACCCAACCTTTTCAGACTGTTATCACCATCCCCATTATTCCAGCTAGGAGGTTATGTTCCAAATCCTGGAGGACTGCGCCCATGTCAGTGACCTTGGCCTGATTGAATATATTTTATCCCCATTGGCTTAACACTTTGAGAGTCTATACCTTCAGCTGCTCCCCAGACTTCTACTGATACTTGTCGGGAAAATCATGCAACTCTGTTAGGAAATAGGCTGCCTTGTCCTGGGGCCGGGGGGTATGCTCTCTCTGAGATACGGTTCCAGTTTCTACTGGTGCATAACCAAACTCCCTAAAACCCAGAGGCCTAAAACAGTAACAATTAAATGGATTTGAGAGGGAATGGGAGAGCGATTGCTGAAGCAAGTAGAGAGAACTCCTTTGAGTTTGATATGTCATAAGGTGTGAGATGAAGAGAGATGTTGAAGATGAGAGAAACAAAAAATAGCACGGTTGCATGCTGTTGGGAATAATCTAGTAGTAACAGATAGATATGGTTGAGACATATAGATATATCAGATATAGTATATAGATACATATAGATAGATAGGATCTATACATAGTATCTATCTTTATCTATGTATCTATATACTGTATGTTATATTCATATCTATATCCATACCTGTTGATGTATAAGAGAATTTAAGGGATTTACTGCAAAGTGGAGACATTGCCGGAGGCCTTAGACAGGAGCGTAGATGTTCCTCTAGGCCAGAGTATTAGGAGGGAAGGCAGAGTATGTGGGTAGGTGGGCAAATATGGTAGAGAGAATGTAAAAGTCTCTTTTGGTTGCTTCAGTTTTCTCAGTAAAGTAAGAAATAAGGTTATCAGCTGACGATGACTATGAGAGAAGGTTCTGAGTAGGAAGAAGACATCATGACATATCGAAATAAGAAAAAAGAGTGAACGGTCTAGGAGAGTATAGTATAGATTGCTGGGCACGATTGAGGGTTCCAGCATGAAGATTCTTTTTTTTTTTTTTTAAAGCAAGCTCCATGCCCAACGTGGAACCCAATGTTGGGCTGGAACACATCACCCTGAGATCAAGAACTGAGCTGAAATCAAGAGCCAGATGCTTAGCCAACTGAGCCACCCTGGCATCTCCCAGCATTAAGATTCTTCTTCTTCTTCTTCTTCTTTTTTTTTAAGAATTTTTATTTATTTATTTGACACAGAGAGAGAGAGAGCACAAGCAGGCAGAGTAGAAGGCAGAGGGAGAGGGAGAAGCAGGCCTCCCGCTGAGCAAGGAGCCCAATGCGGAACTCAATCTCAGGACCCTGGGATCATGACCTGAGCCGAAGGCAGTCGCTTAACCAACTGAGCCACCCAGGCGCCCCCAGCATCAAAATTCTTGATCATGAATTTAAAGTCAGAAGAACCATTATTCTTATGTGTTTTCCTCTACCCACACTCAGTGGTAGGCACAGAGTGGGGGAGATGTGGATTTAAGGGGATTTGTAGTTTAGTCAAGCAAATGACGATGCAAAAGAAGACCAAGGAACAAAGGAGTTTGAGGGTGTTTGCAGTGGTTTCTCCTCCCAGAACAAGCAATATCAGAATGTGAAATTCCCCGATGTCACCTTAAGGAAAATGCATTTCCATAAAGACTTTTCATGCTTTAGGGAGACCTGGGTGGCTCAGTCGGTTAAGCATCTGCCTTGGGCTCAGGTCATGATCCCAGGGTCCTTGCCTCGAGTCCTGCATCGGGCTCCCTGCTCAGCGTGGAGTCTCCCTCTACCTTCTCTCTCTACCTGCCGCTCCCCCTGTTTGTACTCTCTTTTTCCCATGCACCTGTTCTCTCTCTGACAAATAAATAAAATCTAAAAAAAAGGGCGCCTGGGTGGCTCAGTGGGTTAAAGCCTCTGCTTTCGGCTCAGGTCATGATCTCAGAGTCCTGGGATCGAGGCCCGCATCGGGCTCTCTGCTCAGCGGGGAGCCTGCTTCCTCCTCTCCTTGTCTCTCTGCCTGCCTCTCTACCTACTTGTGATCTCTCTCTCTGTGTCAAATAAATAAATAAAATCTTTAAAAAAAAAAAAAACTAAAAAAAAAAAGAGAGAGTTTTCATGATTTAAACACAAGAGGGCGCCAGAGTCTAGCAAGGGATTATTTTGCTTCTCATCTAAAGCTAGGACAACCACAGTAACTTTTGAGAGTGAAAGGGGACCAAAAACTCCGTATATTGCAAATACCATATTCTTTTGAATCTAAAATTCATCGTTTTATTATTATTTTATATACCAATAATATAATCCCTGTTAATTAAACTGAGTAAAAAGTTTCCCTTTTACTTAGAATTTTTATTTTCTACTTATTGAACTTTGATTAGAGGTTTTCATTGAGGGTTTATGTTTTGATCATATGTTACTTTGTGCATACCAAAAAAGAAAAAATAAATAAAATTAACTGGGTAAGTTATTCCTAAAACTTTTTCACCTAAAGAGATGAACTCTTCTGAATCACTTTTGACTCAATCATGGATGTCTTTGGTTCTTTATACAACAGTGACCTCCGTGCCTTCAAGAGTATTGGGAATACAGCTGCTTCAAAGAATCCATAAAGGAACTGAAGCCATTGTTGGTGGGCTGGACAGCTGTTTTGCAATTATACAGTGCTGGCTTACACTAAACACCCAGGGACCTTGCTAAATACATCACATTACCTCTTCTGAGGTGTATATGTTTCCTAGAGGGAAAGAGTGGTCCACTACTGTTTCAGCAATTTTCATCCAAGTTACTGATGACCATTCTCTAAGTTTTTTTTTTTTTTTTTAAGATTTTATTTATTTATTTCACAGAGGGAGAGAGATCACAAGGAGGCAGAGAGGCAGGCAGAGAGAGAGAGGGGGAAGCAGGCTCCCTGCTCAGCAGGCCTCGATCCCAGGACGCTGAGATCATGACCTGAGCCGAAAGCAGAGGCTTTAACCCACTGAGCCACCCAGGCGCCCACATTCTCTAAGTTTTGATCTACAAGTTTTTGATACTTTTACCATTCACGCCTGTGCAGGCAATGACAACAACAAGACCACGATTGCCATCTGGGCAACAGGAATATAAGATGCCATTGGTTAAAAACTTCATCTTGATTTTAGTATTTAAGATGGAAGAAAAATGTGCATCTTAGAATCAACAAGAATGGTAGAAGATTTTTATTAAGGCCCAATTTAAACCTCTTGTTTCTATCTTCCCCAGGGAGCATGAGAATTTCTAAACTATTAAAAGTAGAAATAAATGTTATAATGAGCAAATGAAAACCAAGGTAGAAAAGGAAAGAGTAAGAGAACACTAAACAAAAAATGATGATGATCTCTAAACCTAAATGTTACCCACCCCCGCCGTGAAGCTTCCACCCCTCCCCTCTGCTTACCAGGAGGGAGAGGAGAAGGAGCATGGGCTCTAAGTTCTGGGACTTCCTGGCTGTTAGTCCCAGAGAAATTGACCAAATGCCTTTGATCCTCTTTCCTTCCCTGTAAAATAGGAATAACAGTGTTCACCTTCCCTAGTGTTGGTGAGGGTTAAATGCGATTATATCTCAACAAAGTTTCTTTTTCTTTTCCTTTGAGCTACAAGCTTGTGTGTATCATTCATGACACATATATTTCACCTACCATCTTTGCTTGTGTACTTTTACCCTTTTCTCTCTTTAGAGTATAAATCCTTGAGAATAAGAACTGTCTCACTCCAAATGCTGTGTATATTGCAGGTACCCAAATTAGATTTGTTGAGTTAATGAATTAAATATATTCTGGTGTGCCAAAATAATTTTTATGTGATTACAGAATCACTGTATAATCAAGGACTTCATCAAAAACTGTTTCAGGAACAAGACTCTCAGACCTGATCCTGGATTGGGTTTACTGGCTTGTCTCTTTGGCTTATACATCAAGTTTGCCCTGTTCAAGATACTGGTTCTCAAACCCATTATTTGCCTATAATCCTCCAGTGTCTCAACCATGTTGAGACTATCCAGCACCTCCCCTTCCCCCAACAACCTCCACCTCTGAGTTCCAACACCTAGTTTGTTGGGACTGTTAATACAGTCTCTGCTGGTGACTCTCAGTGTAGCATTCTCTGCAGCTTGATCAGCCTCTTGTCTGATGCTGTCTGCATCTTGTGTGAGTCCTATTGACTTGCTGGACAAAGCCAGGTGTTCTCAGGGATCTAGAAAGCAGAAGAACCAGGAAACTAGAAATGGACAAGTGTCTCCATGCAGAAACTGAGTCAAAACTGGAATTCAGATTTAGTTCATACATTTGAAGGGTGGGTATGGCAAGAGAGAATGATATAGTATCTGGACTTGAGCAGGAACTTCTAGGCTAGGTCTGAACTTTGGGGAAAGAAGACCTATGAGTAAAAGCTGATGGTCTGTTTTCAAGAGTGACATGTAAGACTTGGGTGTGATACATTAAGAAATATATATTATGTCTTTGTCCCTGGTTCCTGACACAGCTTCTAAAACTCTTGCAATTTTCTGACTGATAAGGATGGTAGAAATATTTTTTTGTGTTTCATAACAAGCCCTTTTCATTCACATCTGAGTTTGTGCTAATAAGACGACTTTTGGTGGGCCCCAAGAGAATGTCAAGATGGACGCTGGCTGCCCGAGAAACTAACCATGTGATTAGAGGGTTGGAACCTCTAGTCTCACCCCCTAACCTCCAAGGAGGGGAGAGAGACTAGAAATTGAGTGCAGTCACCAAAAACCAATGATTTAATCAATCATGCCTACATAACAGAACCTATATAAGAACTGCTAAATGATTGGGTTTGGAGAGTTTCAGGTTGGTGAACACATCACGGTATTGAGAGGGTGGCATGACCAGAGAGGGCATGGAGGCTCTGTGCCACTTCTTCCATACCTTGCCCTATGCATCTCTTCTATTTGGCTGTTGTTCCTGAGTTGGATACTTCACAGCAAACTTGTAAAAATAAACTGTTGTCCTGAGTTCTATGAGCTGTTCTAGCAAATGATCGAACCTGAGGAGAGGACTGTGGGAACCCTACAGCTGGTTGGGAAGAAGTTCAAGGACTTGAAACTGGCCTCGGTAGTGGGAGCAGTTTTGTGGGACTGACTCTTAACCTGTGTAGCCTTTGGTAGTTCTTGGTAGTTGGTGTCAGAATTGAATTTAATCGTAGGACACTCAGTTCGCATCTGAAGATTGGGAGAATTGGTTGGTGTGAGGAAAACAAGACCCCGCACATTTGGTGTCAAGTGTTTTGAGTAACAAGCAAAGTCTCCCTTGACTTCTGTGGGTCATGCAGTGTTCTGGCACAGTAGGGGCTGAAAAAAATGAAGCCTTGTTCTGACACTTTCGGGGCTTTCATTCAGATTTTGGAGCCCTGGAAGACAAGCACCACTGTCAGGGAATGTCACTGTTTTCATTAATTCAGCTGCAGTACTGAAGCTCTACTGTCAACAGCTTCGTGGACACCAGCCATTGAGGGAGCTCTAGTAGAAGGGCATTAGATTTATATCAGAATGTGATCCCAGGGGCACCTGGGTGTCTCAGTCGGTTAAGCGTCTGCCTTCAGCTCATGTCATGATCCCAGGGTCCTGGGATAGAGTCCCGCATCAGGCTCCTTGCTCAGTGGGGGGCCTGCTTCTTCCTCTCCCTCTGCCTTCTACTCTGCCTGCTTGTGCTCTCTCTCTCTCTCTCTCTCTCTCTCTCTCTCTGTCAAATAAATAAATAAAAATTCTTAAGAAGAAGAAGAAGAAGAAGAAGAAGAAGAAGAAGAAGAAGAAGGAGAAGGAAGGAGAAGAAGNACTCTGCCTGCTTGTGCTCTCTCTCTCTCTCTGTCAAATAAATAAATAAAAATTCTTAAAAAGAAGAAGAAGAAGAAGGAGAAGGAGAAGAAGGAGAAGAAGAAGAAGAATAATCTTAATGCTGGGAGATGCCAGGGTGGCTCAGTTGGCTAAGCATCTGACTCTTGATTTCAGCTCAGGTCTTGATCTCAGGGTGATGGGTGCCTGCTACTCTCCCTGCTTGTGCTCTCTCTCTGACAAATAAATAAGTAAAATCTTAAAAAAAAAAGAATGTGATCCTAGAAAGTACTTGGAAGTTGGAGGTCCTGCAGCATGGAATTAGGGGCATAAATCAATGATATTCAAGTAATCACTATTCTTACATTCATTTGTACCCCAAAGCTGGTGCTTTTTGGAGAAATTTCAAGTTATGCCAAGAATCAAGATTATATGATTCAAGCAACATAGCTGATAAGCTTGGCCTGTTGGAATTCTGAAATGGTTATTAAAGAGATAGTACATCGGTATATGGGCACACAGAAAGAAGAAGGCCTAGGATAAAGATCGTAAGAACCACTTATACCAAACTAGTTATACTTCTTTTCAGAATAGTGGTTTTACCTTATTAAAGGAGTTTAATCTGGAGTACAGTTTTCATCAAATATCAAAGTGATGACCCCAAAACAGTGAGTGATGTTGGAAATAAAATACAAAGTTATGGAGTTCACAGTGAAGTCCTTCTTAATATAGTTAAAATTTATGTAAAATTCTTAAAAAAAAAACCAGGGTAGTCTATCATCAAATGCAATCATTCATTAATGATTTCTTCTCTAGAGGGAGCCTTCAGAAAGGCTTGGCTTTGAGAATTGCTAGTGAAAATAGATGCATTTCATTTCATGCTGGTAAATGCTTTGGGAAATTGCACCTGTTTTTTTGTTTTGTTTTGTTTTGTTTTGGTTTTATTTATTTATTTATTTTTAAACTAGCCATGGGCACACTAAGCTTAAATAAATATGACTTATTTACAAAATGATGACAATTGGCATTCCTTTACAGATTGAGACAAAGACCTAATACTTTCTTTCTTTCTTTCTTTTTTAAGATTTTTAAAAAATTTATTTGACAGAGAGAGAGCGAGCACAAGTATGGGGAGCAGCAGGCAGAGGGAGAGGGAGAAGCAGGCCACCCACTGAGCAGAGAGCCTGATTCGGGGCTCAATCCCAGGACCCTGGGATCATGACTTGAGCCGAAGGCAGCTGCTCAACTGACTGAGCCACCCAGGTGCCCCACTTTATTTCTGTTTCCCACCTCTACCCTTTCCTGAACAGCACAGAGATTTTTTCCCCTTTTCCTTCATTCCAGTTAAGAGTGAATTTAAGTTCTCCTTTCTATGTAGCCCACATATACTCACCATTTATTGTTGAAATCCTTTTATGGATCTTAAGGAAGCCAGGCCATACAAAGCCAAGTCAATTATTTTCTCAGGAATCAATTTTGGGCCCACCTTAGCACATGAAAGAGGAGGGAAATATTGATCAAGTCTACCTTGTCTTACCCTCACACATTACTTCTCAAGGTGTGGTCCACAGATTACCTGTATCAGAATCAGAATCACCTGGTGGTGTTTGTTTAAATATAGATTTCTCTCTCTCTCTCTCTCTCTCTCTCTCTCTCTCTCTCTCTCTCTCTCTCTTTCTCTCGCTTTTAAGTAATCTCTACACACAATGTGGGGCTCAAACTTACAACCCTGAGATCAAGAGTCATATACTCTTCCAACTGAGCCAGCCAGCACCCCCTTCCACCCCATTGAAATCTAGATTTCTGACTTATTGTCTACTAAATCAGAATCTCATTTGGGGATGTGTTTGTTTAAGATTCTTAATTTTTGAAAGGCATCCCAAGTGATTCTGATGTGCCCTGAGCCAACTGTTATGGTTTTATAACTAGGTGTATCGGTTTAAGTTTAGTTAGTATGCCTATAGTTATATTTAAGAATTTGCCAAAAGTGGCAAAGAGAATAGTCTAGGGGATTTTGGCCCAGCATTTTTTTTCTTCCATGCAGTCTATATTAATTGCTAGGACCATAGAAATAGGTCTATAATACTCTGTTTTAACTTACAAATTTCTTTGTTTGTTTAAACTTGTAATTTAAAATATTACAGCTTGCTAGTGAAATTACAAGTTTGAAGGGTGATGTGAGCCATCTGCATGGTACAAGCAGGTGAGCCCCCTCTGCAAGGCATGAGGCACCGCCCTCCTGCAAGGCGAGGAGAATCGCAATGGGTAAAGCATGAATCACCCCCTCCCAGTTAAAAGCGGCTTGCAGTGCAAATGACGTGGAACTCTATGAGTGAAAAGAATAGGTCAGATTTGTTAAGCATTAGTCAAATTTACTCTTAGTCTGATTCACCTTTTCCCTATATAGATGATTTACTCCTTCTATAAACATGCCTGGAAAGAGTTCAGAAATATTGCCAGATAAGGTCTGGCCCGTACTGTCCTTCCCCCAGGATAGATAGCCTTTGACCTTAAGACATAATGACTAATGAATCTGTACCAAACCTGTGACTTAAGACAGAACTAGGTGAGGTCATAAAACATAGGAACATGATGGGAGCTCTGTTAAAACTACGCAGACTCCAGGAGACTCATAATACAGATAAAAAAGCAGGCCTCATCAGTTAGACCTTGGGGAAGTACACCAAGCTCATCTACCAAGGCTCCTTTGATCAGTAAATAAACATCCTGGTTGTGTCTTTGGTCATCCTCTGTTACAATGATATAAATAAAGGACCCCGAGCCCTGAGGTTTTTGGGAGACTCCTGGAACATCATTCGAGTCTGTCTCCTCATTCCGCATTCGCCGATGCTGTCCTTTCCTTCGGAGACCCCTGGACCTGCTGGAGCTGGACTCTGGCAGAAGGGTGAGCAAAATGAATAAATAATAAATACATTGCTAATTAAAATGTCCACATATTAACTATAATTAGTCACTAGATCTAGATTATCCAGTTACTGGACATAAATCAATTAGTTTTTGAGTATGCCTAAGATAACAATTTTAATTTTAGAATATATGATATTGAGAATTCTTCCTGATAACAAGTAGATAGCCAGACTCTGTATTGAAACCCCCCAAAACAATACAATTATTTTCCCTTTACAACAAAACAAAACAAAATGAGTGCCTGGGTAGCTCAGTCGGTTAAACATCTGCCTTTGGCTCAGGTCATGATTCTGGGGTCCTGGGATGGAGCCCTGCATTAGGCTCTCTGCTCAGTGGGGAGCCTACTTTTCCCTCTTCCTCTGCTTGCCACTCTGTGTACTTGTGCTCTCTCTCTCTCTCTCTCAGTCAAATAAATAAGTATAAGCTTAAAAAAAAAAAAGACCTAGTCAACGGTTTGAAAAGACTAGATGTTAAAGAAATTGAATCAGTAATCACTAACCTTCTAAAACACTGAGTACATGACCCAGATGAGTTTACTGGAGAATTCCACCAAACACTTAAAGAAAGATTATACCAACTATCTACCATATCTTGTAGATAGAAGCCAAGGGAATACTTCTTAATTCAGTCTATAAGGCTACCATTATCCTAATACCAAAGACAAAGACATTACAAGAAAAATAAACTATAGACCAATATCTCTCATGATATAAATGTAAAAATTATCAACAAAATAATAGTAAATTAAATCCAACAATGTGTAAAGAAACCACATCACTTGGAGTTATGCACCAGGAATTATACTCAATTGGGATTTATCCTAGATATGCAGGACTGGTTCAACATTTGAAATAAATTAATGTAATCCATCACATCAACAGGGCTAAAGAAGAAAAAAATCACATAATCTTATCAGTAGAGTCACAAAAAACCATTTGACAAAATCCAACACTCATTCATCATCACAAACTCAGCAAACTAGGAACAGAGGAGAACTCTCTCATCTTGATAAAAAAACATCTACAGGGCGCCTGGGTGGCTCAGTGGGTTAAAGCCTCTGCCTTCGGCTCAGGTCATGATCCCAGGGTCCTGGGATTGAGGCCCACATCAGGCTCTCTGCTCAGCAGGGAGCCTGCCTCCTCCTCTCTCTCTGCCTGCCTCTCTGCCTACTTGTGATCTCTCTCTCTGTTGAATAAATAAATAAAATCTTAAAAAAAAATCTACAAAGAGCCTATAGCTAACATCATACTTAATCGTGGGAAACTAGAAGCCTACCCAATAAGGTTAAGAACTAGGCAAGAATGTCTCTTCTCACCACTCGTTTTTCAACATCCTTCTAGAAGTCCTAGTGATGGATGCAATAAGACAAGAAAAAAAACAAAAGTTAGGTCGATTGGGAAGGAAGAAATAAAACTGTCTTTGTTTGCAAATGACATGATTGTCTATGTAGAAAATCGAAAGAATCAACAACAAAATCTCCTAGGGCTAATAAGTGATATAGCAAATTTGCAGTTAATCTACAAAAGTCAACTACTTTCCTATTTACTGGCAATAACCAAGTGGAATTTGCACTTGGAAATTGCACAACAAAATGCAATTTAATTAGCATCTCCAAAATAAAATACTTAGGTATAAGTCTAATAAAATATGAACAAAATCTGCAATGAGGAAAGCCATAACAGTCTAATGAATGAACTCTAACATAACTAAATAAATGGAGAAATACTTCATGTTCATGGATGGAAAGACCAATCATTATCAAGATGTCAGCTCTTCCCAACTTGATCTATAGATTCAATGCAATTGCAATAAAAATCTAAGCAAGTTATTTCATGGTTACCTACAAACTGATTCTCAAGTGTGTACAGAGGTAAAAGACCTAGAATAGCCAACATAGCTTTGAAGAAAAAGAAAAAGTAAAAGGATTGAAAGTACCTGACTTCAAGATTTACCATAAAGCGGGCGCCTGGGTGGCTCAGTGGGTTAAAGCCTCTGCTTTCAGCTCAGGTCATGATCTCAGGGTCCTGGGATCGAGGCCCGCATCGGGCTCCCTGCTCAGCGGGGAGCCTGCTTCCCCCTCTCTCTCTCTGCCTGCCTCTCTGCCTCCTTGTGATCTCTCTCCCTCTGTGAAATAAATAAATAAAAAATCTAAAAAAAAAAAAAGATTTACCATAAAGCTACAATAATTAGACAGTGTGGTATTATCAGTGAAAGAATGGAAAAATAGATGATGGAACAGAATAGAGGGCCCAGGAGGAGAACCATGTAAACACAGTCAATTTATCCTTGATCAAAAAAAAGACAATACAATGGAGCAAACAAAGATAGTCTTCAATAAATGGTGCTAACACATGGATCTTCACATGCAAAAAAATTAATCGAGATACAGACCTTACACCCTTCACAAAAATTAACTCAAAATGTATCATAGACCTAAATGAAAAACAGAATACTCCTGGAAGATATCATAGAAGAAAAGATAGGTGACATTGGATATGGCAATAACTTTTTAGATATAACACCAAGGGCATGATTCATGAAAAAAAGTCATTGATAAGCTGGACTTCATCAAAATTTGACTTCATCAAAATATCTGACCTGCAAAAAAATAATATTGGACAGAGTAGGGGACACTTGAGTGGGTCACTCAGTTAAGTGTCTGACTTATGACCTTAGCTCAGGTTTTATCTCAGGGTCGTGAGTTCAACCCCAAAACCAAAAAACAAGATCAAGGGAATGAGGAGACAGACCACAGACTGGGAGGAAATATTTGCAGAAGATATCTGATAAAGGGTCATTATCCAAAATATACAGAAACCACTTAAAACTCAACACTAAGAAAACAAATAACTTGATTTAAAAAATGTGCAAAAGACCTGAACAGACACCTCACCAAAGAAGATATACAGATGGCAAATAAATGTATGAAAAGATGCTCCACACCATATATCATTGTGGAATTACAAATTAGAACAACAAAGAGGGGCGCCTGGGTGGCTCAGTCAGTTAAGCGTTTGCCTTTGGCTCAGATCACAATCTCAGGATTCTGGGATCAAGCCCCACATTGGGTTCCCTACTCAGCAGGGAGCCTGCTTCTCCCTCTGCCTGCCACTTCCCCTGCTCATACTCTCTCTCTCTATCAAGTAATTAAAATCTTTTAAACAAAAACAACAACAACAAAAAGATGTTACCATACACCTGTTAGAAAGATCAAAATCCAAAACACTGACAACACCAAATGCTGACCAGGATATGAGAAACAGGAACGCTCACTCATTTATGGGAATGCAAATTGGAACAGCCACTTTGGAAAACAGTTCAGCAGTTCCTTACATGACTAAACATACTCTTACCATAGAATCCAGCAATTGTGTTCTCTAATATTTACCCAAAGGAGTTGGAAATCTGTCCTCACAAAAACTGAATGTAAATGTTTAGGGAAGCTTATTCATGATTGTTAAATTTGAAAGCAGCCAAGATGTCCTTCAGTAGGTGAATGGATAAACTGTGGTACAGCCAGACAATGGCATATTATTCAGTGCTGAAAAGAAATGAGCTAACAAGCTATGAAAAGACATTGAGGAAACTTAATGTTTTAATTACTACGTAAAGAAGGTAATCTGGAAAGGCTACATACTGTATGATTCCAGCTATATGACACTCAGGAAAAGGCAAAACTATGCAGATAGTAAAAAGGTTAGTAGTGCCAGAAGGTGTTGAGGAAGTGTGAAGCACAGAGGGTTTTTAGGGCAGAAAATCTGTTCTGCATGATATTACAATGATGGATACATGTCATTATACATTTGTCAAAATCCATGGAATGTATAACACTAAGAGTGAACCTAATTTGAATTATTAACTTTGGGGTGATTATGATGTGTCAATGTAGGTTCGTCAATTGATCAAGAAATGTACCACTCTGGGGGGTTATAGTAATAGTGGAGGAGAGTGTATTTGTGAAGGGCATAGAGGATATATGGGAAATCTCTGTACAGGCATAACTCGGAGGCACTGGGAGTTCCCAATCACCACAATAAAGCAAATATCACAATAAAGCAACTTAAATGAATTTTTTTGTTTCCCAGTGCATATAAAAGTTATGTTTATATTACACTGTAGTCTATTAAGTGTGCAATAGGATTATGTCTTTAAAAAAACACAACAAAGTACATACATTAATTATTATTATCTTTTTGTTGTTGTTGCAAAAAGGTGGTTTTATTAAAGCTTGGGGACAGGACCCGTGCGCAGAAAGATTTGCTCAGTACATACCTTAATTAAAAAAAAACTTTAGTGTTGGCACACCTAGGTGGTACAGGTTGGTTGAGCATCTGACTCTTGGTTTTGGCTTAGGTTGTGATCTCAGGGTCAGGAGACTGAGCCCCGCATCAGGCTTCATACTCAGCGTGGAATCTGCTTGGAACTCTTTCTCGCTCTCCCTTAAATAAATAAATAAATAAATAAATAAATAAATAAATAAATAAATCTTTGAAAAAAAATACTTTATTGCTAATAAATGCTAACCATCATCTGAGCTTTCAGCAAGTCATAATCTTTTTGCTGGTGGAGGGTCTTGCTTCAGGGTTGACTGATCAGGGTAATAGTTGCTGAAGGTTGGGGTAGCCGTGGCAATTTCTTAAAATAAGACAAAGTGAAGTTTGCTGCATCAGTTTGACTCTTCCTTTCATGAAAGATTTCTCTGTGGCACTCAATGCTATTTGATAACATTTTACCTCTAATAGAACTTTTTTTTTTTTTTAAGATTTTATTTATTTAATTGACAGAGACAGTGAGAGAGGGAATACAAGCAGGGGGATTGTGAGAGGGAGAAGCAGGCTTCCCACCGAGCAAGGAGCCCGATGTGGGGATCCATCCCAGGATCCTGGGGTCATAACCTGAGCCAAAGGCAGACGCTTAATGACTGAGTCACCCAGGCGCCCCTCTAATAGAACTTCTTTCAAAATTGGAGTTAATCCTCTCAAACCCTGCTGTTGCTTTATCAAATAAGTTTATGTAATATCCTAAATCCTTTGTTGTCATTTCAGCAATCTTCACATCTTCACCAGGAGTAGATTCCATCTCAAGAAATTATCTTCTTTGCTTATCCATAAGAAGCAACTCTTGTCTATTCAAATTTTATCATGAGAGTGTAGCAATTCAGACACATCTTCAGGCTCCATTTCTGATTCTAGTGCTCTTGCAGTTTCTATCACATCTGCAGTTAACTTCCTTCTCTGAAGTCTTTAACTTCTCAAAGTCATCCATGAGGATTAGAATCAACTTCTTTTAAACTCCTGTTAATGTTGGAATTTTGACCTCTTCCCACGAATCACAAATGTTTTTAATGGCATCTGTCAGAAGGTTTTTAATTGACTTTGCCCAGATCCATTAGAGGAATCACTGTCTATGGCAGCAATAGCCTTATGAAATATATTTCTTAAATAATAAGACTTGAAAGTTGAAATTACTCTTTGATCCATGGACTGCTGAATGGACGTTATGTTTGCAGGCATAAAAACAACATCAGTCTTGTTGTCCGGCTCCATCAGAGCTCTAGGGTGACCAAGTACATTATCAATGATCAGTCATAGTTTGAAAGGAATCTTTTTTTCCCCCTGAGTAGTAGGTCTCCACAAGTGGGCTTAAAATACGTAGTAGACCATATTGTGAGCAGGTATGCTGTCATCCAGTTTTTGTTGTTCGATTTTATTTTATTTTATTTATTTTATTTTATTTTATTTTTTTAAAGATTTTATTTATTTACCTGACACAGAGAGAGAGATCACAAGTAGGCAGAGAGAGGAGGAAGCAGGCTCCCCGCAGAGCAGAGAGCCCGATGCGGGGCTCGATCCCAGGACCCCGAGATCATGACCTGAGCCAAAGGCAGAGGCCCCAACCCACTGAGCCACCCAGGCACCCCTTTTGTTGTTCGATTTTAGAGCATAGGCAGGTAGATTTAGCATAATTCTTAAAAACCTTAGGATTTTTGGAATGGTCAGTGAGCATTGGCTTCTATTTAAAATTATCAGTTAAAAAGAGAGCCTGCCTTTGAAGCTCTGAAGCCAGGCATTGACTTCTCCTCTCTAGGTATGAAGATCCTGGATGGCATCTTCTTCCAGTAGTAGAAGACTGTTTCATCTACTTTGAAAATTTGTTATTTAGTGTAGCCACCTTCATTAATCATCTTAGCTACATCTTCTGGGTAACTTGCTGTCACTTCTATTCATCTTGCACTTTTATGTTATAGAGATGACTTCTTTCCTTAAACCTCATGACACAATCTCTGGTACTTCCAACTTTTGTTCTGTAACTTCCTTAACACTTTTCAGCCTTCACAGAATTGGAAAGAATGAGGGTCTTGAGTTTGGATTAGACTTTGGCTTAAGGGAATGTTGTGGCTGGTTTGACCTGTCCAGACCACTAAAACATTCTCGATAGCAGCAATAAGGATCTTTCACTTTCTTATCATTTGTGTGTATTTGTGTGTTCACTGGAGTAGCACTTTTTATTTTCTTTAAGAAATTTTCCTTTGCATTTACAACTTGGCTAGTTGTTCGGCACAAGATGCTTAGCTCTCAGCCTATCTTGGCTTTTGACATCCTTCCTCACTAAGCTTCATCATTTTTAGCCCGATTTAAAGTGAGAGATGTGTGACTCTTTCTTTCCCTTGAACACATAGAGACCATTGTAGGGTCATCAAATGGCCTAATTTCAATATTGTTCTGTCTTAGACTAGAGAGGCCCAAAGAGAGGGAGAGAGATGGAGGAATAGCTGGTTGGTGGAGGGGTCAGAACACCACATTGATTGATTAAGTTTATTGTTTTATATGGGCACGATTGGTTTAGGCCCCAAAACAATTGCAATAGTTTTATCAAAGGTCATTGATCACAGATCACCATAAGAAATATAATAATGATGAAAAAGTTAGAAATATTACAAGAATTACCTAAATGTGGCACAGAGGCACAAAGTAAGCAAATGCTTTTGGGAAAATAGTGCTGATAGACTTGTTTGACATAGGATTGCCACAAAACTCCCCAATTTGTAAAAATGTAATACGTGCAAAGCACAATAAAATGAGCCTGTAATTTCCACTCAATTTTCTTGTGAACTTAAAACTGCTCTAAAAAATAGAGTCTATTTTTAAAGATACAAAAGAAGGAAAAAAATTACTTTGAAAATTGTGACCACATAGATAAAACTATAAACATATATCCATATTCAATCTGATATCCTTTTTGTATCAGAAGAGTGGTCCTAAAAGCAAGAATATGAAAGAATAAAGAATTTATTAAATTTAAAAATCTTTAAATATAGAGCCAAAATGACAATTACATTAAGGTTACCTCCCACAATTAAAAAACAAAACAAAGAAAAACAACAACAACAACAACAACAACAAAACGACAGCATTTTATCAATGCTGGAATAAATTGCAGACTTTGGTCAACAGTCAGAAGAAATTAGCTAATATGTGATGTAAATGTAGGGATATCACAGTAACTCCCTTGAAGGTACCTAATCAATGACAGATTAGAGCCAGGGCAAGAAATCAATCTGCAGAAATCTCTGGTTTCCAAATTAGGTTGCATCAGCTAGTTGCTAAGATATCTGCCGACAGTGCTCGGGGTAACATACAGTTTTCTTAGTGTTAAAGCATCTTTCACTTGAAAGGAATTTGGGATTAATCATAGAAATGCTTAAGATAATTAAATCCATTTTAATGCTTTTATATTAAAGAAAGTTCACCTTTTTTGTTATTTTATTAATTAATATAATTTGGCCTATTAAAGCATGAGACCAATTTTACCAATCCAATCCAATTTTATTTTATTTTATTTTATTTTATTTTATTTTATTTTATTTTTTAAAGATTTTATTTATTCACTTGACACACAGAGAGAGCGATCACAAGTAGGCAGAGAGGCAGGCAGAGAGAGAGGAGGAAGCAGGCTCCCCGCCGAGCAGGGAGCCTGATGTGGGCCTCGATCCCAGGACCCAGAGATCATGACCTGAGCTGAAGGTAGAGGCTTTAACCCACTGAGCCACCCAGGCGCCTGCCAATCCAATTTTAAATGTGTAATTAAACAAGTGGTTTAAGCTTTTGATTTAAAGTTGAAATCTTGGGTGCCTGGGTGGCTCAGTGGGTTAAAGCCTCTGCTTTCGGCTCAGGTCATGATCTCAGCGTCCTGGGATCGAGGCCCGCATCGGGCTCTCTGCTCAGCAGGGAGCCTGCTGTACCGTACATCCGCCTGNGCCTGCCTCTCTGCCTACTTGTAATCTCTCTCTCTCTGTGTCAAATAAATAAATAAAATCTTTAAAAAAAAATAAAGTTGAAATCTTACTAAGTTTTTAGAAAATAATGGAACATTAAAAGAACTAATGTTGACTGTATTATGACTTTTATGCAGACAGTTTCTTATGCAGCGTGGTTTCAAATGTGCAATCATTTGCCCAAGTGTTTATTCCCAAGTATGCCTTAACCAGAACAAATATTTTTTCCACTGGGGCAAAAACAAACAAACAAACAAACAAAAAACAAATATTTTTTCTATATGGTTCCTTGCCTTAATAAAAATGTAATATAAATTTAAGCAAACTTCTATTTTGTATATTTGTAAACTATAAAGTAAAAAAAATGAACATTTTGTGGAGTTTGTATTTTGCATACTCATGGTAAGAATTAAGTTTCAAATAAAACTGTAATATTAAAAAAAAAGAGGGCTCCTGGGTGGCTCAGTGGGTTAAAGCCTCTGCCTTCGGCTCAGGTCATGATCTCAGGGTCCTGGGATCAAGGCCCACATTGGGCTCTCCACTCAGCAGGGAGCCTGCTTCCCCCTTTCTCTCTGCCTGCCTCTCTGTCTACTTGTGATCTGATCTCTCTCTCTCTGTCAAATAAATAAATAAAATCTTAAAAAAAATTTTTTTTTTTTGTTAAAAAGAAGGAGTCTAGAATCCAGCCCTGATTTTACCACTTGGTAGGACACCATATGACATCATCTTATAGAATCTGTTACCAATAGTGATACTAAAATGTGATTTCTATAGAAGTATCAGTAGGTAGGAAGTCCAGTTGACATCATGCAATGGCAGGCAACTCCATACTGTTAAAGACCCAGGGAAAACTAATAAAAATCAGCCCTTTAATATTATTTAATATACTTGGCAGATTTCTCCATTGGATGGAGAGTGTGGCAGGGGTCTCTAGTAGAATAGTCATACCTAAAACCTACTTGTTATGCATTAAAAAGCAACACTATAGTATAAAGAGAAAATAATGATTTTCTCCCCATACCTAATATAGTATCTGGCATTTAGTAAACCTAGTATATATTTGTTGAATGAATGGAGGAACTATTGATTTAGCTAAGGGATTAAGATGTAGACCTCTCAAAGTTAGATGATAATATGAGACAGTGGCTCTGGAGGCATGTAAGAAGCAGTAAGTGATATATTGCCAATGATTGGAAGTGAGAACAAGTGTTAAGACCTCAAAATAGGGAGAGACCACCGTGGGCTGGAGTAGTCAAGGAAGGCTTCATAGAGAAGGTTAGTCTTAGAACATCTTTGCTTTAAAAGTATTTTGGATTCGAAGGTCTGAGAGTGGGGAATGGCATGAGATGCAAGAGCATGAGCAAAGGAACGGAAGTGAGAAAATGAGAGGCATGATTTTGAGATGCATGTTGACCCTCTAGCAGGGCAGTCTAGCTGTCTTAGGAAAGAAGAGGAGGGAAAGGCTTCTTAGCACCAGGTTGTGGTGGTCATGCTTCTCAGGCTCAGGAGTTCGGACCCGATTCTTTCAGGAGAGGGAGGAATGAGTGGTTTTTCACCAGGCAATGGTATACAGAAGGACTTCGGTGGTTCTAGAATAAAGGTAATCCTGGGGACAAGGTGTAGGATGGTTTGGGTTGGGTTAGAGGAGTGCATGCTGTTGACAGACAATAGTTAGAAAACACATATAAGGCGATAAAGGGCTAAGCCACGGTAAGGTCAGAGGTTATGGAAAGCGTCAGATTCCTTCAACATTGTGAAGGAAGACGTAATGGGACTGGTGACTGCATACTTTATGAAAGTGGAAGACAAGGGTAAATTTTCAGAAAGAAGTATACGTCTGTGGGTGTTTATATTTTCCATTTAGTTTTGTTGTTGTTTATACCAAGTGAGTTGGAATCAGTATCTATATCAGAAGGTCGTGTGGAGAAAGGTTGAATTTTTCAAGAGAAAAAAGAACTTTTGCAACTCAGAGTGTAACTGGAATGCATTATTCGTAGGGATTTAACTCTTAGGTATTTTAGTATTAGAATCTTGGCTTTTCCAAATAAATCCAGTAAGAGTTAAGCAACGCATACCTAGAGGGATAACGTACATCCTGATGAGCTGGAATGTTGCAGTCTGCTGGGGTCTTTGGGAGAATTTTCAGCCATTTTGTAGAGAAGAGCCCAAGAACAAACAGGCTGTGCTCCAGGGAAGAGGACTGGAAGTCAAGTCCTCTGCCAGTGCAACTGAAGGGAGCCACTACAGGAAGTTATTTATTTAATTATTTATTTATTCATCTTTTTAAATGTGTCTCTGCTGGTAAATATGCTTCAGGAAAGGATGAGTAACTCCTGGCCAAGGAGGAAGCAGCTTTAAAGAAAGCAAAGCCAAAACAAAGAATTGGCAGGACTCTTCAGAGGCTGGGTAGTATTGTTCAGGTCAGCCTGGCCTTCCTGTTGCGTGGGATTCTCAAACAGCTTTGGTTTTTAACTGACAAATATTGTAGCAGCTTAGGACCAGGATTCCCTGTCTATTTCCATGCAGACCCCACTACTCTAATTCTAAGATCAAGTACTCCTGTTAACATCCTAATCCTCACAGCCAATGCCTCTAAAACAATGAAATGAATCCCTCTCTGACAGAGAGAAGAATGAATCCCCTTTCACCAGAAGCAACCCGAATCCTTTATTCCTTCAAAGCACTTTCAACTATCCCCCTTTATTTGTAGGCAACAGAACAAATAGAATGGAGCTAGCTTGCTCAGTCGTGTAAGGACAAGTGATCCAGAACCTAAAATATACTGAAGATGTGCAAAACTTTCACACACACGGACCCATGTGGCAACTGTGGGTGAACAAATTTATGCCCAGGTTGTTGACTACTGAACATCTATAACAAATGCTACACTAAGCAAATACAGTCAATTTTACATACCTGTTATTCTTGTAGCAAGGGAATGCTTTGCTTAAATTCTTTGGGGGGGGCAGGGCAGTGGTTATGTTGGCTTTTAAAATTTTTTTTGAAGATTTCATTTATTTATTTGAGAGAGAGAGACAGAGAGACCGAGCGAGACAGAGAGAGCACGAGTAGAGTGAGAGGCGAGGAAGAAGCAGACTCCTTGATGCTCATGACCCTAGCGGAAGGCAGACACCTAACTGACTGAGCCAAGCAGGTGCCCCACCTAAGGATCTTGATAAAAATGCGGATTCTAACTCTATAAATCTAGGGTAGAGCACAAGAGTCTGCAATTCTAACCAGCTTCCCAGGTGACACCTATGCTGCTTCCTGTCTGGCCCCTCGGTAGCAAGGGAGAGATTAGACAGATGGTCCAGATCAAACCTGGTTCCAGATCATAATCACCTGGAGAATTTGTTACAACAGCAAAAGCCTAGACCTCTTCCTGCTCACAAGAAGTTTGGCCTTTGTGATTTTGTTAGCTTCCAGGTGATTCTGATGCAAGACCCAAGAACCACAGGTCTAGATTGCCACTACCCTGCCTGTCCGAACTTTCTTGTCATCTCTCTTGTTTCCTTTTCTGTACCTACTGAAATCCTAGACTACAAGTACCAGAAGAAACTAAAAAATCTAAAATAATGGGTTTTAATGTAGTCTAACATTGGGTATACAAAATACATTACTCAGTTTAAAACAGCAGAGCAGGTCATGTGGCAGATATGTCCTGCCAAACAACTTTGTCCAAGGAGATTTGACATTTTATTTGCAAAACCTCATCGGACTCATGGTATGCAATAATCTTCATCTCCCTCAATTTTTAGTCTTCTCTTTCCTCTACTTGAAGCTCAATCACATATGTAAAGGTGTTTTGCATATTTTAAGGATGACTTAACTTAAAACTATAATATAGTATCACCAAATGACCTTGTTTAATTAAGTATACCAAAAGAAATGATCTGGTCTCTAGATCGTATTTTGTCATAATATGCTCTTTTTACCATATCTTAGGGCCCACACTTGTGATATATTAAGAAAAGCTGTACATATTTTTCCCCTAACAGACAGATATAATATCTCTGGGCATGATGGACATTATAAAATATTGTGTCGATTTTTTTGTTCTTTTAATATTAATAATAGCTCACATTTATTGTGTACTTACTAACTGCCAGATGATTTCCTAAACACTTTACATGGTTTAACTAATGTGGGGCTCCCAGCAACCTAAGAGATGGGTGCTCCTTTTTTGACAGATGAGGAAACCAAGAAGGGCCAAGGCGACAAACTATGACACAGTAGGACTGAGAGCTGAAGCCTGCCAGTCTTGGTGACAATTCTGTGTCATACTCATTTTAGTGTTTTTGTTTACCTGCATGTGTCTCTTCATTAGATGCCTGTATGTCTAACTTCCTCTTTGAATAGGCTTTATTTTTTTGGAACAGTTTCAGGTTCACAGCAAAATGGGATAGAGAGTGCAGAGAGTTCCCACATTGCCCCTGCCCCCACATAGACACTGCCTCCCACCCTAGCAATATGCCCATCTAGAGTGGTATGTTTCTTACAAGTGATGAACATGCCTTGATGGCATTATCACTTATCATCCAAAGTCCCGAGTTTATGTTAGGGTTCACTCTTGGTGTTGAAATTTCTATGGATTTTGACAAATGTACAATGACATGTATCCACCATTATAGGACCACACAGAATAGTTTCACTGCCCTAAAAATCCTCTGTAACTTAACTATAACCCTCCTTCTCCCCTCCCTCTGGCAATCACTGATCTTTTAACTGTCTGTACAGTTTTGCCTTTTCCTGAATGTCATATAGTTGGAATCATACAGTACATTGCCATTGCAGATTGGCTTCTTTTACCTGGTAAGAGGCATTTAAGTTTCCTCCATGTCTTTTCATGGCATGATAGCTCATTTCTTTTTCTTTTTCTTTTCTTTCTTTCTTTTTTTTTTTTTGCATTTATTTATTTATTTAATTTATTTATTATTAACATATAATGTATTATTTGCTCCAGGGGTACAGGTCTGTGAATCACCAGGCTTACACAATTCACAGCACTCATCATAGCACAAACCCTCCTCAATGTTCTTAACCCAGCCACCCTGTCACTATCCCCTCAACCCCCAGCAAGCCTCAGTTTGTTTCCTGAGATTAAGAGTCTCTTATGGTTTGTCTCCTTCCTGATCCCATCTTGTTTCATTTTTTTCCCTCTCTACGCCCCATGACCCCCTGCCCTGCCCCTCAAATTCCTCATATTAGAGAGATCATATGATAATTTTCTTTCTCTGATTGACTTATTTCACTTAGCATAATACCCTCTAGTTCCATCCACGTCATTACAAATGGCAAGATTTCATTTCTTTTGATGGTTACATAGTATTCCATTGCGTGTGTGTGTGTGTGTGTGTGTGTGTGTGTGTGTGTGTGTGTACACACATATATACCACATCTTTTTTATCCATTCATCTGTTGATGGACATTTAGGTTCTTTCCATAGTTTGGTTATTGTGGACATTGCTGCTAAAAACATTCAGATGCATGTGTTCCTTCAGATCACTACATTTGTATCTTTAGGGTAAATACCTAGTAGTGTGATTGCTGATTTGTAGGGAAGCTCTATTTTCAAGTTTTTGAAGAATCTCCATACTGTTTTCCAGAGTGGCTGCCCCAGCTTGCATTCCCACCAACAGTGTAGGAGGGTTCCCCTTTCTCCACATCCTCACCAACATCTGTTGTTTCCTGACTTGTTAGTTTTAGCCATTCTAAGTGGTGTGAGGTGGTATCTTACTGTGGTTTTAATTTGTATTTCCCTGACGCCCAGTGATGTTGAGGACTTTTTCATATGTCTTTTGGCCATTTGGATGTCTTCTTTACAGAAATGTCTGTTCATGTCTTCTGCCCATTTCTTGATTTGTGTTATTTGTTCATTGCGTGTTGAGTTTGATAAGCTCTTTATAGATTTTGGATACTAGCCCTTTACCTGACATGTCATTTGCAAATATCTTCTTCCATTCTGTCAGTTGTCTTTTGGTTTTGTTGACTGTTTCCTTTGCTGTGCAAAAGATTTTGATCTTGGTGAAGTCCCAATAGTTCATTTTTGCCCTTGCTTCCCTTGCCTTCGGTGATGTTTCTAGGAAGAAGTTGCTGGAGCCGAGGCCAGAGAAGTTGCTGCCTGTGTTCTCCTCAAGGATTTTGATGGATTCCTGTCTCACATTGAGGTCTTTCATCCATTTTGAGTCTATTTTTGTGTGTGGTATAAGGAAATGGTCCAGTTTCATTATTCATCATGTGGCTGTCCAATTTTCCCAACACCACTTGTTGAAGAGACTGTCTTTTTTCCATTGGACATTCTTTCCTGTTTTGTCGAAGATTAGTTGACAATAGAGTTGAGGGTCCAGATAGCTCATTTCTTTTTAGTGCTAAAAAAATATGCCATTGTCCAGATGTACCACAGTTTATTTATCTATTCACCCACTGAAGGACATCTGGTGGAGGTTTCTAAGTTCAGGCATTGTGAATAGAGAAGCTATAAATATCTGTGTTCAAATTTTTGTGAGAATATATATTTTCAGCTCATTTAGGTAAATGTCAAGGAACATGGCTACCAGACCTGTGGTAAGAGTATGTTTAGTTTTGTAAGAAACTGCCAAACTGTCTTTCAAAAGTAGCTATGCCAATTTGCATTCCCACCAGCAATGAATGAGAGAATTTGGTGTCATCTGTATTTTAGATTCTGGCCTTTCTAATAGGTGTGTAGTGGTGTCTTATTCTTGTTTTAATTTGCAATTCCATAAAGACATATGATGTGGAGCATCTTTTCATATGCTTCTTTGCCATCTTCATATCTTCTTTTGTAAGGTATCAAGGTCTTTGGCCCACTTTTCTAATTGGGTTGTTTGTTTTCTTATTGTTGAGTTTAAGAGTTGAAAAGCAGTGGTAAAAGGGGACACCCTTGCCTAGTTCCTGATCCTAGTGAGAAGGCTTCTAGTTTCTCATGGTTAAGTGTAAGATTAGCTGTAGACTTTTTGTGGATTTTTTAAATCAAGTTGAGGGAGTTCTGTATTCCTAGGTTGCTGAGAGTTTGTAATCATGAATGGGTGTCGGATTTTCTCATAGGCTTTTTGTGTCTCTATTACTGTGATCATGTGACTTTTCCTCTTTAGCTTGTTGATAGCTAGATGATATTATCCAAATGTATATATTCTTTATATACATGTTTATACATTGTTGGTTTCAGTTTGTTAATATTTTGTTGAAGGTTTTTGCATCTATATTCATGAGATATTGGTCTTTTTTTTTCTCGTTTTTTCTTTTAATGTTTTCTTTTCTTATAATGTCTTTGTCTGGTTTTGACAATAGGGTAATGTTGGCCTCATAGACTGAGTTAGGAAATATTGTTGACCCTTGAACAACACAGGCCAATGGGTGCCTCCCATGGACAGTTGAAAATCTGTGTATAACTTTTGATTCCTTTTTTTTTAAGACTTTATTTATTTATTTGACACAGAGAGACAGATCACAAATAGGCTGAGAGGCAGGCAGCGAGAGAGAAGGAAGCAGGCTCCTGACTGAGCAGGGAGCCTGATGCGGGCCTTGATCCCAGGACCCTGAGATCATGACCTGAGCTGAAGGCAGAGACTTTAACCCACTGAACCACCCAGGTGCCCAATTTTTGACTCCTTAAACACTTAACTACTAATAGCCTATTGTTGACTGAAAGCCTTACTGAAAACATTTTATACTGTATTCTTACAGTAAAGTAAGCTAGAGAAGAAAGTGTTATTAAGAAAATCATAAGGGGGGGGAGCCTGGGTGGCTCAGTTGTTAAGCTTCTGCCTTCTGCTCAGGTCATGATCCCAGGGTCCTGGGATGGAACCCTGCATCAGGCTCCCTGCTCAGTGGGAAGCCTGCTTATCCCTCTCCCACTCCCCCTGCTTGTATTCCCTCTCTTGCTGTCTCTCTCTCTCTGTCAAATAAATAAATAAAATCTTAAGAAAAAGAAAAGAAAATCATAAGGAAGAGAAGATACAATTATTAAACTGTATTTATTGAAAATAATCCATGTACAAGTAGACCCTTGCAGTTCAAACCCATGTTGATCAAGAGTCAACTCTATTCTCTTGGCTTGTATCTTTTGAAAGATATTATAGGAAATGGGTATAATTTCTGCCTTAAATGTTTCATGGAATTACCCAGTGAACCCATCTGGGCCTGGTGCTTTCTACTTTGGTAAGTTATTAGTTATTGATTTAATGTCTCTAAAGATATAGGCTTATTCAAATTGTCTATTTCTTCCTGTGTGAGTTGTGGAAGATAGTGTCTTTCAGGGAATTGTTACATTTTATCTAGGTTATCAAATTGCAGGCACAAATGAAATTGTTACATTTTATCTAGGTTATCAAATTTCATCTAGGTTATCAAATTGCAGGCACAGGTTGTTTATGGTACCTTTTCTTATTTACTTAATGTCCACGGGTTCTGTAGTAATGTTCATACCTTCCTTTTTGATATATTAATATCAGTATTACATTGTGTCATTTCTCTTTATTTTTATTTCTTAGTTAGCCTATCTAGAGGCTTATCAACTCTGTTTTTCTTTTAAAAGAACGAGCTTTTTGTCCTCCATTAATTTTCTCTGTCAATTTCCTGTTTTCAATTTCATTATTTGTGCTATAATTTCATTATTTCTCTTTTTTTGTTACTTTGCATTTAATTTTCTCTTCTTTTTTGAATTTCCTAAGGTTGAAACTCAGATGACTGAGTTTAGCTTTTTTCTTTTTTAACATATGCATTTAGTGCTGGAAATTTTTTTTTTTTTTTTTAAAGATTTTATTTATTTATTTCACAGAGGGAGAGAGATCACAAGGAGGCAGAGAGGCAAGCAGAGAGAGAGAGGGGGAAGCAGGCTCCCCACTGAGCAGGGAGCCCGATGCGGGCCTCGATCCCAGGACGCTGAGATCATGACCTGAGCCGAAAGCAGAGGCATTAACCCACTGAGCCACCCAGGCGCCCTAGTGCTGGAAATTTTCATCTAAGTACTGCTTTTGCTGCATTTGACATGTTTTTGTTTTTGTTTTTGTTTTTATTTGACACAGAGAGAGATCAGATCACAAGTAGGCAGAGAGGCAGGCAGAGAGAGGAAGAAGCAGGCTCCCTGTGGAGCAGAGAGCCCGATGCGGGCCTCGATCCCAGGACCCTGAGATCATGACCTGAGCCGAAGGCAGAAGCTTTAACCCACTGAGCCACCCAGGCACGCTTGACATGTTTTTATAAGTTGTATTTTCATTTTCATTTAGCTCAAAATGTTATTAAATTTCTCTTGAAATTTCTTCTTTGACTCATGTGTAATTTAAAGTATATTTTATCTTCAAGCATTTGGGGATTTTCCAATTACCTTTAATAATTTCTAGTTTAAATTCATTATGATCTGAGAGCATACATTGTATGACTTTTTTTCTTGAAAATTTTTAAAGACATGGTCTATCTTGGTGTTTGTTCCATGTGAGCCTGAGAAGAATGTGTAATCTGCTGTTTTTGGAAGAAGTAGTTTATTTTATTTTTTTTTATTTTTTTTTTTTTAAAGATTTTATTTATTCATTTGACACAGAGAGAGAGATTACAAGTAGGCAGAAAGGCAGGAGAGAGAGAGGAGAGAGGAGGAAGCAGGCTCCCTGCTGAGCAGAGAGCCCGATGCGGGCCTCGATCCCAGGACCCTGGGATCATGACCTGAGCCGAAGGCAGCGGCTTTAACCCACTGAGCCACCCAGGCGCCCGGAAGAAGTAGTTTATAGATGTCAATTATACCAGTTGATTGATGATGCTGTTGAGTTCAACTATGTTCTATTTTCTACATGGTGGATATGTCCATTTCTGATAGAAGGGTATTACAGTCTCTAACTATAATTGCAGATTCATCTGCTCCTCCTTGCAGTTCTATCAGTTTTTCCTCATATATTTAATACTCTGTTGTTAGATGCCTACTCATTAAAGATTATTATGTCTTCTTGGAGAATTGACCCCTTTATCATTATTTAATGGCTCTCTTTCTTCTGATAATTTTCCTTGCTTTGCATGCTGCTCTGTCTGTAATCAATATAAGTAATCTAACTTTCTTTTGATTAGTGTTAGCATAGTATATCTTTCTTTGTTCATTTATTTTTTAATCTATATGTGTGTTTATATTTAAAGTGGGGTTTTTGCGATGTCTGGGTGGCTTAGTCAGGTGGGCATCTACCTTTGGCTCAGGTCATGATCCCAGGGTCCTGGAGTTGAGCCCCATACTGGCTTCTTGCTCAGCAGGGAAATTGCCTCTCCCTCTGTGTGCCACTCCCCCTACTTCTGCTCTCTCTCTGACAAATAAATAAATCAAATCTTCAAAAAATATAAATAAACAAAAATAAAGTAGGTTTTTTTTAGACACTGTGTAGTTCTTTTGACTCAATTTGACTATTTTTATCTTTTAATTATTGTATTTGGACCATTGATGTTTAAAATGATTATTAATGTATTTGGACTAATATATATCTTATTTGTTGTTTTATCTTTATTACCTCGTTCTTTTTTTTTAAAAGATTTTATATATCTATTTGAGAGAGAACAAGTGAGAGAGAAAGCATGAGCAGGAGGAGGGGCAGAGGAAGAGGGAAGAAGGAGACTCCCCACTGAGCAGGGAGCCCATGGAGGGGCTTAATCTCAGGACCCTGGGATCATGACCTGAGCTGAATGCAACACTTAACAGACCAAGCCACCTAGGTGCCCCTATTGCCTTATTCTTTGTTCCTATTCTTGTCTTCCACCTTTCTTCCCCTACCAGTTATGGCACTTATGGTTTTATTTTTTTATTTATTTATTTTTTTAAAGATTTTATTTATTCATTTGACACAGAGAGAGAGATTACAAGTAGGCAGAGAGGCAGGCAGAGAGAGAGAGAGGAGGAAGCAGGCTCCCTGCCGAGCAGAGAGCCAGATGTGGGCCTCGATCCCAGGACCCTGGGATCATGACCTGAGCCGAAGGCAGCGGCTTTAACCCACTGAGCCACCCAGGCGCCCGCACTTATGGTTTTAATTAAGCATTTTATATGATTCTATTTTCTCTCCTTTGTTAATATATAAATTATGCCTTTAAAAATTATTTATTTTTTTTTATTTTTTTTAAAGATTTTATTTATTTATTTGACAGAGAGATCAGATCACAAGTAGGCAGAGAGGCAGGCAGAGAGACAGGAGGAAGCAGGCTCCCCACTGAGTAGGGAGCCCGATACGAGCCTTGATCCCAGGACCCTGAGATCATGACCTGAGCCGAAGGCAGAGGCTTTAACCCACTGAGTCACCCAGGCGCCCACCTTTTTTTTTTTTTTTTAAAGGTGCCCCATCAGGTTTACTTTCTTCATTAGAATACTTACTCTAGGTTTCAGCTCAGGTCATGATCTCAGGGTCATAGGATCAAACCCTGCATTGGGCTTTGTGCTCAGCATGCAGTCTGCTTGAGATTCTCTTCCTCTCCCTCTGTCCCTCCCCCTGCTCACATACACTCTCTCTATAAAATAAATTAATCTTAAAACAAAAGAACACTTAATATATTAATCATAGTTGTTTTAAATTGATGATCTGGGGGCACCTGGATGGCTCAGTCATTTAAGTGTCTGCCTTCAGCTCAGGTCATGATCCCAGACTCCTGGGATGGAGCCTGCATTGGGATCCTTGCTCCGCAGGGAGCCTGATTCTCCCTTTGGCTGCAGCTCTGTCTACTTGTATGTGCTCTCTCTCTCTGACAAATAAATAAAATCTTAAAAAAATAAAGCTTTAAAAATAATTTAATAAACTAATCAATGATCTGATAATTCCAACATCCCTAACATATCTAAGTCTGATTCTGATGTTTGCTCTCTCACTTCAAACTGGTTTTTGCCTTTTTGTATGCCTTCTAATTTTTTGTTGAGAGCCAGGCATTATAAGGGGGCCTTGCTCAGTTGGTTAAGTGTCTGCCTTTGGCTCAGGTTGTGATCTTGGGGTCCTGGGATCAAGTCCCACATCTGGCTTCCTACTTAGCAGGGAGTCTGCTTCTCCCTCTCCACCTCCCCTCCACCCCCCCTCCACTCATGGGTACTCTCTCTCTCTCATGAATAAATAAAGAAATAAATAAGTAAATAAAATATTTTATTTATTTATTTTTTTTTTTTTTAAAGATTTTATTTATTCACTTGACACAGAGAGAGAGATCACAAGTAGGCAGAGAGGCAGGCAGAGAGAGAGGAGAGAGGAGGAAGCAGGCTCCCCGCCGAGCAGAGAGCCCGATGTGGGCCTCGATCCCAGGACCCTGGGATCATGACCTGAGCCGAAGGCAGCGGCCCTAACCCACTGAGCCACCCAGGCGCCCTAAAATATTTTTTTTTAAATGGAAAAAAAAAAAGAAATAAAGGAAAGAAAAGAAAAGAAAAGAAAAAAAGAAAAGAAAGCCAGACGATATATACTGGGTAAAAGGAATGCTGATAAATAGCCCTTTAGTGATGTGATGGTAAGGAGTGGAAAGAGGGGTAGCATTCTGCAGTCCCTATAATTGGGTCTAAGTCTTTTAGTGAGCCTGTCCTCCTAGGCTTTGAACTTCACAAATGTTTCTCAGCCCCTACCACCCCAATCTTGGAGAAGACAAGATGGCTGGCGAGGGCTGGAGTTGCATATTTACCTTTTCCCTGGTCATTTTATTTATTTATTTATTTATTTATTTATTTATTTATTTATTTATTTCCCCCCTGGTCATTTTAAATTCTGACAAAACCTAAACAGTTTAGGATCTGATAAAATAGTTTCTCTTGAAGACAGGCTTTCTTAAGAACAGAATGTTCTTTGTTTCAAAATGGTTGCTTTTCCTCTGAGAAGCCCAATGGGATTTTTCTCTGATCTTTCCTGTGAGGAGCTTACGAGGACTTCAGGAGATAAAACTCAGAAAAATGAGAGAACCCCCTTGGGGTTTTTAGCTGATAGACCTGGCCACTGGCAATTCATCAGTTGCAATTCAGGTTTTCCTACTTTGGCACTGGTTTCCACAGAGGTTTTTGCTTGTGGGGTTTTGTCCTGTTAAATTGTGATTCTCTAGTCACCTATTGTCTCCAGTTTTAGGGGAACCGGTTTGCCCTCTCTTCACTTCTCTGACAGATCACGGAAAAGATATTGATTTTTTAGTTTGTTCAGTTTTAATTTGTTGTTAGGGCAGGCAAGTTACTTCCAAGGTCCTTAAGTGCCTGACTAGAAATTGGAAGTCTTCTTGAATGGTTTTAAATACCAGTTTTTGTTCTCAACAGTCATAGCAAATACATTTTTTGTTTGTTTCTATGCCTGAATTAGTTCTCAAATGATTGACCTCAAATGATCAAGTACTTGGTAAGCAGTACTGACATAAAATCAGCATAGTTAAGAGGCTGGGTCTCACCTACGTGGGTCTAGAAACTGGATCTTTTTAAGTGTGCTTGTGCTGATGGCCTCATAGTTTCTGATTCATAATAAGCTCACAAGAAATCAAGGTATGAATTAGAATGATAATTGATTGTCTTATAGGACATTCCTTTCTTTCTTTTCAAAGATTTATCTTTTGGGGGGGGTGCAGAGAGAGGGAGAGAGTGTCTTAAGCAGACTCCATGCTGAGCCCAGAGCCAGATATGGGGCTCAATCTCACAATCTTGAGATCACGAACTGAGCCAAAACCAAGAGTCAGACGCTTAACCAACTGTGCCTTCAGGCATCCCAGGGACATTCCTTTCTAGGTTTTAGATATTCAAGTCTCCTAAGTGGGCACTTCCAGACTTCCAAGTATGAGAGTAGAAAAAAACTTAAGAGTTTTGTCATCCAAGTAATGGAGAATGCTTGTGTGATCTGTCTCTACCCACAATAGAGAAAAACCTCTGTAGGGACTGGACATTTCATATAGTTCTAATCCAACGTTAGCAGATCCAGTGTTATTATTAGTCTAATTGTGACTACTACTAATAAAGACACCATTTATGGGATGATTCTTTGTGCCAGGAATTATGCTAAGCATGTAATCCTCACAAAATCTTCAGAGATAAAGATAATTACACTTTGGTAGATTAGTAAGGTTAAATGATTTAATCAAGATCACACACCCACTTAAGAAAGCCCTGAGCCAGGGTTCAAAAGTAGAGCTCTCCGAGCCCACCAGCATACTATATGGATCTCAACCATTCTTGAACTATTTTTTTTAGTTTCTATTTAAACCAAACCCTTTGTGTTAAATACATCCTTTATTCTGATAGGTTATTGTAAATAAAGTTATACATGATTCAGTTTTAGCTTTGGCCAGTTAATAAGGGTGATTGTGAAAAGTTTTCTATGAAATTTTATAACCTAGAGTATATTAAGCATATAAAAGAAATGTAGAAGATATTATAATAAATGCTTATGAACCCACTGTGAGGATTCTTGTACATTAGCATCAGTCTCTTCTTTATAAAGAGATTCTTTTATTAAAAAAAATTTTGGGGGTCCCCTGCAGGACTCAGACAGTTAAGTGATAGCTTTAGACGTGGGTCATGATCCCAGGGTCCTGGAATTGAGTCCCACATCGGGCTCCCTGCTCAGTGGGGTGCTTGCTTCTCCCTCTGCCTGCTGCTTCCCCTGCTTGTGCTTTCTCTCCCTATCTCTGTCTCTATGACAAGTAAATAAATAAAATCTTTTAAAAAAGAAATAAAAATAAAAATAATTTTTAATGATCATTTATTTATTTTAGAGAGAGCACACATGAGTGGGGGGAGGGGCAGAGAGAGAAGGAGAGAGAGAATCCTCAAGCAGATCCCCCACCAAGTATGGAGCCTGATGCGGGGCTACATTCCAAGACCACGAGATCATGACCTGAGTGGAAACATAGAGTTTGCCTCCTAACCGACTGAGCCACCCTGGTGCCCCGGAGATTTTTTAAAAATATAAATCAATCAGATCACTTTTCTTCGTGAAACCCTGTGTTGCCTTTCCACATCTAAATATATCCTCGAAGTACCAATGAACCACTATGCCCTACACAATCTCTATTTTCCCTCTAGCTATTGACACCCAAGCTGCACTCACCTTGCTGCGCCTCGAAGGTCTCAAGCATTTCCTGTCCCAGAGCCTCTGTGCCTATCTCTCCTTCCATCTGCCCCCTACTCTGATCTCAGTATACTCACAGGATTAAGTTTAGTGGAAAAACAGTGGCATAAACAATATAGACACTTATTCATCCGTCATGTTCAAGACACCTTGAGGTAGGCATTCCAGAGATAGCATAAAGTCCATGGTTTCAAAGAACCCACATTCCTTCTATCTTGTTTCTTTGCCATGTGTGGCTTCCACTGTCAGACTTTTTGAAGTGAACCGTTGCTGTCTAAGGATAATCTCATCTACACTCGTGGCATCTTTAGAGGGCAATTATAAGGTGCTCTTTTAAGCAGAACTTGTTTCTAATTACCCTTCTTGTAAAAATGTAGTTGAGCTTGATGTTTTTGGGCCACCTATGGCCCAGGAGTATTCAGATTTCTTTTGTTTTAGCAACAGAAGCCTTTTTAAAAATTAAAAATAAATGATATAAATATTTTTATATAATCACTTGTATTAACTGGTCAAAGATAAAACTAAATCATTTATTAAGGGTTTTTTTTAAAGATTTTATTTATTTATTTATTTGACACAGAGAGAGAGATCACAAGTAGGCAGAGAGGCAGGCAGAGAGAGAGAGGAGGAAGCAGGCTCCCCACTGAGCAGGGAGCCCGATGTGGGGCTCAATCCCAGGATCCTGAGATCATGACCTGAGCTGAAGGCAGAGGCTTTAACCCACTGAGCCACCCAGGCACCCCATTTATCAAGGTTTTTATTTATTTGTTTGTCAGAGAGAGAGAGAGAGAGAGAGAGAATACAAGCAGGGGAGCAGCAGGAAGAGGGAGAAGCAGGCTCCCCACTGAGCAGTGAGCCAGATGAAGGACTTGATCTCAGGACTCTGGAATCATGACCTGACCTTAACTGACTGAGCCACCCAGGTGCCCCTAAAATGGAATCATTAATAAAAATTAATAACTAATTCTATAATAACCTATCAGAATAATGAACGTGTTTAACCCAAACAGGTTGGTCTAAATAGAAGCTAAACAATGATAGTCCAAGAATTGTTGAGAGTCCATATAGTATTTATAAAATAAACTCCAATATATACAAAATATATTTATTGTTATTTATATATTAAAATTTATAGCATTCATTTACTATGACGTTAGTCAATGAAAAAAGTATTTTTGATGAGGTCGAAATTGTTGTTAAAAGGGTTTATTATGGTTGCAGAAAGTCTCTGAAATAAACTCATTTCTGCATTTGTTTTGGTTGTACAGTATTGAGAAAAATATGATTTGTAGACCAGTAGTGAGAAATGGTTTCAGGTTTTTGTATTATTTGGATTATCTTAGTAATTTTGTGATTTTTCTTTGATTAAACAGATGACAAGAGTGGATGTATTCTGAAATACACATAAGGATCCACAAGTAGACACACACAGGTTTCCAACATGTTAAACTTTGGTGGATCGTGCGTGAAAGAGCACTGGATATTTTTGTACAATTTCTTAAATGTTTTGAATAAATAAGGAAATACTTAAACACATTGTCGTTTACTGGCTTTTTAAAAAACTGCTTTGTTGAAATTTAGATGCCATAAATTTTAAGTGTGCAATCCAATGAATTTAGTAAATTTAAGGACTTGTGTAACCATTACTAATCCAGTTTTAGAACCTGCCTATTGCCTCAAAAACCTACCTTCAAACCTATGTTTCCAGGGCGCCTGGGTGGCTCAGTGGGTTAAAGCCACTGCCTTCGGCTCAGGTCATGATCCCAGGGTCCTGGGATCGAGGCCCACGTCGGGCTCTCTGCTCAGCAGGGAGCCTGCTTCCTTCTCTCTCCTCTCTCTCTGCCTGCCTCTCTGCCGACTTGTGATCTCTCTCTCTGNAAATAAAAACTTTAAAAAAAAAAAATATTAAAAAAAAAAAAAAACAAAAAAACAAAAAAAAAACCTATGTTTCCTGATGCCAGTTACACCCCCTGTACCCCCTTCCCTTATTTCTCAACCTTCCAGTGAGAAAGGTAGTTGGTCTCCTGGAAGCTGGTGTGTAATCTGTGTAAAAATATCCATGGTCTTTGTTCCTTTTTTTTTTTTTTTTTTTTTAAGATTTTTTTATTTATTTGACACAGAGAGAGAGAGATCACAAGTAGGCAGAGGCAGGCAGAGAGAGAGGGAGAAGCAGGCTCCCTGCCGAGCAGGGAGCCCGATATGGGCCTCGATCCCAGGACCCTGAGATCATGACCTGAGCCGAAGGCAGAGGCTTTAACCCACTGAGCCACCCAGGCGCCCAATGGTCTTTGTTCCTATAAAAATGACCACTATAGGGGCGCCTGGGTGGCTCCGATCTTAAACATCTGCTTTTGGCTCAGGTCATGATCCTGGAGTCCTGGGATTAAGTTCCGCATCGGGCTCCTTGCTTAGTGGGGAGCCTGCCTCTTCATCTCCCTCTGCTGCTCCCCCTTGCTGTGCTCTCTCTCTCTCTCTCTCACAAATAAATAAAATCATAAAAAAGTGTCCAATATAGCTATAGAACTTGTAGTGAAAGGTAAAAGCTAAAAGTGATTTTGTCATTGCGAGGCCTGGGAGCAAATTCATTTTATGCGCCGTGTAATAATGTATAACTGGTACTGAAGCATGTTACGTGTTGAACTGGAATGTTCCTGTGGTATCAGAGGACAATTCTGATGTCCAGCGTTTTCACCATCTAACAATATCTCATTGATTGGCAAGTTGCGGGTGACATTGTCTATGGACTTTGATGCCGACAAGAAGGGAGATTTAAAATCCCAACGGAGGACATACTTGCCGGTTTTGATACTGAAACTTCTGTTAGTGGTTTCACACACAGAATCCCACATGTAGTCAAGGAATAATTACTGTCTTTCACAAACTCTAGTAGCGTTTGTTTCTGAGAGAACGCTTGTTGCTCCTATGAAACTGCTGGAGAAGTTGGCCTATTTGCCCCTCAGCAAAAGATGCAACACTACCCAGGACTTTTGGCAGATTGGCTCCATGGGATTTAAGACTCCCTTTTTGTGGAGCTGGTAAGGTGACAAGGCGCTTCCAAAAAAATACACACGACCCTTGTCTGGTAGGCTGACTAAGCAAGTATGGAAGAAGCACTATAAGAGTAGTAGACCTTATTCATAAAGTGTTCGGTGACAATGGGCAGCTGGTTATATTGAAATGTACCATGGCCTACTAGTACAGTAGGTTGGAAAGAAGTCATATAAAGGATAGGTTTGGGTAGAAGCTTCTTCCTCAATTAGCAAATGACGAAGCCCTGCCAGTTGTCTGGTAGGGCCAGGAGTGGGGATCACACAGTTCTTCGTGGCTGACCCCATGTTTAAGACCATATTGCTGAAACAGGGGACCAAGAGGAAAGACCCCCTTGCTTAGATCTGTGCAGTGTGGACTGCTGTTACCTGATGAGTTCAGTACCACCTCCTACCCAGACCTTTATCCTTTCAGGAACAAACCCGCCTAGATTCTTAATGGGCCCCTGATTTGTTGCTGGCCCAGCTACAAGGTCTACTCCTTGTGTTGGCCCCCAACTGTACATACCCACACCCCTACCCTCTAGGGCCTTAGCCCACATGGAGGGCCTCAGAGCAGGGGGGGGGGCCAGCCTGGGCTCAGAAGGATGTTGTATGCTCAGCCCTAGTTTGGATCTCTGAGACTCACAGGCTGGTGCACTCTGGCGTAGCCCTGATGAGGCCAGACAGCCCTGGGGGAATCCATAACATCTGCTTTGCTGAATGTGCCACAAGGCAAATCCTCCATCCCCAGGCCTACAGGTCCCTCGCACACTGTCAAACTTTGTGTCTTCCCCACCTCCCTTTGGCCTTCTCACTAAGCACCTTTCCATGCCACCATTCAGATGGAGGAAGACCTGGGAACTTTGAAGCATGTAAGCCACCCCCACCGCTGCACCTGCAAGCAAGCGGGCCACCCCCATTCTTGCCCCCGGGGTGGGGGGTGGGCAATGCTGATGGGTGATGCTGATGACATCATCACCACAGGAGAATGAAGACAGCTACCACCCAGGTTACTTAGGGAAAGTTGGTATGTGGCGTTACTGCTTAAATTGGACCCAGAGCTTCTACCCAACTGTGGACCTTGATAAACAACGGATATTGATTAGAGCAGACATAAGCAGGTAAATGTTGCCAAAAGCAAGACTGGAGGGGCTGCTGTCAGTGACGTGGTGCATTCAGGCTACTGCAAAGTTCTGCAGAAAGGAGAGCTCCCAAGGCAGCCTGTCGTCAGGAGGGCCAAATTCTTCAGCAAAAGAGTTAAGAAGATGAAGGATACGTGTCTGCGAACCTGGGTGGGAATGGGTGCTGTGTCTGGTAGCTTGAAGCCACATGGAGGGAGGTTCTTAATGCTAACAAATGCTTTAAAAAGAAAAAAAGAATGAACGGGCCTACAGCAGGGGCTCATACCCCCTTCTCTAGCTGACATCGGTCAAAGTATGTCAGGAACTTGATGGAACTTAAAGTTGTCAGAACTGTCAGGCCTTAGTGACAATGGGGCACAGGTTAGCGTGGTTCCTAGAATCTCCCATTGGCATAGTCCAAACCTAGTTTGGAGGTGGAAACAAATCTCGGATTGGACTATGGACTGATGCGAGTATATGGCTGAGCTCTTTGAGCCAATATCCAGAAGGTGTAACTGAAAGTGCTGAATGCATTATAGGAAGTATATTTTTAAAAAATTCCTCAAGCCGATTTGCAATCATTCTCCTTTCCCATCCCAAACCCCAGACAACCACTAACCTGCTCTCTGACTTTATAGCTTTGCCTTCTCTAGGTGTTTTGCTAAATGCAATCCTACAATCTTTTTTTTGCCTGGCGTCTTTCACTGAGCATGTTTTTGAGGTCCATCTGTCTTATAGCATGAATCATTCATTTTTATTCCTGAATAGTATTCTATTGTGTGGATATACCAAATTTTATTTATTTTCTTGCCAGTTGACAGACATTCGGGTTGTTTCCAATTTTGGGGTATTGTGAATAATGCTACTCTTAACACTCGTTTACAGGTTTTGTGTGAATATATGTTATTTCTTTCATATAGATTCCTAAGAGTGAAGTCGCTGAGTTATATGGTAAATTTATGTTTCACTTTTTCAGAAACTGCCAAACCATTTTTCCAGAGTAATTGTACCATTTTATATTCCCACCAGCAATGTATGAGGATTCCAGTTTTTCCACATTCTCTCCCTAACACTTGTTAATTGTGTCTTTTTGATTTTAGCCATTTTAGTGGTATGCAGTGGGATCTCACTGTGACTTTAGTTGTTATTTCCATAATGACTAATGATGTTGAACATCTCTTCCTGTGCTTATTGGTCATTCAGATATTTTTGCAGAAATGTCTACATAAATTTTTTGCCCATTTTTTTTAAAGATTTCATTTGAGATTTTTAAAAAAGATTTTATTTATTTATTTGAGAGAGAGAAAGCGAAAGACAGACAGGAGACGGGGAAGGGCAGAGGGAGAGGGAGAAGCGGATTCCCCGTTGAGCAGGGAGCCCAAGGATCACCACCTGAGCCAAGGGCAGACGCCCAGCCAACGGAGCTACCCAGGCACCCTCTTTTGTGCATTTTTAAAACTAGGTTATTTTTTTGATATTGAGTTGTAAGTGTTCCTTATAAATTCTGGATACGAATAGTTCTTCTGTACTACACTTAAAAAAAAAAGGTATATGCAGTATTTACATTTTTAATTTCACTATAAAATGGAACCACAAATGTATGAATATTATTTAGGGAAAAAATATCCATGCTATTGGTACAAGTTGTTTATCAGATATATGACTTGCAAATATTTTCTCTAAATGGCTAAACTATCTTAAAAACATTTACGTAAAAAGGTCACCGAGTCCCTGAAGCCTCTCCTTGGTACCTGGAATTATCAGACCATAATTTGAAACCCACTGCCGGTGAGAATTTCAGTGGCATTTAAACTCGGAAAGCTGAGTAGCTCATCTCCAGCTGAATCAAAGGGACTTTACAGCTAACCAAATGCCCTTCTAATTCTGTAAATGAACTCAAAGACACTTGCAATGCCTGTGTGCAAGGTTTTTCGGAGCACTGGAAGCAGAGCTTAAATTGAGGATAAACAAAACCATCAGTAGTCATGGAGTTCAGGTAAGGCAACAGAACAAAGAGAGAAAGTCATTATTTCCTGAAAAGATTGAGGTTTTCTTTGCTGGCTTGTGATAAAGGAATTTAAACATCAAGGAGAAGTGAGGAAGTACTGAACTATGTAGAAAGCCAGCTTTAATAATAGAAGTCCACCTCAAGGACTGTTGTTTTAAATAACAACAACAACAACAAAAAACTCATGCTGTTAAGGGAATTGGATTGTGTTCAGGGTATAAGGGCCAACTTGCACACATTGCCCTCAAACCACCCCCTGCTTCCTTTGCATTTATGATTTTTTATATATATTTCTTTTTGTATAACTCATTAAACTAACTTCATTTGTTCATTTAACAATGAATTTACTAAGTACCTATTAAAAAGCTAGAAACTGGCCTTAAAATGTAATTCATACACTTTTAAGGAAAATACTTAAGGAAGCATTTATAAAATAATGGATTAAGTACTAAAACATATTTTATAAGTATGTATATTTATAAGTATTAAAATAATACCATGAAATAAAAAATTGTTTCTTTGAAAACATCAACAAAACAGACAGACCTTTAGCTACATTGACTAAGAACAAAGAAGACTCAAATTACTGACAATAGTTGGGACATTACTACTGATTTCATAGAAGTAAACATGTTATGAAAGAACACTATGAACAATCGTCCATCAACAAATTAGATAACCTACTAAAGAGGGACAAATTCCCGGAAACATGCAATCTGCCAAATGAACTCATGAAGAAATAGAAAAATTAAGGGGCACCTGGATGACTTCCTTTTCTATACCACATCAATGAAAATCTGAAAAGAAAATTAAGAAAACAATTTCACTTACAACAGTATAAAAACCAATAAACTACTTAGCAATAAACTTAATCAAGAAGGTGAAAGACTTATACACTGAAAACTACAAAATACTGCTGAAAGAAATTAAAGAAAAGATAAATAAGTGGGAAGACATCATGTGACGATGGATTAGACTATTTAATATTGTTAAGATGACAGCGCTACCCAAAACAATTTACAGATTGAGTGTAATTATCAAAATCCCAATGGCATTTTTTTGCAGAAACAGAAAAACCCATCCCAAAATGCATGTGAATCTCAAGGGACCCTGGATAGCAAAAATAATCTTGAAAATGAAGAACAAATTTAGAAGTTTCACATTTTGATTCCAAAACTTACTACCAAGCTAGTATAATAACAACAGTGTGGCACTGGCATAAGGACAGGCATAGAGACCAATGGAATAGAATGAAGAGCTTCGAAATAACTCCATGCCTGTATGCTCAATTTTCAACAAGGGGTACAAAGGTCATTTAATGGGAAAAAGGTAGTATTTTCAAGAAATGGTGTTGGGAAGACTGTATATCCACATGCAAAAGAATGCAGTTGGACCTTTTCCTTACACCATGGACAGAAAACACGCAAGATGGATTGAAGACCTAAAGTTAAGAGCTAAAACTGGAAAATCCTTAGAAGAAAACGCAGGTGAAAGTCATTATGACATTGGATTTGGCAATGATTTCTTGGATGTGACACTTGCTTGTTTTACGGCATGCTTTCCATCCTTGGTTCGTGACCTTTACATGACAATAACAGCCCTCAAACATTATGACTGCAAAATGGCTACTGGACATTTCCAAACATCCTTATGTGTGTGGGGGGAGCATTATGCAAATATTTATGAAAAACATATGACAATATTTATGAATAAAATTATTTGGTCTCTGAAATTTGTTTCAAAATAATTTGTGGGAGGGCGCCTGGGTGGCTCAGTCAGTTGAGCATCTGACTTCGGCTCAGGTCATGATCCCAGGGTCCTGGGATCGGAGCCCCACATCAGGCTCCCTGCTCAGTGGGGAGCATGCTTCTCCCTCTCCCTCTGTTCCCCCCCCACTTGTGCTTGCTCTCTCTCTTTCTCAAATAAATAAATAAATAAAAACTTGAAAACATTCTTCAAAAAAATAATTTGTGGGAAAGGGAGAGAAAAGGGGAATCTGAATAAAATTAAGATTGGCCACTAGTGGCTGATTACTACCTTGGGCCTCATCATATTTTTTTCTACTTGTCAAATGTTTGTAATTTTCCATAATAACACGAAAAAGTAAAAAAAAGATGACAGATATATTTGAGGACTTTTGTTTTCATCTTTTGCAGCATAAGATACTCTGAAACTATGCAGGTACATAATATATAAAAATGCTTCATTAAATATTAAAACCCACTTTTAGATGATTGAGTCAACTACCATCAGTAATGGAGCAAAGACCAAGCAGATAAGCTAATTCTTGAAGCCCCTGGGTATCTGAGATATACAGTGGCCTTTATGATCTGAACTGCATTGCACAGAGGGGATGGGGCCAAAGCCTTGAGCTGGCATAAAATGGAAGCATAATGCCTAGACCCAGGAGAAGTATACCCTCAGAAAGGGCAAACTAGAAAGGAAACCTACCCTGCCAAGGTAGGCCACAAAAAAGCATTGCTATCTTGGCCTACATTATGAATGGACATTTTTAAAAGAAGAAAAAAAAAGTCCCCAGAGAATTTGTAGCCACTGTCCAAGTCTTATGCTGTTTGGGAGCTGAATCCATGCTATTTACCTGATCCAAAAACATGAGCCTATAATTTATGAGGATGGGTAATATCCCCAGATGTCTGAGAGAAGGAAATCTAACTTTTCCAGATGAATGTATCTTCAACTAGGCCTCAAAGAATTCCTATAGGTAGATTGCCCAAAAAACTTAAAAAGTTAGAAAACAAACATCAGTGAGCAAGCCATAGGTAACAGAACCAGAACCACAAAGGACTAAGAGATTATAATTATCAGAATTAAAATGAAAAATAATTCTGCTTGAAGTGCTTTAAAATGTAAAAAAAAAAAAGGTACTGAATGAACATGAATACAAATGAATACATGAATACAAATAGGAGACTATCAAATAATTAGGCCAATTTGAGGAAGAACAAAATACTACTTTTAGAAATGAAAAGGATCCCTAATCATTGAGGTTAAGAATTTGGATAGAAGGGGCGCCTGGGTGGCTCAGTCACTGAGCGTCTGCCTTCAGCTCAGGTCATGATCTCTGGGTCCTGGGATCGAGCCCCACATTGGGCTCCCTGTTTGGTGGGAAGCCTGCTTCTCCCTCCCCCAGTCCCTTGCTTGTGTTCCCTCTCTCGCTGTGTCTCTCTCCGTCAAATAAATAAAATCTTAAAAAAAAAAAAAAAGAATTCGGATAGAAGATAAATACAACTGTATAGAGAACAGAGAAGTTGTATCTGAAGCAATTAGCTAAGATACGACACAGAGAGAGAGAGAGGTGGAAAATATATGAGGGCTAAGAGATGTGGAGGAGCAGAAAGAGGGCCCATCAGAGTGTACATGCGTCTTCCTGTTTCTTGTAAGTGGAGCAGCCCTAGGCAACATCCCTAGCCAGAGCTTAGTAGTGACTTTTTCTGGTAGGATTAACACGATTTAATTCATTATCAGTCTTTTTCTTTTTTAAGATTTTGTTTATTTGACAGAGAGAGAGAGGGAGAAGCAGGCTCCCTGCTGAGCAGGGAGCCCAGTGTGGGGCTCGGTCCCAGGACACAAGGGATCATGACCTGAGTGGAAGGCAGAACTTAACTGACTGAGCCACCCAGGTGCTCCCATTAACAGTCATAAATTACTGAGGCTGGGAAGGCCAGGACAGCAGCTTAAATCTTACACTCTTCTGTTGAGGACAAACGTAATTTAGGGAAGCCGCAGCAGGGGAAGCACCGAGCTTATCCAGCAGTGTGGAAGACCTTCCCAAAGGCAGCTGGAGAGACTTCCGGCTTCCCATTTGGAAAGGACTTCCCAGCCAAAGGGCCACTCCATGGCTCTCAGTGCCCACTGCCCCCTTTACAGAGGGGAGGCGTGGAGATCTCTAGAGGCACTAGGGAGGCAAGATGGGCTGGGGGAGCTTCCCCACCAATGTGCTGCTGTGTCTCTGCCTCAGTATCCCCACTCACACAACACAGTCACACATTCCCTAGGCAGAACTCAACAGCCCTGTCTCTCACCATCCTCATCCCTGCCTTAGGCTTCAGACAGTGAGCCTGACTATGGCCTTCTGCTTGTGTGATTTGAATTCCTTTTATTTGGCCAAACTCGTTACCACCATTCCCTGCTTCTAGACCTAAGTCCCTCAACTTGCAAGCTTTAGTAAAATTCTTACCCTTTGGGGTTTCTTTCATGGAAATATCTATCTGGGGTTTGCAACTGCCTAGACTTTCTTGTTTTTCTTCTTTTATGTTCATAAGCGTGGCTCAGGGGATTTTGAAGGGTGAGCAAATTCATTCTATCTTCTTTGTCCAAACTTTTTTTCTTAGCAGTTCCTACAGGAAAAAATGGTGTCGTTATTTCTTGTATCAGTTCTAATGTAGAGCCAAAATGTGAGCCTAAGTTGTTTACTAGCTTTATCACCTGGGATAAATTGATTAATCTCACTATGCTTCAGTTTCATCTGCAATATAGAGATTTTAATAGAATCCACATAAGGGCATTGTTATAAAGGTAAAGCAGGTTTAAAACAAACAAACAAACAAAACCCCCAAAATTTAAAGGCACATAGAACACTCCTGGCAAGCAGCAAGTACTTAACAAATATTAGTTATGATTGGCATTGGGTAAAAAAAAAAAAAAGAAGTTACCTTATGTTTTCCAAATATGCACGATTTTATTTTTATCTTTTTTTTTTAAAGATTTTATTTATTTGACACACAGAGAGAGATTACAAGTAGGCAAAGAGGCAGGCAGAGAGACAAGGAGAGGAGGAAGCAGGCTCCCCGCTGAGCAGAGAGCCTGATGCGGGCCTTGATCCCAGGACGCTGAGATCATGACCTGAGCCAAAAGCAGAGGCTTTAACCCACTGAGCCACTCAGGCGCCCTATTTTTATCTTTATTCAACCCTGTGACATGGGTATTATCATCCCTTTTGTGAGGCACAAAAGGGTCAAATAGCAAAAACTTGAGGTGAGATAAAATCTGGGTCCGTTCGGCTATGGCCTTGTTACACATAGAATAATAGGTGAATGTTCTGGGCGAAGTCGCACATGTTTGGCTTTGCTGACATCATCCATAATATTAAGCATGACGTCCAGATGTGAAAAAATTCTAAGTATCATGAATCATGTGTCATTTAATGCTCATTACACTTTGACTTCATTCACAACCAAGAACAAATTCTTCCCTCTGCAGGCAAAAAGTGTTTATAATAGTCGGTAATGGATCATGTGAAAGAGGTCTGTCACTTATGAAACCCTCGTCCATTTTTATAGCCTGGCAGTTCAGGTGAGGGTGGAGAGGCCCTGAACTGCATATGATAAACTTGCTTTTATTATTCAGTCAATAAATTTTTATCAATTATCAATTGTGTTCAAGGCTGAGAGAGGCAATATTCAGGACATACATGAAGGGGGACAATTTCCATTACTGACACCATAAGGTTTTTAGCTTCTCAGGTTCAAGATCTTGAAGTCAGCTCTAGCTCCTTTGTCTTTCACCTTCAGTGTTCTATCAGTTACCAGGTAGTATAGACTGTGCCTTTGCAAAGTTTCCCTCATGCCCCTTCCTTTAAAATTTTTTCCACCTTTGTTCTAGTTCAGTCTTTATTTTGTTCATTTCCAGGCTGAATTCTGCCTTCCCATATCCCCCATCCATTCTATATGCGGACAGATCTATCTTTTTTTTTTTTTTTTGAAGATTGTATTTTATTTCTTTGACACTGAGAGAGAGAGAGAGAGAGAGAGAGAGAGAGATCACAAGTAGGCTGAGAGGCAGGCAGAGAGAGAGGAGGAAGCAGGCTCCCTGCTGAGCAGAGAGCCCGATTTGGGGCTCTGTTCCCAGGACCCTGAGATCATGACCTGAGCTGAAGGCAGAGGCTTTAACCCACTGAGCCACCCAGGCACCCCCAGATCAATCTTTTTAACACTATTTTGACAAGGTCATCCCTCTACGCTAAGCTTTCATTAATTTCTCACTCTCATGATAAGTTTAAAGTCCTTAGCTTAGCATTCGAGGCATCCACAGTTTGGCCCCAGAAGATTCTTCCATATATCTTTTAGTGTGTTCCCGAGAATACAGTCTTAGAGATGCTTCTTGGGAGATGGGTTCTGTGAGTAGATGCTGTGTACATGCCCTGCAACGATGAAATTCACTTAATTAACTTGTTTTCATCTCTCATTTCTCCATCCTTCCATTCCTCATACATCCATAAAGTTTTTTGTTTAAGTAAATGTTTTTTTAAAAAGGTTATTTACTTATTTAAGTAATCTCTACACCCAGTGTGGGGCTCAAACTTGTAACCCTGAGATCAAGAGTCACATGCTCTACTGACTGAGCCAGCCAGGCACCCCAAGTTTAAGGAAACTTTTTTTTTTAAGATTTTTATTTTCTATTTGTCAGAGAGAGAGAGCATAAATCGTAACAGCAGGCAGAGGAAGAAGCAGGCTCTCTGCTAAGCAAGAAGCATAATGTGGGTCTCGATCCTAGGACCCTGGAATCATGACCTGAGCCAAAGGCAGATGCTTAACCAACTGAGCCACCCAGGTGCCCCTAAGTAAACTTTTTAATTGGAGTGTAACATAGATCCAGAATAAGTACAGAACATCTATGTAAACAGCTTAATGTATAGTTATAAGGTGAATATGCCTGTATATCTGCTGCCCAGCTCAAACACACAAATATCTATATACATATACATGTGTACACATTGGTTTATTATCAATACCCCCAAGTCTCCGTGCTCCGCCTGAGTCATTGTCCCTTCCAAAGGTAACTACTCTTTTGACCTTTATGACTACATATGAGTTTTATCTGATTTTCGTTTGTTTATTTTTATAGTGCTATAACTGACATATAACAAACATATGTTTGATCTGGGTGGCAGATACACAGGTGTTTTCATTTTGTAACTGACATCAGGCTGTTTACTGAGATTTCTGTACTTATTCCAAATGTGTGTTATACTTCAATTAAAAAGCTTACTTAAACAAAGGACTTTATGGATATGTGAAATTTAGTTTGCTGCACTTTCAACATTTTAAAAAAAGGTTTTATTTATTTATTTTTGAGAAAGACAGCGAGAGGGACAGAAAGACCAGGAGAGGCAGAGGGAGAGGGACAGAGAATCTCAAGCAGTCTCTGGGCTGAGCACAGAGCCCCACATGGGGCTTGATCCCACAACGCCAAGATCATGACCTGAGCTGAAATCAAGAGTCAGATGCTTAACCGACTGTGCCATCCAGGTGTCCCATGAACTCTCAACATTTAACCTTTTAGCCTGTTTTGGAGGGAGAAATGTGACATCTTCTATCCCACTTTCTGAGTCTGCAGGTTCATTATCAGTACCTAATCATGCATTTTTTTCCCTTGTTGCTCATTTTTTTTTTAAAAGATTTTATTTATTTATTTCACAGAGGGAGAGAGATCACAAGGCAGCAGAGAGGCAGGCAGAGAGAGAGGGGGAAGCAGGCTCCCCGCTGAGCAGGGAGCCCGATGTGGGCTTCGATCCCAGGACCCTGAGATCATGACCTGAGCCGAAAGCAGAGGCATTAACCCACTGAGCCACCCAGGCGCCCGTTGTTGCTCATTTTTTAGGGCTTGGTTACCTCTGTGAACTTTATAACCAAATGAATTATTTCTTGTTTGGTCTCTTGTCAGCTCTATAAAGCAAATTTTATAAACCCAGGTAGTCTGGCTCCACATCTGGGCTCTTAACACCTCCACACCCCCCAACACACACACACACACACACACACACACACACACACACACACACGCACACACACACACACAGTCTCTTTCTGTTTTAATGCCTCCTTCTGTTCTCTTCTCCATGACTTCAAGACTTTGACAACTGGTTTAGGCATTTCCCTTCTCTCTAGGATGGTCACTACCTTGTCAAAATCTGTGTTTATTTATTTTTATTTATTTGTTTAAAAATATTTATTTTTTTAAAAGATTTATTTATTTATTTATTTGACACAGAGAGAGAGATCACAAGTAGGCAGAGAGGGGAGGAAGCAGGCTCCCTGCAGAGCAGAGAGCCCGATGTGGGCCTCGATCCCAGGATGCTGAGATCATGACCTGAGCCGAAAGCAGAGGCTTTAACCCACTGAGCCACCCAGGCGCTCTAAAAAGTATTTATTTATTTGAGAGCGTGCACACACGAGAAAGTGTGCACAACAGGGTGGGGCAGGGAGAGGGAGAGAGAGAATCTGAAGCACACTCCATGCTGTTTGCGGAGCCTGATGCAGGACTTGATCTCAGGACCCTAAGATCATGACCTGAGCCGGAACCAAGAGTTGGATGTTTAACTGACTGTGCTACCTAGGCACCCATATTTATTTATTTTTAAGATTTTATTTTCAAGAAGTAATCTCTACACCCAACATGGGGCTCAAACTCACAACCCCAAGATCAAGAGTTGCATGCTCCACCAACTGACCCAGCAGATGCCCCAAATTCTGTGTTTATTTAGATGATCAGCTTATCACCCTAGCTTCTGTGCTCTTTGATCTTCTCAACTTCATTTTGAGGGTAGGCAGAATTTTAAAGATACATTTATCCCCTAAACCGCAAGATTCCAATTCATTTACTGGTTATTTAACCAGACACCATTCTAGGTTCTATTCTGAGGAATTTCGAAATTATAATTAAAGTCCCAAATCAGTTGAGTCTAAAGTAGTGAGATTATCAAGGTGTGCCTGATTTAATTACATGAACACTTTGAAAGATAGAAGGGGAAGTCCGAGAGATTTGAAGTTTGAGAAGGACCTACGTTAAAGACGAAGGGAATCACGTAAGAAGGAATGTGGGCGGCCTGGAGGAGATGGTTGACGGCAAGCAAACAGGGACCTCACTCCTAAAGCTGCAAAGAACTGGACTCTTCGAATAACCTGACTTTAGCAGCATATTCTTCAGAGAAGAGCCTTCCTTTAGGTAGGAGCCCACTTGGCTGACACTTTGATTTGGCCCCATGATACACAGAGCAGAGCCTAGCCTAGCCGCCCTAGATTCCTGACCTCGAGAATTATGAGATAATAAATGAGTGTTGTTTTAAGATGCTAAATTGGTAGAAGACAAGTGTACCTCCCTTCCCCTTCCCTAATCCTATTGTCATGTCTAAACCCTGTGATCTTGTCAAACCTGGAATGCCAGCCTTAAATGCCAGTTGCCTTTTCAATGACCTCATGTTTCAACTCCTCAGCCTCCCCTCCATAGTTCCCTTTCCACCTGTCTCTTCCTGGCTTCACTTTCCTATGATGAGTCATTTTGCATGCTCAAGTCCTTGCTCCATTTTTCAGTGCCTTACCTACCCAGCAAAACCACACTCTAGAATTTATTCAACCTTCTAACCTTCTCTATCTTTATGAATGGGAATTCTTTGTGAATGGGAAAGCCATGCCCACTTGTGGCTTTGATACTGCTACATTTATAGAATTCAGTCTTAGGGGTCCCTGGTGTTGCTCTGCACTCTCTCCAGGTCCCTATTACTATTGGGAGGACAAATTTTCCCTCAACCATTTCAGATCCAGTGGGGTGGAGAAGGAGCTGAAAGTTAACTGACAACAGATTAAAGTAGAAAAGATAAGGTTTGTGGGGGTTTATATACCTACCAACTTAATAGGGGCAAAGGGGGCCAGGAAATAGAACTTCCATTGGAGAACAAAGGACTTTTAGTAAGACAAATGGGCTTTTAGAGAAACAAATGAAAGTATGACAGTTTGTGATAGCTCTTGTTTATGCAGTTTCTTATCCAGATGTGAGTGGTTGGTCTTTTTCTTGGCTGTGAAGCTCCCCCCGAGAGGGGATTTTGGGCTGTTTTACTCTCTGAAGGTCTTGCCTTTAGTCAGATAAGGGAAACTCCAAGAAGGCTTCTTCCAGCATCAGCTGTCTCTCAAATGTCTTCAGTTTAAAATAATATTCAAACCAACTCTGTGGGGCTGGGTGGTGATGTGGGGAACAAAGGCAAAAAGAAATGTAGATAAAATTAAATTTTCTCATAACCTGTAGCCCACTGACAAATACTTGCGGCAGGCCGAGTATAACGGTCCTTCAGGAACTCCCATGTGAATGCCTTGCTAGACCTTAGCTTGACAATAGCTAGGCCTCCAGGATCCCATGAGTCTTCTTTAGTATATGAAAATCCTTTTGGAAACCTCCCTTGGCTTTACCTCCTCTAATTCCATAGTATATAATCAGTTGCTCCTCACAATTCCTGGGCAGTCCTTTCTACCCACGGGTCCTGTCCCTGTGCCTTAATAAAAATATCTTCTGCACCCAAGACATCTCAAGAACTCTTTCTTGGCCTTTGGGTCTGAACCCAAACATTTCCACATCAGGTATTAGTGTCCTCTGTTTCCTTAGGGTCTTGTGGTAGACAGAATAATGGCATCCCAAAGATGTCGTGTCCTTTTTTTTTTTTTAAAGAGTGTATTTATTTATTTTTTAACAATTTTATTTATTTATTTGACAGAGAGAGAAACAGCTAGAGAGGGAACACAAGCAGGGGGAGTGGGAGAGGGAGAAGCAGGCCTCCTACGGAGCAGGGAGTCTGATGTGGGGCTTGATCCCAAGACACTGGGATCTCGACCTGAGCCAAAGTCAGACTCTTAACGGCTGAGCCATCCAGGCACCCCAAGATGGTTTTAAGAGATACTCCTTTCTCTTACCTTCCTGTTACAGTGAAACCTTTGTTAAGAGTTATCTACACCCTGTTTCCACTCCTTCACTTACTCATCAGTGTTCAGGCCCTTTAGACTGACCTTTCTCTCCTGGAGTTTATCAAAGGTCTCTGGTAGCTCTGCAAAGAGCCATAGGGGAACACAGTGACTACAGCCTCTTGCACTGTTTTTTTATTTGCTTTTTTACTGGTTTTTACTTGGGAGTAGTGAAAATAAATATACTTGGACCCATTACAGATGTTATATACATAACCCAAATGCCCCCAGGTCCATAATAAGCCCTGTCTGAAACCTGGACTTGCAAGGGGAAAACTGACCCTGAGAAACTCACCACTTGGAGTAAGCACTGAGGAAGGTACCGAGTCCTTACCAGCTTCTTGCACTTGGTGGCCAGGTTGGTGAATAGACTGAGCGCTCAGGGCAGCTGGGAAAGGCTAGGAAGGTATTAAAGCTCCTATGAGAAAGATGAAGAGAGCTTCGCATTGGTCTCTATAGGAACTTTGATAGTAGAATGACTGATTTTGCAGTTACAGGCCTAGGAAGTTTGTTCCTTTAAAAACAATACTGTTGGGCGCCTGGGTGGCTCAGTGGGTTAAAGCCTCTGCCTTCGGCTCAGGTCATGATCTCAGGGTCCTGGGATCGAGGCCCGCATCGGGCTCTCTGCTCAGCAGGGAGCCTGCTTCTTCCTCTCTCTGCCTGCCTCTCTGCCTACTTGTGATCTGATCTCTCTCTGTGTCAAATAAATAAATAAAATCTTTAAAAAAAAATAAAGACAATACTGTTTTTGATTTTGCTTTGGTTGCCATTCTTATACTAAGCCATACCGTTTATCAGCATTAAACAAATTTGTATCCTGTGCTTGTGTCTGTTGCTGACATTCTACCAAGCACTAACACCCTGGAAAAACCACACAGGCAAGTCCCCAACTGGTGTGATTATTGGAAAGGCATATTACCACCACCCGCGCCACAGAAAAAAGAAAAACTTCCCATTACTTTTAGAGTTTTCCAAAAGTGAGGCTTAATTGAATTCATGAATGAGTCTGTCTGCTCCTTTCACCTGAGGTCATCTTCCCTATTTGTCCATACATATTGCCTACAGAAGCACATGGCAACACCTCACCCCTGCGAGGCCCCATTCAAGATCTTCAGTGTGTGTTTCACCTGTGTGGACTCCAGATGTCCCCAAAGCTTTCAATTAGGATCGTAAAGAAATCCCCCCCCTTTTTTTAAGATTTTATTTATTTATTTGACAGAGAGAGACACAGCGAGAGAGGGAACACAAGCAGAGGGAGTGGCAGAGGGAGAAGCAGGCTTCCCACAGAGCAGGCAGCCCCATGCGGGGCTTGATCCCAGGACCCTGGGATCATGACCTGAGCAGATGCTTAACAACTGAGCCATCCAGGGGCCCCAAGAAATCCAATTTTGATAATTCTGTGTTTTGATTGCAAGGCTCATAAAATATGACAGTGACTTCAACTAGCTTGGAGACAGCCCAGCAGATCAACGTTCATCAGAGAACCAGTCTCCTGTGTCCTTGTTCTGCAACCTAAGAAATGGGAAAAGGCCTTACATAGGAAATTTGTGAATAAACCACAAATGATCATTAACATTAAAAAAGTTTACTCTCACTAAGTCTAAGAGATATAAATTGAAACACTGCCATTTGTTACCAGATTTAAAGAGATTAAAATTATATTCTATCCAGTATCTGTGAGAGCTCGGGTGAACAAGTGACCTTTTAAATTGTTAGGAGACTGTGAATTTGGCATGAATTATTTTGTGGGAATTCTCGCTATATGTATTAACAGCTGTTTGGGGTTTTTTTGTATTAATTTTTTTTAAGATTTTATTTATTTATTTGACAGAGAGAGAGTGAGAACAAGCACGGCGGGGGGGCGGGGGGGGGGAAGCAGATGCAGAGGGAGAAGCAGGCTCCTGCTGAGCAGGAAGCCCGGTTCAGGGGCTGGATCCCAGACCCTGAGCTGAAGGCAGATGCTTAACCGACTGAGCCACCCAGGTGCCCCTGTATTAAAAATTTTTAAATGAGCCATACCTTTTGCCTGAACAACGCCCCTTCTGGAATTTAACTGGATGTGTGCGATGACATAGCTACAAGGATGTTTTGTGAATAATAGGAAGACTAGTTAATTTAATTATGGCATATGACAAACAATTGAATACTATGCAACTATTCATTTTACAGTTGTAGAAAGATATAGAATGACAGGGAACCCTGTCTGCGCTTTGCAATGTAGCAGTTTACAAAATAATAATAGTTACCATCTATTGAATACTAACAAGTGTTAATAATTCTGTTCAGGGCTTTTTTTTTTTTTTTTAATTTATTTGACAGAGAGGGAGAGATTACAAGTAGGCAGAGAGGCAGGCAGAGAGAGAGGAGGAAGCAGGCTCCCCACCGAGCAGGGAGCCCGATGCGGGCCTCGATCCCAGGACCCTGAGATCATGACCTGAGCCGAAGGCAGAGGCTTTAACCCACTGAGCCACCCAGGCGCCCCTGTTCAGGGTTTTATACACATTATCTCAATCAATCTTTCTAACTATCCCGAGAGATTGTTTCCCCTGATTCATCTAAAGACCAAGTAATTAGTACAAGTGCAAATCTCCAGGGTTAGAAGAACCAGGATACAGATGCAGGCTACTGACTCCAGAGATGATGCCTTCTATCTTGTACTTATTGCATATAAGCCCATTTTTGTTTGTTTGTTTTTTAATACATAGGCACAGAAAAAGACTAAAAGCAGATAGTATGTGGATGCTGGGTTACAAGTCATTTTTATTTTCATCTTGCTTGATATTACAACAAGGGAGAGAAAAAAAAGTTTCGTTAAATGGGAAAAAGGAAAAGTGCCAGAATGGGAACACACTCAGTGGGAATCCCAATACTGGGCTCTACAAATAGTAGACAGTTACCCTTTTCTGGCAATATAGAAGAGGTTATGAGGTGGAGGTCAGAGAGCAGCAGTCGCAGAAGCTGTGAGGCCCCCCACTTATCCTCCTCTAAATTTCCACCTTGTGCAACTGGTCTCCTTTGGACCAGGTGACTCATCTGTATACTGGGAAGGTAATCTTTATGTGCCTCCTTCCCTATGCTCTGTGACCTAAAACACTCAGACACTAAAAGAGAAGACAGGGCAGTTGAAGATGATTAGCCCCAAATAAAATGCTAACTTATAAGCTAAAATGACTCATTCCTTAATAGTGCAAAACATTCGTGAAAGGCTGACTTTAATCTGAATTTATCAAACAATTTGATGGCAATGATCAGCTTTAGTGAGTATTAGAGTGAGATTAGGAATTAATGTAACTTTAGCGAGCATATACACTGATTTATCAATATGAAAAAATCAAATGTTTTTAAAAATTCGACTAAAAACAAGGTAGAAAGTTTTCTGTTTTAGTGATTTTTAGCCCTATTTTAGGTGAGGCTCTGTAAGTATTGTCATGTGTCTTTTACTGACTAAAACACTGACATTTTATTCATTTACTTTTTAAAAAAAGGTTTTATTTATTTATTTGTCAGAGAGAGAGAGAGAACACAAGCAGGGGGAGCAGTAGGCAGAGGGAGAAGCAGGCTCCCCGCTGAGCGAGGAGCCCCTCACGGAACTCAATTCCAGGACCCCAGGACCGTGACTTGCACCAAAGGCAGACCCTTCACAGACTGGGTCACCCAGGCAAACCTTATCGATTTACTTTTAAACAAAATTCTTTTTTCGAATATAAAAGTTGTATACCTGCATTAAAAAAATTCAGAAAATTACACTAAGATCGAAGGAAAAAAAAGAACCGTGATGTCATGACCCAGAAAAATAACATTTTCTTGTATTGCCAGCTATTTTCTATGCATAAGTTTTTGGTTTGTTTTTGTTTTACATATTGCAGAATGATATATTCAACCTATTATTAGTTTTTTTTAATGTGCTTCTTATCAATTTTATGTGTATTTTTTCCCCTATTTTTATAAGTCCCCTCTTGGAATTGCCTTTAGAATTTGCTGGCGATTTAAAAAATCTTTACTGACATCAGTAAAATTTTGTTCTTTAGGGGGTACTTTCAAATTTTGCAAACAGTTATTAAGAGCTGTCTCTGAACAACTTTTCTTGGTCCTGCCCTAAAGTGACAAATATATTTGTATATGTCTTTAAGTGTCTTTTTTTTTTTTAATTAATTAATTAATTAATTAATTTCACAGAGGGAGAGAGATCACAAGGAGGCAGAGAGGCAGGCAGAGAGAGAGAGAGGGGGAAGCAGGCTCCCCGCCGAGCAGGGAGCCCGATGCGGGCCTCGATCCCAGGACCCTGAGATCATGACCTGAGCCGAAAGCAGAGGCATTAACCCACTGAGCCACCCAGGCGCCCTTTAAGTGTCTTTTTAAAAAAGATTTTATTTATTTATTTGACAGAGAGAGACACAGCAAGAGAGGGAACACAAGCAGGGGGATGAGGGGGAGGGAGAAGCAGGCTCCCTACAGAGCAGGGAGCCCCATGCGGAGCTGGATTCCAGGACCCTGGGATCGTGACCTGAGCCAAAGGCAGACACTTAATGACTGAGCCACCCAGGTGCTCCTTTAAGTGTCTTTAAATAGATTAAAAATTAATCCAAAAAACCACTTTCACCCAAATGTTTGGGTACATCATGGATATGTACTTTAAAATCCTTTAAATGGTGCCTAGGTGGCTCAGTTTGCTAAACATCTATCTTTGGCTCAGATCCTGATCCCAGTGTCCTGGGATCTAGCCCTACATTCTGCTCCCTTGAGCTAATGAATTTAAATTAAAAAAGAACAAAATATACAGTATGGTATTTTTAATATTCTAAAAAATTATGTATAATCAATTTCTTATTTAGGCTTCCTGGCTAAAACTTCTCCTTTTTAAAGTAGGCTCCACACCCAACATAGGGCTTGAACTCATGACCCTGAAATCAAAGGTCACATACTCTACCAACTAAAGCCAGCCAGATGCCCCATGACTGATTCCCTGTAAAGGGTTAAGAATTAACAGTAATTCCTAGTGTTGCTTTAAATAATTTGATTTTTGTTTGTAAATGCAAACCAGAAGGTAGATATAAGTATTAATTTTCAAGGGTAGATGTAGCAGGCAAATTTTGTGAAAGCTATAAACGCACATAAAGCCTGATAACCAAATCTTTTCTTGAATATGCACACTTTCCAGCTTTCCCACACGAACAGTATTACAGAGAAGTATTTATTACAAGAATGTGCAGAGTACACTTAAACCGTTCATAGCAATATTTTCATTCAACTCCACCCCCTCTTCCGCCGGGGCCTCTTAGATTCAGTTCCTTAATTTATTGTCCTGGGGCGTAAGCACCTAATTTCTCAGAAGCTCATTTTATAGAGGACTACTTGCTCTCAGAGTGGGCAACGTGTGTGATGGGGAAAAAACCCCTCGGTGTCAGCGTCCCTCAGAGCTTAGGGGCGCGGGACACAGACAGCGACCAAATCCATCCAGGCTAGCGCTGGCACTCACCAGCCCGGGGAGCGTCCTGTGATATCAGGACTAATCACCACGGTCCCTTTCGTACAAACCCCGCAGGCGGGAGTTTTGGCTTTGTCCATGCGCGCTCCGGGAGAGTCATCTCCGTGACCTGGGTCGCGCAGGAGGGTGGCCCTCCAGCCAAAGCCGCGTTTGGTCTCCTGGCAGCGCCCCCCCGCGCTCCTCCCCGGCGCAGGGCGCTTTATCGCGGCCAGGCAGGCGGCGCTACTCCTATCGTCCGACCCCGAGGGAGCAGCCGCCCTGCGCTCCCCCGGCCTGCAGCGTGGGTAGCGGAGCCCTGGCTGCCCTGGCCCGCAGCCCGCCGCTCCTGACCGTCACCGTGCCCCCGGGCGGGCGCCTTCCCGGGCCGCTAGCCGCGCGTGTGAGTGCCAGCCTGGCGGGAGCGCGCGGACACCGTGGGTGGGCTGTCTGCCGAGCCGAGCGCGTGGGTCAGGGCGGGTCGCCCCGCGGGCTGGGGGCTGGGGGTCTGCCCCGCGCGCCGGCTCTGTGCTGAGTCCCGCGGGCTTCGAGATCGAGTCCAGAGCGCTCAGGACGCAAGAGGGAGTCCCTGACCCCCGGGCAGAGATTGGGAGTCGCCGGAAGGAAGCAGCCTGGAAGGGAGCCAGGGAGATGTTGGAAAAACTCTTCACGATTTAGAAAGCTCGGTACAGATGCTTGATGTCATTGTTAGGAGCTGCTTCCTTAGGGTCTGTTTGGAAGGTCTGGCTGACTCAGCTCAGCGTCTGTATAAACGATTGTTAGTGCTCTGCCTCTGGGCACACGGACTCCTGCGATCGATCGAAGACCTCGGTGGAACCGAACCTCGATTAAGCTGAGTGAGTAAGTGGTGAAAGCCATTTGGGATGTTGCGGGGCTTGAAAGGTTTGGTGGATATTGCGTGCACATTTGGTAGAAAATAGAAAACCTCAGTTGAGACGACTAGGTTTTAGTTAGTTCTTCCCAATTTCATTTGAAAATGAGTGTGAAATCCAAACTGAGAGTTCACACCGGCTTTTTAGAAGTCAGTGCCTTGCTGCACATTGATTTTGTGTCTGGTGGTGTGTGTTAAGAACCAGTCGGTAAACTCCTGCCTTTCTCCAAATGTATGAACCAAGAGTTGATAGATAGTAGATGGATAAAAACTTACCGAGCATGGAAGTTACTACAAGGTAGGACAGAAGTTTGTTAATATTAGTACTTTTAAAGGGATTAACCAATATATTTTATGTCTTTTTTTCTTAGCTCCAGGACATACATTTTTCAAAAAAGATTTTACTTTTATTTATTTATTTGAATGAGATCGCGAGAGAGGGTATATAAGCAGGAGGAGTGGGAGAGGGAGAAGCAGGCTTCCCGCAGAGCAGGGAGCCCGATGAGGGGCTCGAATCCAGGGCCCCAGGATCATGACCCAGCAACAGGCAGACACCAAAGGACTGAGCCACCCAGGCGCCCCCATAAATTTTTTTTTAAAGATTTTATTTATTTATTTGACAGAGACACAGCGAGAAGAGGGAACACAAGCAGGGAGAGTGGGGGAGGGAGAAGCAGGCTCCCTACAGAGCAGGGAACCGATGTGGAGCTCGATCCTAGAACTCTGGGATCATAACCGGAACAGAAGGCAGACTCCCAAGGACTGAGCCACCCAGGCACCCCAAGACATAAATTTTTGTCCACAACTTTGGATGGCTTGCTAAAAAGCTATTGAGCTGCCTTTTGTAATTTTTTTTTTTGCGGATAATTGGTTTTTAATGATTGACTTCCAAAAATTAACCAGCTTATTACAATTATTATTAAACATAGTACTAAAGCAGGGCGCCTGGATGGTTCAGTCCGCTAAGCATCTGCCTTTGGCTCAGATCATGATCCCAGGGTCTTGCTCAGCAGAAAGCCTGCTTCTCACTCTCCCCCGCCCCCCACTCATGCTCTCTCTTGTCTCTCAAATAAAATCTTAAAAAAAAAAAAATCATACTGAAGAAGTTAGAACAATACAGAAAAATACAAGACCAAAAAATTAGATTGTAAATTTACAGTTACAAAGGTAACTGTAATGTTGCCTAGTTTTATTTTCTTAGGAGTGGAAATTTAAAAGCTCATTCCACTTTTAGAAGAAGATAGATTTAGGAGCCCCTGGGTGGCCAGTGGCTTAAAGCCTCTGCCTTCTGCCCAGGTCGTGATCTCAGGGTCCTGGGATCGAGCCCCTTATTGAGCTCCCTGCTTGGAGGGGAGCCTGCTTCCCCCTCTCTCTCTCTGTCTGCCTCTCTGCCTACTTGCAATCTCTCTCTCTCTCTCTGTCAAATAAATAAGTAAAATCTTAGAGGAAAAAAGAGAAAAAGATAGATTTATAGTAACAAATGTGTATCGATTATCTTTGTTCCAGCCCCTGAGCATTCAGCAAAACAACTCCCTTAGGAAACACATTCTTTTGTGTTAAGATGCTATTAAAATACACTTATAGCCAAAATCTATTTCTGTATTTTTTTTATTAAGCATCCATGAAACATTTGAAGTAAGCATAAGTATTCCAAGTGGAAAATAAAATACAACCAAGTGTAAAGGGAAGCATGTTAAAATGGACTTGGACAGATGCTATGCAAATTAAAGTTGCCTCCTGGAAGCCATAATAAAAAGGGATGATTAGTCACACAGTTTGGTGAGGATAGAGGGGGAAACATACCAGCTCCATAGAAAAGCTTTTCCTGGCATTTACAAAAGATGCAGAGGAGATTAAATGGCTTGGGAGAGCATCCCAACGCAGTATGTGCAGTAGTATATTTCCTAGGACTGTTCGCTGTAGTTGCAATTTTCCTTACGCTAAGGGTTATAAGAAACCCTTGTTGGATGCTGAGACCCTTGGTCACACATGCTGTTGTTTGATGGTTTTGGGTTGAGTCAGGAATAAATCTAGATTTTATAGATAGATAGATGGATGGATGGATCTAATGTTCTTTAAATCCACTATATTTCTGTCAGGAGTTTTCGATAGAAGTTTGGCAGCAGTTAAAGGTTATATCAAGAGGGAAAGCTTAATCTGTGTTGCTTACTAGGGTGAAAGGTTAGGGTGAGATTTTTTAGTGAAAATTAAAGACCCCGAATGACCATTGTCTCTATAGGATATAGGATATATGGGTCTACCTACAGGAAGCTAAAGTTCATCCTTTAAAATATCAGTTCCCAGTTCACTCTAGGTTGTGAACCAGTGATGATAGTGTCTTGGTGGTTTGGGCTGCATTTCCCCCCCCAACCCAGCTTTATGAGACAAAGCTCACATATCCTACAGTTCGCCTACTTAAAGTGCGGTTTGTCGAACCGTCACATTTCATCATCCTCTCCCCTCAAAACCTACTCACCGTTACTTTCCCTTCTTGTGATAGGCTGGCCCCCATAGGTTTTTTTTTTTTTTTTTTAAATATTATTTATTTATTTATTTATTTGACACAGAGAGAGAGAGATTACAAGTAGGCAGAGAGGCAGGCAGAGAGAGAGGAGAGAGAAGGAAGCAGGATCCCTGCCGAGCAGAGAACCCGACGTGGGCCTCGATCCCAGGACCCTGGGATCATGACCTGAGCCGAAGGCAGAGGCTTTAACCACTGAGCCACCCAGGCGCCCCCCCATAGGTTTTTGAAGCAGGTATTCCACTTCACTGAGAGACTGTTAGAAAGTGGGTATCTGATTTTTGAGCCACACCGTTAGCTTATTCATAGAGATAAATATTCATTCAGAGAATCCTAACACGGGATGTTAGTAGTGTACTGGTTGTTTAAAAACCCAGGTGGGATGGGGTGTGAGTAAAGCAAAAGTGCTGTTCTCATTACGATTCCAATAAAGTTTTGCTTTTGACAGAAGGGTGGAGTAAAATCTTGGCAAGGTCTGCAACTGCACTGAATGAGGTTTCTTGCGCTTTACTGATCACTAGCCCAATCTCTTTGGGTTTGCAGCTGAGAAAAATCTTACTACTCTTCAGACCGGAGCTGGCTGGAGATTAGTACTTGGGGTCAGGTAGCATTAGGTCGTTGTCATTTCACTGGTATTAAGTTCTTCCAGCTAACTGCAAGGGTAAAATTGGAAGTCTGTTCCCTGGAGCTACAGACCACCCTTTGTGTTCTGACTCATAGGTAGATACATATCTCCCTACACCCCCAGGGAGATGTGTTCCATCTTACCTCATACAATGCCATCCCAACCCAGAGGCAAATTAGAGTGTTTTGAATTTTTCAACAAAAAGCAAGTTGCTATGTTTTTCTCCCTTCACTATTTCCACCCGTATAAGTGATGTGGTTTTGAAAACATAGGTGAGGTTTGCTGGGATGAGGTCTGGAGTCAGCAACCAGGAAATAATTCTTGAGACGTCTTTGGTCCAAAATGGCGGTTTTATGAAACAGGGACAGGGCCCCAGGGACAGAAGGAGCTGCAGTGGGGTTGTGAGGAACAATTGATTATGTACTATAGGGTTGGGGGAGGTAAGGGAATTAAAAGGGAGGTTTTCTTTCTTTTCTTTTTTTTTTTTTTTAAAGATTTTATTTATTTATTTCACAGAGGGAGAGAGATCACAAGGAGGCAGAGAGGCAGGCAGAGAGAGAGAGGGGGAAGCAGGCTCCCCGCCGAGCAGGGAGCCCGATGTGGGCCTCGATCCCAGGACCCTGAGATCATGACCTGAGCCGAAAGCAGAGGCTTTAACCCACTGAGCCACCCAGGCGCCCAAAAAGGGAGGTTTTCAAAAGAACTTTCATACACCAAAGAGGACCTACAAGATCCTGGAGGCCTTGCCATCATCAAGTAAAGGTTTTCCCTCTAGCAAGGCATTAACATTAAGAGAGTTGAGAGCTTTCCGGAAGAATGTTACACTGTCTTATCCAGGAGTTGGGGGGCTGGGGGTGGGGGCGGTTTGCAGGGTGTTAGCTTGTGCTTTGTCCTCAGCTAGCCTTCTGCTCCCTTATCATAAGGAAAAGGGCAAATCACTTCTGCAGAACAGTTTAACAAAGGTTAGCTTCTTGTTCTTCCTTCCTTCCTTCTCAGTGTAATAGTGATAGACCTTAAAGCCTGGCTTTTAGCAGGCTCTCACAGCCCTCATGTCATTTGAATTTCAGCTAATCATAAATATGCCAGGGTAACAAGAAATAGATGTTATTGTTGTGTTTATATGACATGTAAATATAACAAATATATTATAAAACAACGCTTTTCAGAATGCATATAGAGGTGACTGGGTTTATATAGCTCTTGCTGAAGTTTTCAAGAACACAGATGGCATTTTTTTCCCTATAGATTTATTTATTTATTTGAGAGAGAGAACCAGAGAGCACAGGCGGGAGGGGCTGAGGGAGAGAGAGACAGAATCTCAGGCGTCTGTGCTGAGTGCAGAGCTGGACGCGGGGCTCGATCTTACAACCCTGAGATCACTACCTGAACTGAAACCAAGCACCGACCGTGCGACCCAGACAGCCCCAAAGATGGCATTTTAAGTCTGAAATTATTCTTCTGTTATAAATATTGAAAAAATATTGGGGTTCTTTCATTATTGAGTTTTATTTGCTGTTTTGAAGTAACTTTTTAGGCTTACTGAAAAATTGCAGAAAAATATGGTACAGAATGTTCCTGTAACATCTTGTATAACTGTGATAAAATTGTCAAAACTGATAGATTCACATTGGTGTGATATTACAATACTGTTATCAAAACCATAGACTTATTTGGAGTGGCTTTTCACTATCTTTTTTCTGTTCAGGATCCAGTCTATGAACTTATGAAGAGTACTGGTCAGTTATTTTGTAGACTGTTCCTCAGTTAGTACTTGATGTTTTCTCATGATTACATTGAAGTTACGCATTTTGAGAAAAAATACCGGAAGGAATCTCAGTGCATCATGTCTGGGCCCATGATGTCTTTTTGCTGATGTAAACCTTGATCAAGGTGCTGTTCGCCGGGTCCCCAGTGGAAAGTTGTTTTTCTCTTTGTAATTAGTAGATATCTTGGAAGAGAAACTTGTGCTGTGTGAATATCCTGTTTCTCCTTTAACTTTTATTCACTAATTTTAGCATCCATTGGTGGAACTTGATGTACATTGTACTATATTGTTCTTATTTATTTAAAAGATTTTATTTATTTATTAGAGAGAGAGAGAGCTCAAGCGGGGAGGGGCAGAAGGAGAGGAGAGAGACAATCTGAAGCAGACTCTGAGCTGAGCATGAAGCCCGACATGGGGCTCGATCCCACAATTGTGAGAACATGACACGAACCAAAGCCAAGAGTCGGCCGCTTAACCCACTGAGCCACCCAGAAGCCCCTGTACTATATTGTTCTAATGGTGATCATTTTTTTCCTCATTTCTTCTGTTTACTGATCAGAATTTTTCCCCATTTATTTATTCAACTATTTGTGTCAGTATGGATTCATGGATATTTGTTATTTTATGGGTTGTTACTTAACTTGCTGCTCAAGCCGTTCCAGCTTTGGCCACTAGAACTTTCTTTCAGGTTGGCCTCTGTGCCCTTTTAACATACCACTCGCCCCCCTCACCCCCAGTCTAAAAAGCATTCATCTTATTTGCTCGTACCACAGAATGCTCCAGGTTCGTTTTGTATTTTCCACGTCCCAACCCTGGAATCAACACTTTCTCTAAGACACCCTGGTTCTTTTTTTGAGAAGATCTGGGCACTAAGTATGTTACTGGAGTTACTTTGGGCTTTTTAAGTTTAATAAATTTGTGACCTAGCAAGTGCATGTGTACAAAAGGGATAATGCTTTAAATGCTTTAAATGTCAGACATGATAGAGGACCTCAGTGTAGTTGCCGGTTTAGGTTTAGTCTCTTGTGGGAAATAAAATTGTCAGGGTTTCGAGTTTTTAAAAGTTCCCAGTTTTTCTCAAATAATGGCCTGTAAGTGCTTACAAAACAAACAGAATGAACACACAAACTAATTTAGTAGGCTCTAATAAGAAAGGAATTTTATTATTGTTGTTAAGTAGCTTAGTTAAATTACATTTTGACTGATGGCTGAATATATGTGAAGGGGACATATGCATAGGTCCTATCTTTGTGATGTGCAAAAATGTCTTTAAATTATAAGGAGAGTAGAAGGTTAACTTGGGTGCAAACAGAGGGAGTCCTAGGGAGTTGTCTTGTGATAAATAGAAGGAGTGGGCTGGAAGGATAGGAGATGGCTAAAAGATGAAAAAGATAGTGGGTGAGAAGACAGTGTGGTGTCTTTAATTACGCTTCGAAGGTTGTGTGTCTGCAGGCCATAGATAGTAGGGAGCATGAGATTAAGGGGCTGAGGAGGCCAAGGACAAAGATATTGTATTTGGATTTTGAAATTCACGGCAGCTGACAAGATCCTAAACTTTAAAATTGTGTGTGATAGTGTAAATCCATCAATGCATCTTGGAAAAAGTTTACACTTGGATGCGCAATCAAATGTGGGCCTGTAGTTTTTTTTAAAAATCAAAAAGCAATACATTATCACATAAGGAAGACCCCAAGAGGGTGGGGTGGTTTGCCATCCACAAGTGTCTTGTTTATGGTTCTGGGTTTTTAACCAAAGATTTCTCTCTCTCTCTCTCTCTCTCTCTCTCTCTCTCTCTCTCTCTCTCAGATTGTCTTACAGGTATCTAAAACTTAGGACATTGGAAGTGAGTCCTTGAGTTTTTGATGGCCCCTCTTGTCATTACCGAGGCTCATCCACTTGTCCAAGCAGGTCTCACCTGCTTGCTTCTAACTGGCCCTTGCTGCTCTGCTTGCCATACACCTGCTGAGTGGTCATTTAAAAACATAGTTCAGATCAGATGTCCTGTCTGAAAGACCTCAGTGGCTTCTCACTGATTGTACGTGCCTTCCATGATGGGGTCTCTGAGGCCCTTCCATGATGGGGTCTCTGAGGCCCTTCCATGATGGGGTCTCTGAGGCCCTGGCTGGCTGACCTTGTCCTTCACACCACGTTTCCCAGATCATTGTGCCACAGGGCTGTGGGGGCCTAGGCTGCCATGCTGGGCTAGTCTCCTTGTCCTGAAGACTTCAGAGGCTTGATTCCAACTCTGTTACTGAGCAGCCTTTAGACCTGAATACGGTGTCAACGTTGGATGCTTCAGGTGGATCTGCCAAATTATAGATCATGTGAAAACCCATTGATTGATAGAGGACTTTTGAAATGGAAGGGATAATTTATGGAAGTTCAAATTCAGATTTTTAAGTTCCCTTTCAAACAGTGCTCTATACTCTTCCTGCTTCTGTTTTCTGTCTGTAAGTTTTAGGGTAATCACCGGACAGTGACTTGAGACCCTCCCCCCCCCACCCCGAACCCCTTGTCAGGATTGTAATCTCTTGGCATTGTAGTAAATAGTTGAAGGAGGTTTTCTTACTGCAGCCTGTCCTTGTGACTGTGAGGCAGCGTTGAAACTTGATTTACTGGTGTTAGCACTAAGGAAAGAATGTAAGGGGAAGGCACTGAGTTCTTGACCTGAGACTGTCCTGACTTCTCCTAGCGTGAGCATTAGTCATAATTGTGGGCAGGTGTCTGGCTGAGGACTTTAGAATTCACCTGTGAACTTTTCTTATCTATGGGTAGCTTATATTGTATTATGCATTCTGTTTACAGTAGGCTTTCAGATTGTAAGCATGGTGAAGAGTAAAATAGAGAAGAAGGGCATTTTAGACTGCAGGTTATCCTCGGAATAGATATGCCAATGTCTATGGCAGAAGACTGTTTGAACTTTTCAAAAAAGTGAAAATGTGGCTTCACTGGTAGAAGACAAGAAGAGAGGAAATGTGGCATCGGTCCGATCACCAGAATAGGGACAGCTGGAAAGGGGAAAAGAATCTCATTATTTAAAGTCAGCTTGAAAGGATTCTTCCAGCTGGCTAAGAGATATAATCAGGCCAGATAGCAGATTAGGCTGGGTTCAGGCCAGTTGTAAAGCCATTTGGACGCTTTTTCCTCTTTATTATGTTATTGTACCTGTTATCAACAGTGTAGTCATAATTCAATTCCTATTTTGTGTATCTGATTATAAATTTTACATTTGATAATATAAATCCATTTGATTTGAATGTGGTGGGGTGTGTGCGTGCGCGCGGGCTTGTGTGCGTGTGTGTGTGTGTGTGTGTGTGTGTGTGTGCGCGCGCGATGTTTGTACACTTGAGTTCCATTGGTCCTGGGAAACTGACTCTACAAATAGATATAGACATAAATGTATAAGGGCTATTTTTTTGCAGAGTGTTATGTACTCGCCTCTTATTAAATCACTGGCTTCAATGTTATGTAAAGATATTGGTAGACCAATTTCAGAACAGGTTAAAATATAGTGAAAATTACAGCTTAATAATGTTTTGGACGACATCTGGGTGGCTCAGTTGGTTGAGCATCCAACTCCTGGTTTCAGCTTAGGTCATGATCTCAGGGTTGTGAGATTGAGCCCCACATTAGGCTGCATGCTCAGCATGGAATCTGCTTGGATCTCACTCTCCCTGTTTCTCTGCCCTCCCCGCCGTGCTCTCTCTCTCTCTCTCTCTCTCTCTCTCTCTCTCTCTCTCTCTCTTTCTCTCATATAAATAGATAAATAAATAAATAAATGTTTTAGCAGTAGGTCTAGGATACAGAAGGGATAAGAACACAATGAGGACCAAAAGATGCTCTGGAAGGAAGGAAGCAGCAACAAGGTAGGAAGGTGATTTTTGCATTAGGGAAATCTGGATGTGATTTAGGTTGTTTTTTTATATACAGAAGAAGAGAATGCTAATCCAATGGTAGCAACACATATGTCCAGAAAGCTTCTGACCATAGGGCAAGATGAATGTTTACTTGGAGTCAGTTACTTTTGGTGACTCCTCTAAACCCAGTATATGGTCTTAACTGGAGATCAAGCACTTTGAGGTTAATATGGTGCTGAGGTTGTTGTATTTTCTTCATTTTGTAATTGGTAATATATGTTTTCTGTTTCGTCTTGGAGTAATGCTTTGTTCCATCTTGGTGTCAGAAATAAAAAGATTGTTGTCTTTTTTGTGTGTGTATGTGTATAATGTGCCTTAGCTGGATGGTGTGCTTTGGTTATACCTGTCTAATTTCTTGATGTGTGACTCATGAATTTCTGAAGCCCTCCTGTCTTCCTGAAGAAGATTGTTGGAATCCTCGTGAGGAACCGAGCTGCTCCTACACAGTGTGAATCACAAACTTAACCCCATCACAATGAAGGCACTCTTTGTATGCACATACTTCTAAAATGTGGTCGCCTGGGTAAATTTTAGCCATATTCCTTGCATGGGCATGGGTGTGGTCTTTGGGGAACTTGAGTTCCAGTTGGTGCCTTTTATTAGCAGAAAATCTCACAAAAAATCTCTTATTAGAGATTTTCATCTTGAGCCAATGTCCTATTTACATTTGGTATGTTATTTGATTGTCTTTATGAGTCTTAGGAAAGGATTAGTGGCTTCCTCAATGCTAAACCTCAAGTGGGGATGGTAGTGATTGCTGGCATTAGAACTGGTATATTTTGGCTTCTGGAGATATGGAGAGATAGCCTAAGAAATTTATAAAATCAAGATGTAAGTGTTATAAATTACTTGTACCTTGTACTTTTGTTTTACTGCTTTCACCTATTTAAGAGAATAGGATTTTGGCCAATTATTACCATTCATTGTGTTCACAGATTAAAACTAAGCTATTTAGGGGCACCTGGGTGGCTCAGTCAGTTAAGCAGCTGCCTTCGGCTCAGGTCAAGATCCCAGAGTCCTGGGATCAAACCCCCTCTGGGCGGCGGGGGGTGGTCCCTGCTCAGCAGGGAGTCTGCTTCTCCTCTTCTCCTCACCTTGCTCTCATCCTCTCTCTTACTTTCTCTCTTTCTCAAATAAATAAATAAAATCTTAAAAAAAGAACAGCTAAGCTATTTACCTTTAATTTCCTGGGTGCCAATCTTTAGGTGGTTCCTACTTATGCAGTTTCTAAAATTGGATCGAGTGTTATACCTGTGATTACAATAGAGCAGGTTTTGGGTGCAGAAACATTACTTAGCTCTACTACAATGTGCCCGGGTATGGTTTTCTTTTATTTATCCTGCTTTGACGTTCCTAGAGATTCTTCAATTTGTGGCTTAATAACTTCATCAGGTTCAGAAAATGCGTGGTCAGTATTTCTTAAAATGTTGATTCTGCTTCAGTTTTTCCACTCCTAGGTTTCCAGTTACATGTATGTCAGAATGTTTTCATCATATCCTATATGTTTCTTAGGCTCCCTTTTTTTTTTTTTTAAGATTTATTTATTTATTTTAGAGAGAGAAAGAGAGAGCAAGAGCTCCTAGGAGGGGCAGAGGAGAAGACAGTCTCAAGCAGACTCCATGTTAGACATGGAGCCGTATGCGGGGCTCTATCTCATGACCCTGAGATCACGACCTGATCTGAAACCAATAGTTGGATGCTTAACTGACTGCACCACCCAGGTGCCCATCTTAGGCTCTTTTGTATAGTTTTCATCCTTTTCAGTCTGGAGGACCCCCCGCCCCCACCCTGTCTACCAGTTCCACTGATTCTGTTTTCTAATCTGTGCCTAAACTGCTGTTAAACTCGTCTGTTGAATTTTTTTTTAAAGATTTTATTTATTTATTTGACATAGAGAGAGATCACAAGTAGGCAGAGAGGCAGGCAGAGGGAGAGGGGGAAGCAGACTGCCCGCTGAACAGGGAGCCCGATGCAGGGCTTGATCCCAGGACCCAGAGATCATGACCTGAGCCAAAGAAAGAGGCTTTAACCCACTGAGCCACCCAGGCGCCCTGATTTTTGTTTTGTTTTAAATACAGATTCTAGTTCTTTGGTGATTATCTTTTCATTCATTTTCTTAAAGAGAAAGATATTACATATCTATAAAGGTATGTCAATGTCTGATGACTCTAGTCTGCATTACCTGTGGGTCTATTTCTATTTTCTTGTTTTTGGAACATTAGGTCCTATTTTCTGGCATGTCTGGTAATTTTTTATTGAAAATTTGGATGATTATGTCTTTCAAAGTGTATTTAACCTTTCTCTTGCACACAAATCAAGTGTGAATGGATCACTGAGTAGAAGTTGATCTGTTCCTGGGTTCCATATATTCTCAGGGTAGAGCCCTTCTGGGGCCACAAAAGCCTTAGGTTTCCAGTTGATAACTTGCAACTCCAAATTTCACATTTGTAGCCCTAAGAGGTGTTGACGCAAAATGAACAGACTTTTTAAAAATCTGAAAGAGAGTCTTGTCTGGTTTTGGAAACAAGGTAATGCTGGCCTTGTAGAATGAGTTTGGAAGTTTCCTTCTATTTATATTTTTTGAAATAGTTTGAGAAGAGTAGGTATTAACTCATTTAAATGTTTAGTAGAATTTCCTTCTGAGGCCACATGAAACCATGCTCAATTTGTTGGCATATAATTTTATGTAATAGTTTGAGAAGAATGGGTATTAACTCTTATTTAAATGTTTGGTAGAATTCTCCTGTGAAGCCATATGAAACCAGCTCAATTTGTTGGCATATAATTTTTCATGATATTCTCTGATAGTTGTTTGCATTTTTGTGGTGTTCTCATTTGTGATTTTATTTATTTGGGTCCTTTCTCTTCTTTTTGATAAATTTGACTACAGGTTTATCAGTTTTATTAATTTTTTCAAAGAACCAGCTCCTGGTTTCATTGATCTGTTCTCCTGTTTTGTTTTTCTCTTTGTTTCTTATATCATTTATTTCTGCTTTGATCTTTATTATTTCCCTTCTTCTGAAGGCTTTAGGCTTCATTTGTTCTTTTTCAAGCTCTTTTATGTGTAAAGTTAGGTTGTGCATTTGAGATTTTTCTTGCTTCTCGAGGTAGGCCTTTAGTGTTAATATACTTCCCTCTTATGACTGCTTTTGCTACATCCCAAAGGTTTTGAAGTGTCATGTTTTCATTTTCATTTGTTTCCACGTATTTTTTCTTTCTTATTTAATTTTCTAGTTGATCCATTCATTCTTTAGTTGGATGTTCTTTACTCTCCATGTATTTGTGGTCTTTCCAAATTTTTTCTTGTGGTTGACTTCAAGTTTCATAGCATTGTGGTCTGAAAATATTCATGGTATGATCTCAGTCTTTTCTGTACTTGTTGGAGCCTGATATGTGACCTAGTATTTGATCTCTTCTAGAGAATATCCCATGAGCACTTTAAAAGAATGTGTGTTCTGTTGCTTTAGGATAAGATGTTCTGAATACACCTTTAAGCCCATCTGGTCCAGTGTGTCATTCAAAGACATTGTTTCCTTGCTGATTTTCTGCTTAGATGATCTGTCCATTGAAGTAAATGGGGTGTTAAAGTCCCCCAGTATTATTATGTTATTATCAATGAGTTCCTTTATGTTTGTTAATTGGTTTGTATATATGGGTGCTCCCAAGTTGGGGGCATAAATATTTACAATAGTTAGCTCTTCTTGTGAGATAGACCCCTTTATTATGATATAATGCTCTTCTTCATCTCTTGTTAAAATCTTTAGTTTTGTCCTTAAACTAAAAGGACCTACTCTTTTTAGTTTGTCCACTAACAAGAGAACTACAAGCCAATATCTCTGATGAGCATGGATGCAAAAATTCTCAACAAAATACTAGCAAATTGAATCCAACAGTACATTAAAAGAATCATTCACCACCATCAGGTAGGATTTATTCCGTGGTTGTAAGGGTGGTTCAATATTTGTAAACCAATCAGCATGATTCACCACATTAATAATAGAAAGAATAAAACTTCATGATCCTCCCAATAGATGCAGAAAAAGCATTTGACAAGTACAGCATCCATTCTTTTTTTTTTTTTTAAGATTTTAATTATTTATTCATGAGAGACAGAGAGAGAGAGACAGGCAGAGGTAGAGGCAGATGGAGAAGCAGGCTCCCGTGGAACAGGGAGCCGGATGCGGGACTCGATCCCAGGACAGTGGGATTATGACCTGAGCTGAAGGCAGACGCTTAACAGACTGAGCCACCCAGGCGCCCCAAGTACAGCATCCATTCTTGATAAAAACCCTCAACATAGCAGGGATAGAGCGAACAAACCTCAAAATTAAATAAAGGCTACATATGAAAAACCCACAGCTAATATAATCCTCAATGAGGAAAAACTGATAGCTTTTCTTGTTTGGTCAGAAGCAAGGCAAGAATGTCCACTCCCACAACTGTTTTTTAACACAGTCCTGGAAATCCTAGCCTCAGCAGTCAGACCACAAAAAGAAATAAAACGCATCCAAATCAGCAAAGAAGAAGTCAAATTTTCACTATTTAGAGACAGTATACTCTATGTAGATAACTCAAGACTCCACCAAAAAATTGCTAGAACTGATATGCAAATTCACTAAAGTTGCAGGATACAAAATCAATGTATAGAAATCTGTTGCATTTCTATACACCAATAATGAAGCAGCAGAAAGGAATTGATCCCATTTACAACTGTATCAAGAACCATAAGATACCTAGGAATAAATCTAATCAAAGAGCTAAAAGATCTATACTCTGAATACTATAGAACACTTATGAAAGAAATTGAAGATGACACAAAGAAACGGAAAAACATTCCACGCCCATGGATTGGAATAACAAATATTGTTAAAATGTCTATATTATTCAAAGCAATCTACACATTTACTGCAATCCCCTTCACAATGCCAACAGCATTTTCCACAGAGCTAGAACAAACAATCCTAAAATTTGTATGGAACTACCGAACACCCCAAATAGCCAAAGAATCCTGATAAAGAAAAGCAAAGCAGGAGGCATCATAATTCTTGACTTCCAAGGTATATTACAAGGGGGTAGTAATCAAAACAGTATAATACTGGCACAAAAACAGACACAGAGATCCATGGAACAGAGTAGAAAACCCAGAAATGAACCCATCACTAAATGGTCAACTAATCTCTGACAAAGCAGGAAAGAATATCCAGTGGCAAAAAGACAGCCTCTTCAACGGTGGTATTGGGTAAATTGGACAGCAACATGCAGAAGAATGAAACTGGACCACTTACTTACACAAGACACAAAAATAAATTCAAAATGGATGAACGACCTAAATGTGCAACAGGAAACCATCAAAATCCTAGTGGACCGGGTGGCCTGGCTGGCTCAGTTGGTTAAGTGACTGCCTTCGGCTCAGGTCATGATCCCGGATTTCCGGGATCGACTCCCACATCAGGCTCCCAGCTCCATGGGGAGTCTGCTTCTCCCTCTGACCTTCTCCCCTCTCATGTTTTCTTTTACTCTCTCTGTCTCTCAAATAAATTAAAAAAAAAAAATCCTAGAGGACCATAGGTGGTCACCTCTTTGCATTGGCTGTAGCAGCTTTTTTCTAGATGTGTTCTAGATGTGTCTCCTGAGGCAAGGGAAACACAAGCAAAAACAAACTATCAGGACTACAACAAAATAAAAAGTTTCTGCACAGTGAAGGAAACAATCAATGAGACTAAAAGCAACCTTCATAATGGGAGCATAAATTTGCAAATGACATATCTGATAAAGGGTTAGTATCCAAAATAAAGAACTTACCAAACTCAACACCCAAAAAACAAATAATCCAGGTAAAATATGGGCAGAAGACATGACTAGACTTCTTCCCAAAGAAGACATCCAGATGGCTAACAGACACATGAAAAGAAAATTTCAAAGAGAAAGCAAAAGAGTTTTATTCAAGTCCAAGTTAGGACAGCTGCCTGGGATACATAATCTTCACAAAGAAGAAAGTGCTTTGGGGAAAAAATATTTGGTGCAGGGTTATATGGTTTTTACAGAAAAGGAAACAAATCATGATGATGAAGGACATTATTTGAACATTACAGATTTTTTGTTTTTAGCATGTGCAGGGCTGTATGACTTTAATTTTATGGGAATCAGGGAGGTTTGTTTTGTTTTTCTTATCTTTATGTTTGGAATACTCCTTTTTGGTAATTTTTTGAATGAAGCAGATACACAGTGTGCATTCCAGGCAGAAAGAGAATGTATGCTTTGTGATTTTGCTGAGTCATCCTGACTCTGGTGGCAAATGTTAAAGTGTAGCTTCTTGGAAGCCTAAGAGGAAGGCCAGCAAACATTAAAAGGTGAACATTTCCTTTATCATTTCTGCCTTTAAAAAAAAAATTTTTTTTTTTTAAGTAAGCTCTACACCCAGTGTGGGGCTTGAACTCATGACCTCAAGATCTAGAGTCATATGGCCTACTGGCTAAGCCAGCCAAGTACCTTACATTTACCCCCTTTGATCAATAATCTTTCCTCGGGAAGCATTGATGATCAATCAGCTTTATGTTTTTATGTTTCCTTTTTTTTTTTTTAATTTTATTTTTATTCTTTGCCCAAGGGGTACAGGTCTGTGAGTCATCAGGCTTACATCTTTCACAGCATTCACCAAAGCACGAACCCTCCCCAATGTCCATAACCCATCCACCCTATCCCTACCCTCCCACTGTTTTTATGTTTCCTGGTGCCAGGGTTCCTGGCTTGTCTGCTCTGTGTCCCTTAAGTCCCTTGTTGCTAGGTATTTTATATACACACACACACACACACACACACACACACACACACACACACACACACACATATATGTGCGTGCACGTGTGTGTGTGTATATATATATACATACATATATAGACACTATATTTTTATAAATATATATATTTTATATATATAAAATATATATATTCCCCCCCCAGAGGTCCCTGTTGCAGGGAATTTATTGTAATGTAAATGGTGGGAAGCTTGAAATTTATGTATGTTCTCTATTGAGTCCAGTTGACAAGCAAACATAGTACATGTGCTTGGCTTAGATTGTCTGGTTTTACATTTGGTATAGCGTTTATAACAAAGATAAACGGACAGTAAAAGAATCCACTAAGTACAATCTGAAGGAACCAATGCAACACATTGGACAGGAGAAAAACCCACAGAATCCTTTATCATACATCTTGACAAAAGGGTGGGGAAATTTAAGATTATTTACAAGGAAAGATGGAATGTGTGCACTGAGCAAACATGTGTAACATAGATTCCCATGTTTACTTTGGGGAGGGACAGTTAACATCTGAACGAGGGAAAATTCTGTCCCCGACCAGGAGGTTATGTTAGGGCTCTGGGTATGCTTTAGGAGAGCTGGTATAACCTGGATGGGCTCATTGTCTCAGGCATGGAAGGCAGGGCCTTGCCCTTCATCGGCTGGAGCCATACTGGTTGACCTTGAGGAAAGGCTTCTGTAGAGACAGCAGAGACAGCTAGTGAGTTTGTTAGTGGGGTCTGAAAAGACACCACAGCTGATTATGGGGAAACAGTTCTCTGAAAAACAAGCTTTAAACTTTTTGCTCATTTTATCCTCATTAACCCTGTGGGGCATAGTTTCAATTTCAATTCTTCCTTGAACTGTGGTCATTTCTCAAACTTGGATTGGGATGATGAGCTGTCTGGGTACTTTACCTCCTCAGGTGAAGTAGGTTTCTGGTGAAGAGCTGTTTTTTGTAAATCTTAGCTGTAATCTGCTTATGTGCAGGGTTAAGTAGAAGTTTTGTTTTGTTTTAACCTATAGGTCATAGCAGCAAGAGAAATAGAAGCAACATGGAATCAGACAGGCTAAATTTTTCTCTGTTATAATTCTGCATTGTCAGTGTTTTATTTCATCTTTGTGGAGCATGGGCAGAGGTCTGTAACTGCTTTAGGCTGATTTAGGGCACAGTGGGGCTTTGGAATAAAAGGATTTGACATGGTGTGAGATGTAACTCTTGGTCCCTTGTTTTAATGGAGGAGGTATCGGAAGTAGTTGCTTGACTGAGAATTTGGATCTTTTCCTGCATTGTTTGATACTATATAACATCATTAAGTTTATCCTGAACTATATTCCAAGCAATAGTAACAGTATAGTTAAATCCAATTTTTTCATTCCCTCTAAAATTGATCTCATACCAGTAGTTATCCAAGAGAATATCACTAAAGCAGTCCCAGCCACCTTGGAAAAAAAAAATTGGTTGCAGCAGCAACCTGATGGATTTTACTGCTTTGTTGTTAGCATGTCTCTGGTGATCCTTCTGTGTGGCCCATGGAGCAACAGGCACTAAGATGGTCTACATATATTATAGTGTATTTATTATACTGTATAAATACAGCAACTTCTCTAAAGTTGATCTCAAGTTGTCCAGCTTCAGTTTGCTGGGCTTCAGGAAAAAGGGCAGTTTTCGTTCTTAATGATTTTAAGATTAGAGAATGGGAGATTAGGAACCTTGGTTTGGAGAATCATAGCCAGATGTTGGAGGAAACCAGAAAAATTCAGGATCCAGCCCAGTTTCATAGGCAAACAACAAACACTCAGAGATGTTTAATCAGAACTAAATCTAACATCCACAAAGGTATGTTGTTAAAATATAATCTTTCTCTCGAAAGCAACCTTCATTCCTGTCAAAGATAGCCGGATTAAGACTGATTTGTTTGTAAAATAAGTCCAGTTTTAACAAATTTGGCCTAATCATTTACATTAAGTACATCAAGAATAGTAATTGAACATGTAGGTTCTTTTAAAATCTGCTTTCTTGGAACCTTAATAAGGAATTTCACATTGTACCTTTAATATTTTTTATTTTATTTATTTTATTTATTTATTTTTAAAGATTTTATTTATTTGACACAGAGAGAGAGATCAGATCACAAGTAGGCAGAGAGGCAGACAGAGAGAGAGAGGAGGAAGCAGGCTCCCCGCTGAGCAGAGAGCCCGATGCGGGCCTCGATCCCAGGACCCTGAGATCATGACCTGAGCCGAAAGCAGAGGCTTTAACCCACTGAACCACCCAGGTGCCCTGTACCTTTAATATTTTTTAAAGGCCAAGAGCCCAGCCAAATATTTGCCATCAGATTCTACTGCAGTATCCATAGATGTCAGTGAGTTCCTGTCTTCTTGAGGTCCTCCAAATATCCTGAGGTTTCTTGCACCTGCCAGAAGTGACATTCTTTACTCACTTGGTAAGGCTGCTTGGAGGTCTGTAAGCAAGGTATCAGGCCAACATCTCCAAGAGGCTTTATTAGTTCTATTTCGGTCAACTGTATGTACTTCCCTAAAGCTGTCTGGTCATATCTGAGTCTATACACGTTTCTCTCAAATATGACATTCCAGTCAAAGCCGTGGTAATAAAACCAGTGTTTCCAGTGGTGTCCTTTAACATGGAGAACAGATTCTTGTTGAACTTATATAAATATCTGCCATGAAAGCAAGACTAATACCTGAGAGTTTCTAAATTCTGGAGTTTTCAGGTAAGGAGAAAAGATAAATGCTTTAATATGTTCACAAAGGAATATTTTATCATATTTTTGTAAGTCATAGGTATCTTAAGAGAAGTTTCCTTAAATCTGGAAGAGCAGAGAAACAGCAGTTTTAAACCAGAGTTATAAAAACTATAATTATTTTTTCTTTTTTTTTTAAAGATTTTATTTATTTATTTGACAGAGAGAGAGAGAGATCACAAGTAGGCAGAGAGGCAGGCAGAGAGAGAGGAGGAAGCAGGCTCCCTGCCGAGCAGAGAGCCCGATGTGGGCCTCGATCCCAGGACCCTGAGATCATGACCTGAGCCGAAGGCAGAGGCTTTAAACCGCTGAGCCACCCAGGCGCCCTATAATTATTTTTTCTTAATTCATTTAGTCCCATGTAATTAATTTCAGTTTTGTCTGAGTGTAGTTTCTTTGTGAGTGCTGGAAATTCTTAGTTGAGTTTTGTGATCTTAAAGGTATCAGAAACCTGTATTTATCAAAAGTGCTTTATGTGAATCTCCTTGAAGTTAAAACACATTCCACAAGAGCATCCGAATAATAACTGTAAATGACAAAAGACTCAAAAATGGACATGGTTAAAGATCTGATGAGAGTTCATTGTCAAGGAAATATGGTTATTTCTGTGATACACAACGTTTTAACATTTCAGTAATTAGAATTTAAAGTGATGATGTTATACCGGGGCATATTAAAACTTTAGGTATTTTTTATAATTTCTGGAACGGTTATGTAGCATTTACCCACATAATATAACCTAAGAAGGTTTATTATACTTGTTTGACCATGTTTCCCATGTAACCTAACATATCAAATAAACAAGCCTAATTAGTAAAAAAAAAAAAAAAAAAGAAACAACTTTATTTAGAATTTTAAAGTTTTGGGAAGTTTGTTCAGAATATCAATAAATTTGGGGTGCCTGGGTGGCTCAGTCATTAATCGTCTGCCTTCGGCTCAGGTCATGATCCCAGGGTCTTGAGATTGAGTCCCGCATGGGGCTCCCTGCTCAGCAGGAAACCTGCTTCTCCCTCTCCCACTCCCCCTGCTTGTGTTCCCTCTCTCGCTGTGTCTCTCTCTCTGTCAAATAAATAAATAAAATCTTTAAAAAAAAAAAAGAATATCAACAAATTTTAAAGCACATGCCTAAACAGGATTAGAGATCATTGCAAAACTTAAAACTTCATGATTTGTTTAACTAAAGTAGCAATAAGATTTTATAGAAGGTTTATCTGGTTCTTAGCAAACCTCAGCTCCTTTAATATTGACACATTTTAGTTTTCTTAAGTGATTAAAGACCTGATAGAAACAAATATAGAAACTTGGTTTTACTGGGCAGATTAAAAAAGCTTTGTAATTTCTTATCAGGAGCAGACCAACAATCCAAGAAAACCTTGTCTTTTTAACAGAAAAACCAAATTTTCATTTTATGCCAATGTACTTTTTTTTCATTTTACATTTTTATTTCAATTCCACTTAGTTAACATACAGTGTAGTATTAGTCTCAGGTGTACTATATAGTGATTCAGCACTTCCATACATCACGGGGTGCTTATCACAGCAAGTGTGCTCCTTAATCCCCATCACCTATTTAACCCAGGCCCCCCCCAGCCTTTTTCCCTCTGGTAACCATCAGTTTGTTCTCTATAATTAAGAGTCTGTTTCTTTCTTTCCCTCCCTCCCTCCCTTCCCTCCCTCCTTCTTCCTTCCTTCCTTCCTTCCTTCCTTCCTTCCTTCCTTCCTTCCTTTCTTTCTTTCTTCCTTTTTCTTTCTTTCTCTCTCTTTCTCTCTCTCTTTAAGATTTTGCTTTTAAGTAATCTCTACACCAATGTAGGGCTCAAATTCACAACCCTGAGATTAAGAGTTGCACACTCCCATGACTGAGCCATCCAGGAGCCCCAAGAGTTTCTTTCTTTCTTTTTTTTTTTTTAAAGAATTATTTATTTATTAGAGAGAGGGCACGAGCAGGGGCAGGAGCCAGGGAAGGGGTAGAGGGAGAGAATATCCAAGCAGACTCCCACTGAGTGCGGAGCCTGATGCTGAGAGCCAAAGCTGAAACCAAGAGTTGGACAGTTAACGGACTAAGCCACCTAGGCACCCAAGAGTCTATTTCTTGATTTCTCTCTCTCTCTCTCTTATTTTTTTCCCTTTGCTCATTTGTTTTGTTTCTTAAATTCCACATGTGAGTGAAATCACATCGTATTTGTCTTTTTCTGACTGACTTACTTGGCTTAACATAATACACTCTAGGGTATGTGTTGCATAGAGCACTGGGTGTTATATGTGCACAATGAGTCTTGGAACACTACATCAAAAACTAATGATGTATTGTATGGTGACTAACATAACACAGTAAAAAAAACCATAATACTCTCTAGCTCCACGTTGTTGCAAATGGCAAGATTTTATTTTTTATTGCTGAATAGTATTCCATTGTATGCACATACCACTTTTTTATCAATTCATCAACTGATGGATACTAAGACTGCTCCCATATCTTCGCTAGTATAGATAATGCTGCTATAAACATAGGGGTGCATGTATCCCTTTGAATTAGTGGTTTTGTATTCTTTGAGTAAATACCCTGTTGTGCGCTTACTGCATCATAGGGTACTTCTGTTTTTAACTTTTCGAGGAAACTCCATTACTGTCTTCCAGACTGGTGGCACCAGTTTGCATTTCTTTCAACGGTGCACAGGGTTCCTTTTTCTCCACATCCTCGCCAACACCTGTTGTTTCTTCTGTTGTTGATTTTTAACCATTCTGAGCCAACTGCTCAGCACCTTCATGGCCCATCTTACCCGGGCTCTTGGACACCCGGCGAGCCCCAAAGTCCCTAGCCCTGGCCCCTTGACTCCCACTACTCATTTCCTAGTGGCAAGTCCTTGGGCCAACTTTAGGACAGAAGGTGAAGAGGGAGAGACAAATCCTTGAAAATGAGGGCCTGGAGGGCAGGGAAGGTAACAAGGCAGGAAGCTGCTGGCCGCTGTGGGCCACTCCACTCTGGCCAAGCACGAAGCAGAGCTGGGCTCTGGAGGCCCAGGAGGGCACCACTCCCTTGCCTTCCCTCCCAGCAGGTGGCAGAGGGACAGAACACAAGCACAGAGCAAAAAGGGCGGGGGAGAGGAGGGAGGAGGAAGGAGAGCACAGGTCCTGGGGCAGAGGTTTGGGAAGGGGTGGTTTGATTTGATCTGGCTTGGAGAAAGGGAGGGATCTCGGATGAGGCGGCTTTGGGGGGAGCCATTAACCTGACAGGTGTGAGATGATATCCCATTGTAGTTTTGATTTGCATTTTCCTGGTGGTAAGTGATGATGAACACCCTTTCATGTGTCTGTTGGCCATCTGTATGTCTTCTTTGGAGCAATGTCTGTTCCTGTCTTCTGCCTATTTTTTAATTGCATTATTTGTTTTTTGGGTGTTGAGTTGTATCAGTTCTTTACATATTTTCGATACCAACCCTTTATTAGATATTTCATTTGCAGATATCTTCTCCCATTTGGTAGGATTGCCTTTAGTCTTGTGGATATTTCCTTTGCTGTGTAGAAGCTTTTTCTTTCAATATAGCCCCAATAGTTTATTTTTCCTTGGTTTCCCTTGCCTTAGGAGACATATCTCGAAAAATGTTGTTATGACCGATGTCAAAGAGGTTACTGTCTGTATTCTCCACTAGGATTTATATGGTTTCAGTTCTTTAGGTCTTTCATCTATTTTGAATTTGTTTTTGTGTCTTGTGTAAGAAAGTGGTCCAGTTTCATTCTTCTGCATGTTGCTGTTCAGTTTACTCAATACCATTTGTTGAAGAGACTCTTTTTGCCATTGGATATTCTTTCCTGCTTTGTTAAAGATTAGTTGACCCTATAGTTGTGGGTTCATTTCTGGGTTTTCTATTCTATGTGTCTTAATTTTGTGCCAGTATATCACTGTTTTGATTACTACAGCTTTGTAATATAAATTGAAGTCTGAATTGTGATGCCAGCAATGTTGCTTTTCTTTTTCAAGATTGCTTGGGCTATTCAGGGTCTTTGTGGTTCTATACAAATTTTAGGATTGTTTGTTCTAGTTCTGTGAAAAATGCTGTTGGCATTTTGATAGGGATTGTGTTAAATGTGTAGATTGATTTGGGCATAGACAGTTGAACAATATTTGTTCTTTTTTTCTTTTTTTAAGATTTTTATTTATTTGGCAGAGAGGGACACAGTGAGAGTGGGAATGCAAGCAGTGGGAGAGGGAGAAGCAGGCTTCCTGCTGAGCAGGGAGCCTGACGCAGGGCTTGATCCCAGGACCATGACCTGAGCTGACGCTTAACTGACTGAGCCACCCAGTTGCTCAATATTTGTTCTTTTAATCCATAAGCATGGAGTATCTTTCCATTTCTTTGTGTTGTCTTCAGTTTTTTTCATCACTGTTTATAGTTTTACAGTACAGGTCTTTCATCTCTTTCATTAGGTTTATTCCTTGGTATATTATTATATTTGGTAGAATTATAAATAGGATTGTTTTCTTAATTTCTCTTTCTGCTGCTTCATTATTGATATATAGAAATGCACCATATTTCTGTACATTGATTTTGTATCCTGTGACTTTACCGAATTTGTGTATCAGTTCTAGCAATTTTTTGGTAGAGTCTTTTGGGTTTTCTCTATATAGTATCATGTCATCTGCAAATAGTGAAAGTTTAACTTCTTCCTTACCGATTTGGGTGCCTTTTACTTCTTTTTGCTGTCTGATTGCTGAGGCTAGGACTTCTAGTACTATGTTGAATGAAAGTGGTAAGAGTGGACATCATCCTTGTCTTGTTCCTGACTTTAGGGGAAAAGCAAACTGGTATAGAAGAAGAATAACAAACAAAATCTTAAACCAGCATAAGGAAGAAGATAATAAAAATGAGCACAACAATACATGTTATAATAAGAAAAAATAATAGAACAGATCAATGAAACCAGGAGCTGGTTCTTTGAAAAAATTAACAAAATTGATAAACCCATAGCCAGACTTATCAAAAAGAGAAAGGACCTAAATAAGTAAAATTGCAACTGAGAGAGGAGAAATAACAACCAACACCACAGAAATACAAACACCTATAAGAGAATATTATGAAAAACTATAAGTCAACAAATTGGACTACCTAGAAGAAAGGATAAATTACGATGTTAGTCAGTCCTGACCATGCATAAAATTCTTTTCCGAAGATTCCCCTTCACAAACCTTCTACAACTTTCCTTTTCTTTCAGACTTTGTTGTAAGCCTTTCCTTTGTTTTGTTTTTGTTTTGTTTTGTTTTGTTTTGTTTTTGAGAGAGAGAGAAAGCAAGAGAGGGAGAGAGAAAGCATGAAAGTGGGGGTGGGGGCTAGAGGGAAAGAGAGAAAGAATCTCAGGCAGGCTCCATGCTGAGTGCAAAGCCTGATGTGGGGCTCGATTTCAGGACCCTGTGATCATGACCTGAGCCGAAATCAAGAGTTGGTTGCTTAACTGACTGAACCACCTGGGTGTGTACCCTCCCCCACCCCCACCTCCCTAAGCCTTCCCTTGTAAAATCATCATTCTCTTTTTAGGACAAAATTATTTCCTTTTCTCTCAATAAAAATGTATTCTCATTCTTTATACCTTTCTCCCATATCTCCTACTTGTAGGAGATATATGTATGTATGTAGGAACATACAGAGCTGCTTCATCATTTCCAGCAGTCTCAGTTACATTTAGCAGGGTTTTTTTTTTAAGATTTTATTTTTAAATAACCTCTACACCCAATTTCTACACCCAATGTGGGGGTCAAACTCAAAACCTTGAGATGAGATCAAGAGTTGCATGCTTGGGCCCCTGGGTGGCTCAGTGGGTTAAAGCCTCTGCCTTCGGCTCAGGTCATGATCTCAGTGTCCTGGGATCCAGGCCCGCATCGGGCTCTCTACTCAGCAGGGAGCCTGCTTCCTCCTCTCTCTGCCTGCCTCTCTGCCTACTTGTAATCTCTCTCTCTGTATCAAATAAATAAATAAAATCTTTAAAAAAAAAAAAGTTGCAAGCTTTACTGACTGAGCCAGCCAGGCACTCTAGATTTTGAATTCTAACTTTTTTTTTTTTCCTTTGAGAGTGGGGTTGGGGCTGAGGGAGAGGGAGAGGAAGAGAGATAAGCGGGTTCCATGCCCAGTGTGGAGTGGCACTTGGAGCTCCATCTCATGACCCTGAGATCATGACCTGAGTGGGAATCAAGAGATGGACACTTAGTCAATTGAGCCATGCAGGTGCCCTCAGAATTTTAACTCTTAGAAACCTTATTCTCCAGTGAAAACTAAGTAGTAACTAATTGTGAACTATTACACTAGAATTGTTTAGACTGGCAAACTTATGAATACATTTCATCATTTTTAGAAAATTTTTCTTAGTATAATTTTTAATAAAGCATAAGACATGTTTATCAGCAGACCCAAATACCTTAGTTTCTCTGTAAAAAGACAAAAGCAAACAGACCTTATGTTTAGTAATAAGTGTTTCTGTATTTTATCTTATTTGGAAAAACTTAGATAGCCAATGAAGTCAACCCAATTTATCATTTGGCTGAGCAAAACTTTAAAGTTATAGTTTACTAGAGATTTTGAAGGCTATAAGCATTATTTATTTAACAATTTCCCATGAAAACTTCATGAGATAGACAAATTCAACAATTATTTAAAGTTAAACATGAATTTAATAAATTCAGGTAGATTAAAAGCTGATTATCTGCATTATATTTGATGTTGATAACTACAAAAAGTCCATTTTAACTAAACCAACAACTTTGAATTAGCTTTAATACTGAATATGTTGCACCTGTGTTCACTAAACAGTTTGTTCCCTGCTGTCAATTTTCCCTGGGGTTTCTGTGGGGGAAATCTGAAGTGAGTGGTTTAAGTCCAAGAGATCCCTCAGGCCTTGTCATGCTGATGTGGGATGTGCTCCAGTTTGAACTTCATAAGGAAGGGACCCAACAGCTTTGGGTGCTTGGAGCTCCTCGATAGTGAGGGTAGGAGGAGCAGAAATGGATGGTGGGGGAGGCGCCGGGGATGGTCTAGGAGCCATTGACCAGATGATGGTACTGGAACAGGAGGAGAGTTGGAGGCCCAGGTGGCAAGGCTGCTGCCGGCAAGGCCAGAGGCAGATTCCAAGTTTGGACTTACTTGCCTTTATCTTCATCTTCTGTCTCTCGCTCCTGCAAAATGGGCTTTTCTCTGGTTGCTTTTCAGCCCTCTGGAGGAGGTGGAGGAGCCGGCAGTAGGTTGGGCATCGGTCCTGATGTTTGTGTCTGGCCAGGTGGTTGTAGGATTTCCAGTGTCTGCCTCTCTTCCTCCCCCATTTCCTCATTATTTTGACTAATAGGAAGGGGGTCGGGTGTCTTAAATTTTTGTCTACTCCTATCTCTTCAGACCATCAATTGGGTTCCTTCCCATGAGGCATCTTTATTATGGAGTAACATAAAAGCCTGAATATGTGGAATTTTATCCCAGATCATGTGAACCTGAAAAGCATTTGAGTCATATTTATCTTTGAGTTTTAGAATGCCCAATTTCTACAAGCTTTTGCCTTTAAACTTAGTGAAATAGAGCTCCTTCACAAATTAATTTTAGCAATACCATCTGGAGGTAGAGAAACTACCTCATTTGTAATATATGTGGATATATATACACAAAGGAGCTGCAAACAAAATTGAACCTCTGTTTCAGTAATATTTGTGGAGAGGACATGAAAGACCCACTTTCCAAATACCCTCCTTTTATTAAAGCAAATCTGATGGCAAAATAGCATTACAATTTATGGGTCCATTAAGTAGTTATTTTCCATTGCCAGTTAGAACATGGTCAGTTTTGTCCACAGATAGTAACAAAGAAACCAAGTGAAGCTCACAGGGAAAAACCAAACCAAACCAAACCAAACCAAACCAAACCAAACCAAATCAAACCAAACCAAAACAAAACAAAACAAATGAAGCCCAGAGTACCTTCTTGAGCATTGGTTCCTCCCTAAAAGCCAGGAGCTTCATTGATTAAACCAGACAGCTTCCTAGTTTCTGGCTGCTTAGTCTTACAGCTGGCTTTCTTTCATTGTGTATGCAAGAAAACTAATCCTGACCTGTCCAAAGAATTGAATTTGGGATCTGAGACTCAGGTTATCCTTACATTTTCTCATTATTAAGCACTTGCAAGTTTACGCTCCATACGTATTCTACATCTAGCCTGCCAGAGTTTTCTGTGGGTGGTGGTTGTTTTTCCAGGGACTGTGCAGCTTTTGAAGCATGGTTACCCATTCCTCTTGGTTTCAGTTTTATTTTTAGAACGAGACTTGAGTAAGATCTAAGGATAGTAAGTGTGGTGGATCAAGAGGGTGCTGCTTGTGAGAGTTGCTTTCAAAAGACTTGTGATACACCCTCTGGTGTGTCTTTGATTCTCTCAGTGAGGTCTAAGACCATTGAGGGTGCTGGGAGCACTGGATCGTCAGTGTTTTTGTGTGAGTTCTTGGATGAGCCAATCATTAATTACCTTATGATGGGACATTCCTATGGGACCCCTACAGGTCTCGAGGAGTATCCTCTGACACTTCCACTAGGCTTTCTGTCACCTGAAAGCCTCATTTGGCCAGAAGGGGCAAATGTCCCTGCTCTTCTGGAGCTAAGTGATTCTGTCTCTCCTATTTCTAGCCAGAAAGTTTACTCAAGCCTTATGTTAATAGTATATCGATTAGTATAATATCAAATCAAATTGAAACAACCAACCCATCAACTCCAACCCTTCTAGGTTATTCCCACCTAGAGAACATTCCCTGTAATCCTCAACAACTTGAATAAAAGTCAGGACCATCAACTCAAATTAAGGAGGTCCCGATATCAGGAGAGTTCCTCTGATACATCTACGAGGTGCTGAGAAATCAGAGGGCCATAAAGGCCCTGTGCAGGTACCCAGGGGCAAGTTCCAGAGGACCCCCAGGTGATCTGACGAGAGTTGCTCTGATATCCTGTTGAGTACACTAGGAAATGTCGATGCAAAATAAACAAACCTTTTTAAAATTTTTAAAGAGAAAGGAAGAGAGTTTTATTCGAGTCCAAGTTAGGACAGCTGCCCAGGATATATTATCTTGACAAAGAAGAGAGTGCTTTGGGGAGGAAACATTTGGTGCAGGGTTATATATGTTTTCTACATAAATAGTTACAAATCATTATGTTGAAGGACATTCCAGAATGTTCCAGACTTTATCTCATGCTTTTAGCATGTCAAGGCTGTATGACTTTACTCTTATGGAAACCAAGGAGTTTTGTTTTGTTTTTCTTATCTTTTTGTTTGGAATACTCCTTTTTGGTTATTTTTTGAACAAGCAGACATACAATATGTGCACCAGGCAGAAAGAGAGCCTTTGAGGTTTTGCTGAGTCATTTTGATCTTGGTGGGAGATGTTAAAGCATAGACAGCTTCCCTGGGAGCCCAGGAGCAGAGCTGGGAAACGTGAAAAGTTGAAAAGTTCCTTTATCACCGGCTGCTTAAATATTTGCTCAGCTTTTTAACCTCTTGCAACTTCTTTCTGCCTGGTTTTTCTCAATTTTTCCCCATATGTGTGGAATTTGCCGTGATAGGGAAGGAGAAAGAATGCTGAGTTTGCCGTTGTGTTCCCTGCTTTCCAGGAATTTGGGCCTGCAGGTTCTGCTTTGGTTACTCTCATCAGAGAGAACTTCTCAAATAGTTGCCCCTTATATTTTATCTATTTTATGATTGTTCTTAGGAGAATGCTTGGTTTGGAACAGCTAGTCCATCATAGCCAGATAGAAAGTTCTTTGTGGATAACTCTGATTTTTAAAAATTAAAGCTAGGACTGTCAACTATACTTCAATTAAAAAACAAAAGAAAACAAAAACAAAAAATAAGTTTAGGGACAGTTCACAAGCTATTGAGTATCTGAGTCTCAGTCTTTTTAATCTAAATCTTTTATAACTTGTCTAATGAATTTTTAAACTCCTTTAATACATTTAATACTCAGTTTTTGTTTTAAATTCTTTACCTGCTTCACTATTAGTTCAATTTTCTAAATCATTTTTATATGTAATTCTAAATCCTCCTATAATTTAAATATATTCAACCATTATGGAAATTATTATGTGATCCCAAACAATTTTGTTGGAGTTTATTTTCTTGGCTAACTGAGGGAACATAACAACCAGGGGTATAAAGTCTGGAGCTATAAATTCAGAGAAACTTCTCTTGTCCCTGACTACCAGAAATAACCCACTTTTTTGTAATAACTATGTCGTAAACTCCAAAATAAAACAAAAACAAAAGCAGGGTGATAGTGACCATGTGGTCTTCCTCTAATCTTGGGTTGTCTCGTAATATGCTTTTCAAACCAGGCAAGTCTATCTCCCATCTTTCTTCTGCTTCATGAATTTTGATTAATTTTCATATTCTGTGTTTATTTACTAAATGTTTAATTGATAGCCAGTTGGAGTTTATGCATTCAGAGTTGTGTCTGCCTCCCTAATATAGTTCCCGTGGTAGTTCTTATCACTGGAACATGGACTGTTCATTGGAAATGGAACCATATATTGCATTGTAGCTTGAAACAGACTCGTTTTTAAAAAAATGATTAATAACATATTTTATTGAACCCACTATATCAAAAAAAGTTTTTTTTAAAGATTTTATTTGTTTATTTATTTACTTGAGAGTGTGTGAGCGCATGCGTGCATGCATGCAATGGGGGGAGGGGCAGAGGGCTAGGGAGAAGGAGAGAGAATCTCAGGCAGACTCTGCTGAGCACAGAGCCCATTGGGCTCCATCCCATGATCACAAGATGATGATCTGAGCCAAAACCAAGAGTCAGATGCTTAACTGTCTGAGCCACCCAGGTGCCCCCAAAATATATTTTCAAAAATTTTATTTATTTATTTTTACTCTTAAAATATAACGTATTATTTGTTTCAGGAGTGCAGGTCTGTGATTCATCAGTTCTACACAATACACAGTGCTTACCATAGCACATACCCTCCCCAGTGTCTATCACACAGTCACCCCATCCCTCCTAGCCCCTTCTACTCCAGCAACCCTCAGTTTATTTCCTGAGATTAAGAGTCTCTTATGGTTTGTCTCCCTCTCTGGTTTCTTCTAGTTTCATTTTTTCCTCTCTTCCCCTATGATCCTCTGCCTTGTTTCTCAAATTCCACATATCAGTGAGATCATATGATAATTGTCTTTCTCTGACTGACTACCTTTGCTTAGCATAATACCCTCTAGTTCCACCCACATGGTTGCAAATGGCAAGACTTCATTTTTGATGGCTGCATAATATTCCATTGTATATATATACACACCACATCTTCTTTATCTATTCATCTGTTGGTGGACATCTGGGCTCTTTCCATAGTTTGGCTATTGTAGACCTTGCTGCCATAAACATTGGGGTGCACGTGCCCCTTTGGATCACTACATTTGTATCTTTGGGGTAAATACCCAGTAGTGCAATTGCCAGGTCATAGGGTATCTCTATTTTCAAGTTTTTGAGGAACCTCCATACTGTTTGCCCAAGTGGCTGCACCAGCTTGCATTCCCACCAACAGTGAAGGAGAGTTCCCCTTTCTCTGCATCCTCGCCAACATCTGCGGTTTCCTGGCTTGTTAATTTTAGCCATTCTGACTGCTTTGAGGTGGTGTCTCATTGTGGTTTTGATTTGTATTTCCCTGATGCTGAGTGATGTAGAGCACTTTATTGTGGGTCTCTTGGCCATTTGGATGTCTTCTGCCCATTTCTTGATTGGATTATTTTTTCCTTGGGTACTGAGTTTGGTAAATTCTTTATAGATTTTGGAGACTAGCCCTTTATTTGATAATGTCATTTGCCTATATCTTCTCCAATTCTGTCGGTGGTCTTTTGGTTTTATTGACTATTTCCTTTACTGTGCAAAGGCTTTTTTTTATCTTGGTAAAGTCCCAATAGTTCATTTTTGCCCTTGCTTCCCTTGCCTTTGGTCTAGAAAGAAGATGCTATGGCTTAGGTTGAAAGAGGTTGCTGCCTGTGTTCTCTAGGATTTTGATGGATTCCTGTCTCACATTAAGGTCTTTCATCCATTTTGAGTCTATTTTTGTGTATGGTGTAAGGAAATGGTCCAGTTTCATTTTTCAGCATGTGGCTATCCAATTTTCCCAACACCATTTGTCGAAGAGACTGTCTTTTTTCCATTGGTCATTCTTTCCTGCTTTGTTGAAGATGAGTGGACCGTAGAGTTGAAGGTCCATTTCTGCACTCTCTATTCTGTTCCATTGATCTATGTGTCTGTTTTTGTGCCAGTACCATACTGTCTTGATGATTACCGCTTTGCAATGGAGCTTAAAGTCTGGAATTCTGATGCCACCAGCTTTGCTTTTCTTTTTCAACATTCCTCTGGCTATTTGGGGTCTTTTCTTGTTCCATACAAATTTTAGGATTATTCGTTCCATTTCTGTGAAAAAAGTTGATGACATTTTGATAGGGATTGCATTAAATGTATAAATTGCTCTAGGTAGCATAGACATTTTACACAATATTCTCCCAATCCATGAGCATGGAATATTTTTCCATTTCTTTGTGTCTTCCTCAATTTCTTTCATGAGTATTTTGTAGTTTTCTGAATACAGATTCTTAGCCTCTTTGGTTAGATTTATTCCTAGGTATCTTATGGTTTTGGGTGCAGTTGTAAATGGGGTCAGCTCCTTAATTTCTCTTTCTTCTGTCTCATTGTTGGTGTACAGAAATGCAACTGATTTCTGTGCATTGATTTTATACCCTGCCACTTTACTGAATTTCTTTATGAGTTCTAGCAGTTTTAGGGTGGAGGCTTTGGGTTTTCCACATAAAGTATCATATCACCTGCAAAGAGTAGGAGTTTGACTACTTCTTAGCTGATTCAGATGCCTTTTATTTTTGTTATTGTTGTCTGATTGCTGAGGCTAGGACTTCTAGTCTAGGCACATCACCAAACAGCAGTGGTGATAGTGGACATCCCTGACCTTGGGGAAAAACTCTCAGTTTTTCCCCATTGAGAATGATATTTGCTATGGGTCTTTTCATAGGTGGCTTTTATGATATTGAGGTATGTACCCTATATCCCTACATAGTGAAGAGTTTTAATCAAGAAATGTTGCTGTACTTTGTCAAATGCTTTTTCTCCATCTATTGAGAGGATCATATGGTTCTTGTCCTTTCTTTTATTAATATAATGTATCACATTAAATTGATTTGTGGTTGTTGAACTAACCTTGCAGCCCAGGAATAAATCCCACTTGTTTGTGGTGAATTAATTCTTTTATTGTACTGTTGGATCCTATTGGCTAGTACTTTGGTGAGAATTTTTTTGTCCATGTTCGTCAGGGATATTGGTCTGTAATTCTCCTTTTTGGTGGGGTCTTTGTCTGCTTTTGGGATCAAGGTCTCATAAAATGAGTTTGGAAGTTTTCCTTTCCTTTCTATTTTTTGGGATAGTTTCAGAATAGGTATTAATTCCTCTTTAAATGTTTGGCCTCATGAAATGAGTTTGGATGTTTTCTTTTCATTTATATTTTTTGGAACAGTTTCAGAAGAATAGGTATTAAGTCATCTTTAAATGTTTGGTAGAATCCCCCTGGGAAGCCATCTGGCACTGGGCTTTTGTTTGTTGGGAGATTTTTGATTACAGCTTCAATTTCCTTGCTGGTTATGGCTCTGTTCAGGTTTCCTATTTCTTCCTGGTTTGGTTTTGGTAGTTTATATGTCTCTAGGAATGCATCCATTTCTTCTAGATTGTCTGATTTGTTGGCATATAGTGCTCATAATGTTTTTATTTTATTTTTAAAGAGATTTCATCCTTTATTTTTAATTTCTTTAAAGATAAAAAAAGTTTTTTTTTTATTTGACAGAGAGAGAGACACAGCGAGAGAAAAAATATAAGCAGGGGGAGTGGGAGAGGGAGAAGCAGGCTTCCTGCTGATCAGGGAGTCCAATGCGGGGCTTGATCCCAGGACCCTGGGATCATGACCTGAGCCGAAGGCAGTTGCTTAATGACTGAGTCACTCAGGGCCCTCATAATATGTTTTTATAATTGTTAGTATTTCTCCAGTGTTGGTTGTGATCTTTCCTCTTTCATCTCATGATTTTATTTGGGTCCTTTCTCTTTTCTTTTTGATTAAGTCCAGCCAGTGGTTTATCAATCTTATTAATTCTTTCAAAGAACCAGCTCCTAGTTTTATTGATTTGTTTGATTGTTCTTTTGGTTTCTATTTCATTGATTTCTGCTTTGATCCTTATTACTTCTCTTCTCTGGCTGGGTTTAAGGTTTATTTGCTGTTCTTTTTCCAACTCCTTTAGGTGTAGGGTTAGGTTGTGTACTTGAGACCTTTGTTGTTTCTTGAGAAAGGCTTGTATTGCTATATACTTTCCTCTCAGGACTGCCTTTGCTGCATCCCAGAGATTTTGAACAGTTGTGTTTTCACTTTAATTTGTTTCCATGAATTTTCTTCATTCTTCTTTAATTTTCTGGTTGACCCATTCATTCTTTAATAGGATACTCTTTAGCCTCCATGTATTTGAGTTCTTTCCCACTTTTCTCTTGTGATCGAGTTTGAGTTTTAAGCATTGTGGTCCAAAAATATGCAGGGAATGATCCCAATCTTTTGGTACTGGTTGAGACCTGATTTGTGACCCTGGATGGGATCTATTCTGGAGAATGTTCCATGTGCACTAGACTAGAATGTGTATTCTGTTGCTTTGTGATGGAATGTTCTGAATATATCTGTGCAGTCCATCTGGCCCAGTGTGTCATTTAAAGCCCTTATTTCCTTGTTGATATTTTGTTTAGATGGTCTGTCCATTTCAGTGAGGGGGTGTTAAAGTCCCCTACTATTATTGTATTGCTGTCAATGTGTTTCTTTGATTTTGTTATTCATTGGCTTATATAATTGGCTGCTCCCATGTTAGGGGCATATATATTTCCAATTGTTAGATCTCTTTGTTGGATAGACCCTTTAAGTATGATATAGTGTCCTTCCTCATGTCTTATCACAGTCCTTGGTTTAGAATCTAATTTGGGGGTGCCTGGGTAGCTCAGTCGTTAAGTGTCTGCCTTCAGTTCAGATCATGATCCCAGGGTCCTGGGATTGAGCCCCACTTCGGGCTCCCTGCTCAGTGGGAAGCCTGCTTCTCTGTCTCCACTCGCCCTACTTGTGTTCCCTCTCTCACTATCTCTCTCTTTCTGTCAAATAAATAAATAAAATATTTAAAAAAATAAAATCTAATTTGTCTGATATAAGGATTGCCACCCCAGCTTTCTTTTGGTGTCCATTAGCATGCTAAGTGGTTTTCTACCCCCTCACTTTAAATCCGGAGATGTCTTTGGGTCTAAAATGAGTCTCTTGCAGACAGTATATCAATGGGTCTTATTTTTTTTATCCATTTTGATACCCTGTGTCTTTTGATTAGGGCATTTAGCCCATTTACATTCAGGATAACTATTGAAAGTTATGAATTTAGTGCCATTGTATTGCCTGTAAGGTGACTGTTACTGTATATTGTCTCTGTTCTTTTCTAGTCTATGTTACTTTTAGGCTCTCTCTTTGCTTATAGGACCCCTTTGCTTATACTACAAGAATAGTATTCCTTGCAGGGCTGGTTTGGTGATTACAAATTCTTCTAGTTTCTGTTTGTTCTAGAAGCTTTTTATCTCTGTCTATTTTTCAGTGACAGCCTAGCTGGATAAAGTATTCTTGGCTGCATGTTTTTCTTTCTTTTTTTTTTTTTTAAGATTTTATTTATTTATTTGACAGAGAGAGAGAGAGAGAGAGATTACAAGTAGGCCGACAGGCAGGCAGAGAGAGAGGAGGAAGCAGGCTCCCTGCTGAGCAGAGAGCCCGATGTGGGCCTCGATCCCAGGACCCTGAGATCATGACCTGAGCCGAAGGCAGAGGCTTTAACCCACTGAGCCACCCAGGCTCCCTGCATGTTTTTCTCATTTAGTACCCTGAATATATCATGCCAGTCCTTTCTGGCCTGCCAGGTCTATGTGGATAGGTCTGCTTCCAGTCTAATGTTTGTGCTGTCGTATGTTACAGACCTCTTTTTTTTTTTTTTTTTTAAAGATTTTATTTATTTATTTCACAGCGGGAGAGAGATCACAAGGAGGCAGAGAGGCAGGCAGAGAGAGAGGGGGGGGGAAGCAGGCTCCCTGCCAAGCAGAGAGCCCGATGCGGGCCTCGATCCCAGGACCCTGAGATCATGACCTGGGCCGAAAGCAGAGGCTTCAACCCACTGAGCCACCCAGGCGCCCTGTTACAGACCTCTTGTCCCGAGCTGCTTTCAGGGTTTTCTCTTTGTTTCTGAGATTTGTAAGTTTTAATATTAAATGTGGGGCTGTTGACCTATTTTTATTGATTTTGAGGGGGGTTCTCTGTGCCTCCTGGATTTTGATGCCTGTTTCCTTTCCTAAATTAGGGAAGTTTTCTGCTATAATTTGCTCCAATATACCTTCTGTCCCTCTCTCTCTCTCTTTCTTCTTCTTCTGGGATCCCAGTTATTCTAATATTGTTTAGCTTTATGGTATCACTTTTCTCTCAAATTCTCCCCTCGTGATTCAGTAGTTTATCTTTTTCTCAGCTTCTTTATTCTCCATCATTTGGTATTCTGTATCACTAATTCTCTCTTCTGCCTCATTTATCCTAGCAGTTAGAGCTTCCATTTTTTACTGCACCTCATTAATAGCCTTTATGATTTTGATTTGGTTAGATTTTATTTCTCCAGAAAGGGATTCTCTGGTGTTTTCTGTGCTTTTTTAAGGCTCAGATAGTATCTTTATAATCATTATTCTGCGCTCTAGTTCTGATCTCATACTAACGTCCATATTGATTAGGTCCCTGGCAGTTGTTACTACCTCTTCTTTTTTTTTGAGGTGAGTTTTTCCATTTTGTCATTTCGTCCAAAGAAGAATAGATGAATGAGAGAACAAAATGCTAGAAGGGTAACAACAATTCCCAAGAAATATTCACTAAAAAGATCAGAAGAGTTCTGAAACTGGGTGGAAAAGAAAAAAAAAAAAGAATATGATCAGGCTCATGAATTGAACAGAGCCACACACTAGGTTTTGGGTGTATTTTGATCTGTTATAAGAAACTGTCTCCCACAATTTTAAAAAAAGAAAAACATATATATACAGAAATAAGGTTAAATATAATGAGGGGATGGATTATGAATGTAGAAATGAAAATTTAAAAATATTTTAAAAAAGGAATTGATAAGGGGCGCCTGGGTGGCTCAGTTTTTAATTCTCTGCCTTTGGCTCAGATCATCATCCCAGAGTCATGGAATCAAGCCCCGAATCAGGCTCCCTGCTCCCCCGGAAGCCTGCTTCTCCCTCTCTTACTTCCTCTGCTTGTGTTCCCTCTCTTGCTGTGTTTTTCTCTTTCAAATAAATAAATAAAATCTTAAAAAAAAGGAATTGATAAGTTTGTTGAAAAAAGAAAGAAGAAAAATTTTTTAAAAGGAGATTGTGATTAGGTGGGTGACTAGCACAGAGCCATACACTAGACTTAGGACATATTTTAGTCTGTTAGAAGAAACTTCCTCCCAAAATTTTAAAGAAAGAAAAACATACATATATACAAAAAATAAGGTTACATACAATGAAGGGATAGAATATCATTGTAAAAATGGAAATTAAAAAAGATTTTCTAAAAGGGGTTGAAAAGTTGATTGAAAAAGGAAGGAAGAAAATTTCAGAAAAAATAAATAAAAAAAAATTAAAGTTGAAAGACTAAAGAATCATGGGGGATAAAAACCATGAGTTCTATGTGCTGTATTCCCTTAGTGCTGGCAATTTGCCGTTCTCATTGATTGGTCAACTTGGTCTTGGATGAATGTTCTTGCTGATCTTTTAGGGGAGGAGCCTGTTGGAGTGATTCTCAAATACTGTCTTTGCCCGAGGCAGAATTGCACTGTCCTTGCCAGGGGCCAGGGTCAGGCCCCACTTCTCAGTGTGCCCTCAGAGAAAAGCAGTCAATCCCTCCTGTCTCCCAGGTTTTCAGCCGCACTCTGTGCTCATCTGGCCTGTGACTGAGCATTTCTGTCTCTGGTGCATGGCCCTGTTTGGAGTTTCCAAACCCAGCAGATTTCTGCAGCATGCTCCTGGGGAAGAAGGGGAGACTCCCCAGATCTGCCACTTGTTGGGCCCCTGCTTGAAGAGAACTGGCCCAACTCTGCCACAGATCACGCTTTATGGCAACCCCGAGCTGAGAGCCCACTCCTAGGCTCTGTCTTTGCAGATGGCTTGCTTGATCTGATACGTGAGTGGGAGCTCTGTTGCACTCAGGCAACCCCAGGCTTTCTGTGACCTCAACGGTTCTGAGACCACACTGTCCCACTGTCCCAGAGAGGGTTCCACTCCCCCCACCCCTGCTTAGCCACCAAAGCAACATCTTTCACCAGAGCAGACTTCCAAAAGTTCTGATTTTGTGCTCCGGGACCTGGCTGACGGAAGCTCCCTCCCCACATGGTCTATTTTCCCATATATCACCTCAGATTCACTTCTCCGCACATCCTACCTTGAGGAAAGTGTTCACTTTTCTGTTCATAGAGTTGCTGCTATTCTCCTCTTTGATTTCTTGTTGAGTTTGTAGGTGTTCAGAACGGTTTGATAACTATCTAGCTGAATTCCTGGGACCAGACCAAACTTAGGTCTCCTACCCTTTCGCCATCTTGGACCACCTCTGCCTCCATAATATTTTTATTTAAGCATGTAATCAGTGTAAAAATGACTAATGAGTTAAAGTTTAGATCTTCATTTTTATTTTTTAAAATTGCAATGTAGTTAACATATACCATTATATTGTTTCAGGTGTGCAAGATAGTGATTTAATATTTGTATGTATTGTAAAATGATTGCCACAATAAGTCTAATTAACATCTATCACACACAAAGTCACATTCTTTTTTCTTGTGTTGAGAACTTTCAAGATCTGCTGTTTTAACAACTTTTGAGTATACAGTGCAGTGTTATTATCTATACCCACCTTGCTGTACATTACACTCTCAGGACTTATTTTATAATTGGAAATATGTACCAAAATGGACTTGTTTTATGTGTACTGTTACTGGTGTTTACAATCTCATTTATCTGGACTATCAACTTACTGTTGCTTTTCCCTCTACAGAAAGGCAGAAACTCTCCAGATGTCTTCCAATAATGACCAAGTTTTTATCCCAATGTCACGAAGAAACACCAGTGACCTCTCCAGGATGGCCTCCAATGACCAGAAGACATTTACTGAAGTAGCCGTGCTAAGTTTTCATAACATTTACTATCGAGTAAAAGTGAAGAGTGGCTTTCTTTTTGGTCGAAAAACAGTTGAGAAAGAAATACTAACAAATATCAAGTATGTGCATGAACTTGTATTAAAGTAGCTTTATTGACATATAGAGGGCTTTATAGGTTTTGCTTATCGCAAATAACAGTCTTATGAACATTTGTGTGCAAGTCTACACAGACATACAGACACATGCTTTTATTTTGTGTGACTAATGTCAGAGTGGAATGGCTGGGTCACATATTAGGTTATGGTTAACTTTAAAGGAACTGCCACGCTATTTTTAAAGTGATTGTTCCATGTGTATCTACTTTTGTTTGAGAAACCGAATAATTAATGTGCCATTTAGTTTTTTCTTTAGTTTTAGTTTATGCCCTGGGGTTCACTAGAAAGCAACTGGCTGTATGATTTACTAGTTCTTGGTCATGAGGATGTAATTGTCATCTCTGAGCTTCAGTTTTCTGATCTGTGAGATGGAGAGGAGACATATGGTTGTACCTTAGGACCCAGACACTTTTAAGTCCTTACGTGCTTTAGTCCTTTGTGTTCTAGATGCTAGAGTCAGGTAGTTGAAATGACAGTATGTTGTAAAAGTACTTTGGTTTTCAGATACACTTGTTTTAAATGAATGGTCTGTGTATGTAGTAGTTTGTACCGTGTACTTAATGCTTCTCTCCATTACACAGGCAGAGACTGTTTAAATATAAGACAACTGGGCGCCTGGGTGGCTCAGTGGGTTAAAGCCTCTGCCTTCGGCTCAGGTCATGATCCCAGGGTCCTGGGATCGAGGCCCACATCGGGCTCTCTGCTCGGCAGGGAGCCTGCTTCCTCCTCTCTCTCCTCTCTCTGCCTGCCTCTCTGCCTACTTGTAATCCCTCTTTCTGTGTCAAATAAATAAATAAAATCTTAAAAAATACCCACCTTAAATATAAGACAACTATAACTTCGCTTAAGTTATGTAGTTGAAGTCCAAAGTGGTAAGAGAAATTAGGAACTGAATCAGGCCTAGGTTAGAAGCAATTGACCCTTCTGAAAGGCTGACAAGTTTTTTTGGAGAACACATTAGTCAAGAAAACATTGGTCACTTTGGATTTTGTGCTAATGAATGGAAGGTAAATGATTTGAAAATGTGCAGGTGGAATAGATTTAAAATGCATACTCTGTGAGTGTACATTTATCTTATGTTTTAAAGTTACTAGATTAGTAACTTGATACAGCACAAGGGTCATCTGTTCAAGGCTTCATAAAGTTTTATGGTCCAATGGTATGCATTTCAGCAATGGATGAGTTCATCCTAGGTTGAACGTGCATAGCTAGGTTCATAAAAACTCAGTCAAATCTTGCAATTCTTTCCAGTTTTATAACTAAAAGGACAGGAGGGGTTGGTTTCCTTGCTAACTCACATTTCTGGTTTAGGCAGCCCTGAGAGAGGTCATCCCTGTTTTTGCTGCAGTATTTCTAATCTTTCCCCTGTCTGCTGACTTCACCTAAGTTGAATTTCTGGGATGGGGAAAGATTGCTCTCATATGTGTTATTTTTGATTTGTGTTTGACAGCACCACCACCATTCACAGTAGTTACTGTACTTTAGAAAAGCTGGTGAGAATCTTGGTTTTTGTTTTTTTCTGTGGACATTTTGTAATCTCATTTATAGAACTGAGTAACTACAACCCAATTTCCTTGTGCGGTATGTGTGGGAGGGGGCGAAGAAGATAAAACAAAATCTCACTATGAGAATTCAGACAGGTGAGACTTTACTTCCTCGTGAAAAATCTTTCTCTTACACATAGTTTGGGTCCATGCCCAGCATTTGAGCTCTCCCTCACTAATGCTGAAGATCTATGGAAAAAATGGTCCATTCCAGTAGATGTGTGAATCTCCACTAGTCTCCATAGAAATTCATTATACCATTTAGGAATTTTTTAATTGATAATTTATTTTGACATAAGTTTAAACTTAGACCTTGCACTTTTCACCTCTCTGTCCCACCTGTTAACATTTCACTGCATTTGCTCATAACTTTTAATTTTTATATACCCATTATCATTAGTATTTTTCTAAAAGCAAGCTGCCCATGTGATGTTTTATTATCCCTAATTCCTTTGGTGTATGTTTTCCAGAAATAAGGATCCTCTTTTCTACAACCACTCAGTCATTGTTTTGGAGCAGCCTAGGGGGAGCGTAGCCTCATAGTGAATGCAGTAGTGGGTGCTGAGAGACCATCGGTCAACTGTGCTCTTAATGTAGTTGACTGACCACCTCATTATGTCTCCTTTGTCTCATCCAACCTGGTATTTTTCTGTCTCACCCCTTAACTTTGATTACTTGGTCATGTTGGTGTCTATCCACCTTCTCCACCATAATGTTACAATTTTCCACTTTGTAATTGATAAATGCTATGAGGGGAGATAAGACATTATTCCAAAACAGTGTTCCTGTCGATCTTGACCCCACCAGCTTCAGCTCCCGTTGACTCTTCCCACCCAAAGTGGCAGGAATGATCGCAATGATAGTTATTCAAAGGGGGATTTTCTGTTTTCATTCATCTCTTCTGCAAGGATCAATTTGCAGTCTGCTAAAGAAAAAAAGCTTTATTCATCATCTCTTCATTCAGTATAGACTCATGGATCTCATATTCAATAGTAATGCATTATTATCATTATTGTTCTTGATACTCCCGTTGTTCCTGATTCGGTTAGTGGGAGACCTTTGTTTTTTTGTAACTCATGCTTTTGACATGTCCTGCATTTGAGTGTTTTTTGGCACAGCAAGAAGTTTCAGACTCCCTGAATACTTACCCTGCTTCAGACCTGGAATCAGCTCCTGTTCCTGTTTGTGGAGGATGATATTTACAAACCAAGATCTGGGTGTTTGGAATGTTGGTTGCTGTTGGGATGTCATATGTTCTTAGCCTTCTCAGTGGGTAGACCTAGGGAGCATATATCTATATATGCGTACACGCATGTGCCTTTACCTTTGTCTCAAACTTTCTATGTCGGTGTATATAGATTAAAACCTAGGATTTCTCATTGATACCTCCAATCATAATCTAATACGCCAGGGTTCTTTCCACACTTCTGTGTTTGTAAAACATCTCAAAAAGTGAAAACCTTGGCTCTCATTATCCTTGATACACTTACTGATTTGCTCACTCTTCTTATTCTTTGATACAAGTAATTAGCCCACCCTTCAGCTGTCACCTCTCTTTCTCCCATCTCCCTTCACAGCCTGTGTTCTGTTGTAGCTGTCTAGAGGTTTTTCCTACTTCTTGATGGTTTTTTTTTTTGCAAGCTTGTCTTTTTGTTTTCCTGTAAGTAGTTTTCATTTATAAAAATGCAGAGACTCATTTATTCAACAAATTTTAGATGTCTGCTATGTGCTTGACATTGTGCAAAATGCTGGTGACATAGATATGTCCTCTGTTCGCCGAAACCTTCTAGTCTAATGGTGGATTCAGACAAGTAGATCATGGCACTGTGTTATCCATGATGGAGGAATGGGACGACCCTGTGGAAGTTCCTAAACTTAAATTGGAAGGCCAGGGGTATGAGAGAGGAAGGAAAGTGTTAGTGTGTGTGTGTGCATGTGTGCGCACACACGTGGACATGTGTGACTAGGCTAGGGTGGGAAGGTGCTCCAAGCAGTCAGAATGGCATGGACTTTTCCATAAAATGAGACCAGAGGATTAACCATTATGCATGAAAATGTAATAGATGGGACCTGAGTCTTTTAGCTAGGTTTCACTGGATGTGTTCAGCATTTAATGATCTTCCTATTGTAGACCAGTGTGCTGCATGCTATGATGGGGTGAGGGGAACACGAGATGATACCATTCTTGTTGATAAGGTTTTATAGTACAGATTCCCTGCACGCAAATGCTGTAAAGCCATAAATAAGGGTGGAAAATGAGTTTTGAGGGATAATACTAGAGTGGAGGGCGGGGTGAGGGAACAAGGGGATTGTAGACCATAAACCAGAAGAGGAGTCAACAGCCTTTCTGTAAAGAGACTGCTCGTAAATATTTTCAGCTTTATGGCCCATACATCTGTGCCACATCTACTCGGTTCTGTCATTGCAGTGTGAAGGCAGCCATGAATGTAGATGAATGAATATGGCTCTGTTCCAGTAACACTATGAAAACAGAGAACAGGTGACTAGCTCTTATTTGCTGATCCCTGGACTAGAGGGCAAACTCCACAAGGCCTATGGCTTCGTTTTATCCTCAGCTCCAGCCCATGTCCTAGAAGAGTGTCTCACACCCATAGTAGTCACTGGGTAATTGTGTTGAATGAGTGGAAGAGAATTAGCTACTGCTCCCAACTGGAACTCTTTCTTGCATTTGTGATTGTCCGTTACTGTTGTTTTCTGTATTGCTAAGGTTTAGTGCCAAAGTAAGCCCAACTCGGGGACCTGAAAGATTGTCCTAGCGTGTTCACATTCAGTTTTGGATTATTCATTTAGGATTGGTTGATCTTTATTTGACTAGATATTTTAAAAACCTGGAAGAGTTTCCTGACAATGACGTCTTAGTGAATAACAAGCTGATTTTTGGTCATTTTAGAAGGAGTTATTGGGTAACTATTAATAAAGTTACTGGTTAGCAATTAATAAAGTTACTGGGTAGCTATTAATAAAGAAGATGCATCAAGAGCTACAGATAAATGCATCTTGAAAGTTCACTCAACCAGTGTGTCTTTTTACATTGGGGGAGGGGAGGGGAAGACGTCACTGAAAGCATAAGAGATCTTTCTGTTCTACAGCTTGCACTCACTTTATCAAACTCATGTATTTGTCCAGTGTTTCAGTGAGAGGCAACCTCAGTTCATGAGCAGAGTGAGAGCTACCTTTCACCTTAGCCTCCACCAGCCATTTTTTACTTGTGACAATTAGGCACAAGAGTCAGTCCTTGTGCTGAGGTCCTCCATGGTTGAGGTACTGGGGTATGATTGCTTTGTGAAGTTCAGCACTCACGGTTGTATAGCCATGGCATTGGCCTCTGTGAAAATCATTACCTGGGAATGAAATAGATTTCATCTTTGGAATAGATACTATTTTTTCTGTGGAATAAATTTTTTTTTTTAAAGATTTTATTTATTTATTTGACACAGAGAGAGAGATCACAAGTAGGCAGAGAGGCAGGCAGGGAGACAGGGAGAGGAGGAAGCAGGTTCCCCGCCGAGCAGAGAGCCCGATGCGGGCCTCGATCCCAGGACTCTGAGATCATGACCTGAGCCGAAAGCAGAGGCTTTAACCCACTGAGCCACCCAGGCGCCCTCTGTGGAATAAATTTTGATTTATCTGTTCCAACAGAGATTGGGCATAGACACCAAGGTTTTTTTTTTGTTTGTTTGTTTTTTAATTTTATTCATTTATTTGACACAGAGAG
>LNAC01000229.1:1883239-1958624 GCA_002007465.1 Ailurus styani | reverse complement strand
CGATCCCAGGACCCTGGGATCATGACCTGAGCCGAAGGCAGCGGCTTTAACCCACTGAGCCACCCAGGCGCCCAGACACCAAGGTTTTGAAAGGGCTTTTCCACGTCTCTATTTTATCACGTCTGTTTACTCTTTTTTTTTTTTTGTCTTAATATATTTTTAAAAGATTTATTAAAAAGGGGAGGGGAGGTAGGGGCAGAGCCAGAGGGGAAAGAGTATTAAGCAGATTCAGCACTGAGCATGAAGCTCAATGTGGGGCTCGATCTTCTTGCTCTCTATCTGAGTATTCATTACCCTTAAACATCTAGTTTGTTTGGGACACACTGTGTGTACTCCATGTCTCTATATCCTTAAAGGTTGTTCCCTACAGAAAGTGGCATCTACCACTTCTATGCTGAGAATTTTCCAGTCAACTTACCTTTATAAGATACTTTATAAGGAAGAGAATGATATATCCTGAGGGTACAGTTTTTACTTTTCTTTTCTTTTATTTATATGACAGAGAGAGACAGAGAGAGAGAGAGAGATTACAAGTAGGCAGAGAGGCAGGCAGAGAGAGAGAGGAGGAAGCAGGCTCCCTGCTGAGCAGAGAGCCCAATGCGGGCCTCGATCCCAGGACCCTGAGATCATGACCTGAGCCGAAGGCAGAGGCTTTAACCCACTGAGCCACCCAGGCGCCCCAGTTTTTACTTTTCTAATTAACAATTTTGTGACGGTTAAGAATTGGTGTTTTGTTTTTTACCCATGAGGTGCTTTATTCTTAGCCATTGAAAGTCTACTTCACATACATTGTTTCTTAATCTGACTACTTTTAAGTGGTGAGAACACTACTGGTGATTCTAGAAATTCATTGGCTCATTATTAATTGTGTAAAACTTAGAGTAGACAGCCGCTGAGGTGACTTGAAGTAAATCCGTAATGTCATCAAACATTAGTTAAGACTTGTTACATTCTTTACATTGTGTTAAGAAGGGTAAGTGTAACAGAGATGTTTAACCAGAATCTGTGACTTTAAGGAAATTGAAATTCCTTGTGTCCTTTTTTCAAAAAGTATAAATGGTTTAGAGAACAAGCGAAAGGACTTTAGAGGGACCCAAGCCATTTTTTTTAGAGGTCTTGACTAGTGATTAAGAACCTTTGTGTGCTGGACTTATGTTAATTGACATTTCAGTGTCTTTTTCCTTTAAGCGTTGGTTTGTGCTTGTTCTCTGTCTATAGTTTAATCACTTTCATTGACCGTATTAGATGCAGACCCTAAAGTCATAGAACCAGTTTTGAAGCAGGCTGATACATTGATTTGTTCTGTGCTTACAGTGGCATCATGAAACCTGGGCTCAATGCCATTCTGGGACCCACAGGTGGAGGCAAATCTTCGTGAGTATAATAGTATAAGTCGGCTTTTCCTTTGCAGTTGTAATGTGCTTTTCAAGGTGCCTTTTATGTGAGCAGGTATGTGTTGAGCCTTTGCTGCTTGTCTAGTGTGGTTCTAGGTGCTGTGGGTAACATGCATGATGCCAGCTTGGAGTTGATTGTCCCAGGGACCGGGAATTCTTACTCAGGCAGCTTCCTAACAGGACACGATAACAGGACAGGACTGGCAACAGCTGTGGGCTATGATTTGAACTAATGGGGAGGGAAAGGAGAGAGAAAGAAAGTGAAAGTGGGGAGACGGAGCCAAAGGCCTAAGTAAAGACTTGTGTCTTAGACAAAGGAGCTCATTGTCTGACTTGAGAGACCCCCAAGGTCACACGAGCCGGAAGACCTTTGGGGAAGTCTGTGCTGGATCAGCCAACGGTGACTTGGTTCCATGTTTTTGAGTTTTATTGTAGTATGTACTAGAAAAGGGAAGGTGAGAATTCAAAAATATATGTAATTTGATGATGAATCACGAAGTTCTGCACCTGAAACCAATTTTACCCTATATGTTGACTAACTAGAATTTAAATAAAAATTGAATTCAAGGAAGTAGCTCAAAAAAAAGAAAACCATATACATAATTTTAGGTAATCCATGGAATTTCTTGATCGGTTAATATTCCAACTTGAGCAGAATTTGGATTTAGAGTAGCTGAGAGATACACCTTGAATTGGAGAAAAAACAACAACATATATGTCCTCTCATAGGTTGTTAGATATCTTAGCTGCAAGGAAAGATCCGCATGGATTATCTGGAGATGTTTTGATAAATGGAGCACCTCGACCTGCCAATTTCAAATGTAATTCAGGTTATGTGGTACAAGTAAGTATCTGTGGATGTGTATTTTAGCTTTCTTCTCTTTCTCTATGGGCAAATGCCTTGGCTGATAGGTCAGTGTACTTCCAGCTGACCAAATGACATGTTCATGGAACCAATTTTCTTCACAACAGCTTTTCATAATCTCCTGTTAAGATTTGGAGTGGTGTTAAATGAAGAGGCAGGGAGAATCTGGAATATAACCGCTGTAAGGGCAATGCTATCCATTCTAGTTATCATTTCCACAAGACACTACTATTTTCCTTTTTTGCCCTACCTTCACCTCTCTCCTTCCCCTGGCTTAGAAAGATGTTTTGCTAAATCCTGTGTAAAGCAGTCTGGACATTTCTGCTAGTAGTAATCATAATTACCTGTGTCGATTTGGGTGTACAGATAGGAAATGAAAACTACGCCATCCAGCTTTTCCAGCTGTCTGTATCTGGAGTTGCTGTCATTTGTCGAACTGCAAGTTCATCATTAGCTAGAACTTTATGTTGGATATGGTATTCTCACGGATGAAGTTACATGTACTTAAGCATGATGGTATTAGAAAAGACCTAATATGTCTTGTTAAAATGCCATTAAAATGCCATTTTGCTTTAAGGATGATGTCGTGATGGGAACTCTGACAGTGAGAGAAAATTTGCAGTTCTCAGCAGCTCTCCGGCTTCCGACAACCATGAGGAGTCATGAAAAAAATGAGCGAATTAATAAGGTCATTCAGCAGTTAGGTCTGGATAAAGTGGCAGATTCCAAGGTAATGTGGAAAAACCAGACAGGGTCATAGCCAGCATTAAGATCTCACCTGTGTGGATAGTGTAACTCTTGGTCAGAAGTTTTCTATAATATGTGTGCTCAAAAGTGGCTGCTTTCTTTTTTTTTTTAAATTAAAAAATTTTTTTTTAATTTGAGAGAGAGAACGAGAGAGAGAGAAAGCATGAGAAGGGGGAGGGCCAGAGGGAGGGGTCCTCGCTGAGCAGGGAGCCCTATGCAGGACTCAATCCTGGGACTCCAGGATTATGAACTGAGCGGAAGGCAGTCACTTAACCAACTGAGCCTCAGGTGCCTCAAGCGGCTGCTTTCTGTAATGATGAGAAACATGACTTGTTACATAATATGAAGATGGAAATTAACCGGGCAAAAAAAAAAAATCTTAAAATGTTTGAATGCGGGAAATGAAGTGTGGCAGGGCGGTCTAGTACGTATAAGTGTCTTTGCGGAGAACACGAGGCCCTTTCCACATGATTATAGCTCTTGATGCTCTCACACACTGTTTGTCATGTCTCAGCCACTATCTTTCCCCTAACTTTCCTTCTTCCTGTTTTCTTTCCCCTTTTAGCTCTCCTTCCTCTTCCTCCAGGAGACTTTGTTCCATTGCTTTTGAGGTATATTTCCGGAATTCTTTAATGACAAAAATCCAAGGGTTCTGGCTCTTTGTTTCACTTGGCTATAATTTGACTTTCAAAATGATATTTAGTCAAAGTAGGGTTTCATTCTTTTTTTTTTTTAGATTATTTATTTATTTATTTGAGAGAGAGAGTGAGAGAGCACAAATGGGGGAGGGGCAGAGGGAGAGGGAGAAGCAGACACCCTGCTGAGCAAGGAGGCGAATGCGGGGCTCGATTCCAGGACCCCAGAATCATGACCTGAGCCGAAGGCAGATGCTTAATGGACTGAGCCACCCAGGCGCCCCAGTAGGGTTTATTTCTAAGTTGTGTAGCATCCGAGTTGTTTTTCTATAGCCTCTCTTTTGGCACTTTTGTCTGTCATTCCTCCCTCCTTCTCTTCCTATCTTCCTTTCTTCTGCCACTACTTACTTTCAGACTGTGTGTTATGTGCTGGGCTCCTAGGTTTTAGAGATAACAGTTGTGGGCAAGAGAGACAAAAATAACTCCTTTTGTGGTTATGCAGAGTCAGGAGGAAGAAACGAGATGAACAAGGAAGTTTTATAGTTGATGACTAGGGATGAAAGATTTGCCTGGAAGACATTTGAAGCTTTGGGTGAAGATGAGCTTTTTTAGATTATGGTAGCTATTGTTTAGCATTCTTTTTTAAGATTTAAAAATTTTTTTTTTAAGATTTTATTTATTTATTTGAGAGAGAGAACGNTTATGCAGAGTCAGGAGGAAGAAACGAGATGAACAAGGAAGTTTTATAGTTGATGACTAGGGATGAAAGATTTGCCTGGAAGACATTTGAAGCTTTGGGTGAAGATGAGCTTTTTTAGATTATGGTAGCTATTGTTTAGCATTCTTTTTTAAGATTTAAAAATTTTTTTTTTAAGATTTTATTTATTTATTTGAGAGAGAGAACAAGTAAGAGAGAGCATGAGAGGGGAGAAGGCCAGAGAGAGAAGCAGACTCCTGCGGAGTTGGGAGCCCAATGAAGAACTCAATCCCGAGACTCCAGGATCATGACCCGAGCCGAAGGCAGTCATTTAACCAACTGAGCCACCCAGGCGCCCCTCTTTTTTAAGGTTTTTTTTAAACATAATCTCTACACTCAAGGTGGGGCTCAAAGCTACAACCCTGAGATCAAGAGTCACATTCTCTACCGACTGAGCCTGTGGTGGTAGTTTAATTCCCCTGCATATATATCCCTTATTTAGAGGTGATGAAGANGAGACTCCAGGATCATGACCCGAGCCGAAGGCAGTCATTTAACCAACTGAGCCACCCAGGCGCCCCTCTTTTTTAAGGTTTTTTTTAAACATAATCTCTACACTCAAGGTGGGGCTCAAAGCTACAACCCTGAGATCAAGAGTCACATTCTCTACCGACTGAGCCTGTGGTGGTAGTTTAATTCCCCTGCATATATACCCCTTATTTAGAGGTAATGAAGAATATGGCAGTATTCTGCTGGTTATTGCTTCATGTCGCACTGTCTGACATTTTAGAAAGACATAAAATGTATTTTGCTCGTATTTCATTTGAAAGTATAACTCTGAGAAGCCACCATTTACCGCTTATTTTTGTTATAGAAGTTTATGAGTTTGGGTTTCCTTTGTCTTGGCTCTGTTATTTGATTTTGTCTTTTTGGTAAAGTGCTTTCCAATCTTTGCCTTCAGGTTAAAGTTCTTTACCAATAGGGGTGGTCAGTTGCCCTAACTTCCTTCCGTGTAATTCCAGGAAAAATGAGCTGAAGGTAGTTTTTGATTTCTTGGAATTTATCTAATTGATTGAAAATACATTTAAAATTTTTTACATTTTATGCAATTTTAAATATAACAGAAATGTAGCTAGTAGTCTAATTACTATCATAATTAATTACATAATTAATATACACAGTTGTATAATTAATGTAATGTTATGATTACTAATAATATTCATCTAGATTTTCCAAGTATTAACATATTATCCCATACTTGCTTTGGCTTTTTTTTTCTGAAATATTTTAAAGAAAGTTGTAAATATCATATTTTTACTCCTGACTACTGATTTTGCATCTTAAGAAAAAAGACATTTTCCCACATTACCACAATACTGTTACTAACCAACAAAATTAACAGTATCTTAATATCAGCCATGTGAAGCATATTCATTCACATTTTCCCAGTTGTCTCCAAAATGGCTGCTATAACTCAGTTGTTATAGGATCCAATCAAGGGCATGAGTAGCACTTCATTATTATCGCTTTGAAGACTCTTAATATAGGAATTATTTCTTACCTCCTGCCTCTCCCCAAACCGTCTTGCCTCCCCAGCCCCCCTGCCCTGCACACACAATGACATTGACTAGTTGAGAAAACTGGGCCAGTTGCCCTGTAGAATATTCTGCCTTCTGGATTTGTCTGAAAGAATGAGTCAGGAATTCTGTAGGGAGCTGGGATATAGGCAGGGTCAATTTGGGAAGCCTTATGGTCATCTAAGAGGTGCTAATGTGGTGTGATAGAAAGTGAACTTTCCCATTTGCCCAGCCAACTGAGGACTTTTGGAGAGGTCCGGGGAGGGAGGGTGTAAGAAGACTAATAAATTATAGATATTTCCCCTTTTCCTCTCCTACCTTTGTCTCCCTTCTGCTTTGTGATTTTCACTATACCAGGGCCATATGTTTTAGTGTTCTAATTTAACTATCTTAAAACTAAATATTTGACATGATAGGGAATCGAAAGTACCGTTAAGCATCGTGTTCATATCATGCTTGACCCCTTACCCAACTGCCTCAGTTTGCTCATCTTATTAAAGAGGAAGCTACCTTTTCTCCCATAATTTCATTTATTAGCTGTTCGGAATAAGTGAGGATAATGAGATAAAGTGTCTCCTACAGGGTTGGGACATTGTAGGACCTCAGCAAATGCTAGTCGCTGTGGTTGTAACTGTTAATGATGATATTTGTGCTTTAGGTTGGAACTCAATTTATACGTGGCGTGTCTGGAGGAGAAAGAAAAAGGACTAGTATTGGAATGGAGCTTATTACTGATCCAGCCATTTTGTTCCTGGATGAGCCCACCACTGGCTTAGATTCAAGCACAGCAAATGCTGTCCTTTTGCTCCTGAAGAGGTAAATGCGATGGTAACATTATTCCTCCATCCATCCACTATCTGATCCCCTACAATAAACCAGGTAGTATTCTCAGTGCAGGAAGTTTAAGAGTGAGGACAGCAGCCAAAATTTCTTCCTTCTTTGTTGGTGGGAAAGAGTCAAACGACAAATAGAATTGTTTCAAGAAAAATGAATCAGGGTAAGAGTGTAGCAAAAGATGGCTGTGGGAGGTGTGGGATGCTGTATTATATAGCAGGGTGGTCAGGGAAGACCTCAGTGATGTGACATGTGAGCTGGGAGCAAGGGAGTGGGACCTGGACATCTTGGAGAAGAGAGTCCTAGCTGGAGGGGAGAGTCATGGGTCTTGAGGCAGAGCAAGCTCATGTGTTTGGAAACATCAAAAAGGCCAGAAGGAACTGAACCCCAGTGAACTAAGGGGAATGGAGGTTGCTTATGGATCAGTTTGCTGGGGCTGCCATCACATAGTACCACAGACCAGATGACTTATACAACGGAAGTTTAGTTTTTCACATGCTTGGGAGGCTAGAAGTCTCAGAGTGTCAGCAGGATTATTTCTTCTGAAGTCTCTCTCCTTGCCCTGCAGGTAGCTGTCTTCAATGTGTGTCTTCATTTCGTTTTCCCTCGGTGCATCTGGGTCCTACTCTCCTCTTCTTATAAGGACACTGGTCCTTATTAGATTAAGGCCCGCTCATATGACCTTATTTAACCATAATTACCTCTTTAAGGACCCTGTCTCCAAATACAGGTACATTCTGAGGTACTGGGTGTTAGGACTTCAACGTGAATTTGGGGGAGAACACAATTCAGTCCATAACAGTTAGAGTAGGACATGAGATGGAATTGAGTGGGTGGCAGATTATACAGGCTTCGTAGGCCACTGTAAGAACTATGGCTTTTATTGTCTCTAGGTAACATGGGAACTTTTAGAGAGCTCTAGAACAGAGGAGTGACAGCTGTGTAGAGAAAAGCACTGTATAACTGGGCAAGGTGAGTACAAGGAAACCAGTCAGAAGGATGTTTGTGTTAGCTCTGTCGAGATACGATACTGGCTTTGAGTAGGACAGTAGTGGTGAGGTGGTGAGAAGTCATGGATTCTGGATCTATTCTGAAGATAGAACAAGATTAGTTCATGAATTGGAGGTGGGGTGTGGTTATTGAGAGAAAAAGTTTCTAAAATTTAGGGCCTGAAAAATGGAAGAGTGGAGAAAAGAGTTGCATTACTTTTATTCCTCCCCCTGGAGAAATTTCAGAAGGTAAATTTTGGACATCTGAAAAAATTAAAAAATATTTTAACCTGACGAAAGAGTTACAAGACTAGTACAGAAAAATCTCATGTCTTCTTACCAAGATTCCTCAAATGTTACCATTTATCTGCATTTGCTCCCCACCCTCCACCCCACATAGTCTTTTCCTGACATTATGTACCTTCACCCTGAAATATTCTGGAGGGTAACTCCAAGGGTAAACAAGGTCACTCCTCCTACATTACCATCCTCTATACCACCAGCCAGGAAGTCTACATTGCTGCCATCACCACCATCCAACCCATAGACTCCAGTTGGACTTCCCCAGTTGTCCCAGAAGATATCTCTTTCTCCTTTCTGACTCAGGATGTTCTCCAGAAACACTTGTTTAAATCTTTTCCAATCCTGAATAGTTTTTCAGTCTTTCCTAGCTCTCACATCCTTGTCTGTCTTCAAGAGTACATTTCGTAGAATGGCCCTCAGCCTGGATGGTTCCAGGGTTCCCTCATTCAGGCCATGAATTCTTGGCAGGGGTACCACAGAAGTGATGCTGTGTTCTTCTGTGTAAATCAGGGGCTGCCTGATTTTGACTTTCCCACCATGGGTGATACTCATGGCCATCACCTGGTCATGTTGGTGTCTGCTGGGTTTACCTTCTGTGAAGTAACTGTTTTTCCCTTTGTAATTGGTTAGTATTTGAGATAATCAGATATTATGTCCATACCCTATTCCTCATCAAATCTCCACCCACCAGTTTTAACATACACTAGCAATTTCTGCCTCCATCAATTACTGGTTTGATGGTTGCCAAGTGATATTCTATTTACATCATTCTTTCTACATATATTAGTTGGCATTCTACTGTAAAGAGCTTTTCCTCCGCTATTCACTTATGTTTTCTCATATTCTTATTTTAGTCCGTGGATTACTGGATTATATAATCTGTTATTATTATTTATTTTTATGATTAGATTAACCCTGATTTGGCCATTAGAAGCCCTTTCAGCCTGACGTTTGTGTCCTTTTGACATGTCCCCTAATCATTCTTCAAGCAATTCTTTTTTTTTTTTTTTTTAAGCAATTCTTTACTTTATGGTCAACAAGATGTTCCAGGCTCATCTTGTACTTTTCCTGTGTCAGATATTTCTCTAGGGAGTCCTGGTACCTTCTATTGTAGTCAGAATTTAGAAACCAACATCTGATTACTTAGTGTGCTTGCACCTACTGCAGTTTCATTGCTTCCAAACTAACTTAGTGGACATATCTAGGAAATACTTGTTTACATGTTTGTGCTTTATGTTTGTGCATATATAACACAAATATGTTTCTATTTTTTTTGATTAAAGATTTTAACTAATCTCTACACCCACCATGGGGCTCTAACTCACAACCCCAAGATCAAGAGTCGCATGCTCCACAGATTGAGCCAGCCAGGTGCCCCTATTTCTATGTTTTATATGGAAAATATTTAGAATATTATTTTATTATGTATTCCTATATGTAGTTTGAATAGAATGACATATGCAAACATACATCTGTAATTATCACTCTGTTAGCATGTAGTATATTAAAAAACCCATGAGTGCATAATATTTCCAATCCAGTCTAACCCTTGAGTGTTCTTTTTAGTCTTTGCCCTTTCTATATTTGTAAATGATTTTTTAGACAGGCCAAAACTTAGCCGTCATTATCTCAATATATTTACTTACTTGCTAAACCAAGTAACTTAATTGTTAAATATAACTCATCTCCTAGTCACTCTGACCATTCCCTCTGCCCACCACCCCTGGGACTGCTCCCTATCACCCCAATTTTTTTAAAAGCTGCCACACACATCATCTTCATATGACCTCCATCCCCTCCTTGTCATTACCTTGTTTTCTCAGATTTGCTTGTCTCATGCCCTCATAAGCAAGTCTCTGTTGCTAGGTTAAGAAGAAATGGGAAGATTTTAGACATTTTAAGTTTGAGATGGCAGTTGCACATTTAAGTGAAGATGGCAAGTAATGGGTCTGGGGGCTTCCAGGTTCTGTTAGGGAATGCATGATACTTTTGTTATCTGTCAGTGTGTTAACAGTGTTCATTAGAGGATGGTGGATTGATGTGGAATACTGGGCTATGCTGTGTTTTATCCTGTTTTGCACTAGTTAGCACACAGGCGTCTTTCCTTGGGCTGGAGGGCTCTAACCTAGAATTTCTCACACTCTATGTGCACACTGATCACTGGGGTCTTGTTAACATCACATTGTTTCCACTGCTCTGAGATGGAGTCCGAGTCTAGGTGTCTCCTAGGAGATACTGATAATAATGCCCTTGGTCCTCAGACCACAAAGCTGTCCCATGGAAGCACTTCTCTGCTTCCGGTCCTTCACGGGCTCTTATTGCCCTCTGACAAAAGCTGGAGCTTCTGAGTGAAGGGACTCGTCATGGGCTTGTTTTTTGGGCGGTCTCTTTCCCTAGCTTCTTCCCCCATCCTGCCCCCCCCCCAGTCCCAATCCCCACTCCCACATCCAGACTCCGCAATGACACGGAAGTACTTGTAGTCTCCTTAGTAGACCTTGTTATTGCACACTTTGTTTGCCATCCTCCTTCCGCTCGACTACATTTTCTCTTCTCGACTTACTCTGGTTGGCCCCTTTGATGCACTACTTATGTTATCTTCAGACCGGGCTGTGGTCTTCCATTTTGCTTATAAGGAAACTTCTGCTTCTTTTATTCCACACTGTACTGAAATGGTTGGATCTACTGGCCTGATCCTCTTTGAGGCAGAGTAAGCTTGTACCCATTGCTAGCATGTAGTGGGTGCTTAGGAAATGCTTAAATTGGTATGATACCTCTCATAAGATATTTTAAATAATGACAGGTTTTCAACAGTGATTTTGGCCTTTGTTTCTTCTATCCATGAATAGTACCTCCCATGTAAAGGTAGTTTAGCAACATTTTGGCCTTGGAATCAGACCAAGGTTCAAATCCCAGCCCCGCCCCTTACTGTGACACTTAGGGCCAGTCGCTCAATCCTCTAAGTCTCGTCCCTAACATAACATTATTGGTACTGTCTTGTAACAGTATTGTGAGAATTGAGATAAGTATGAAAATATGTAGGAAAGACATAGTAAGTACTCAGTAATGTTAATTGTATCATTAGAGCAAAAGAATGAAAACCAATTCCTAAAGAGCCAGGAGATTTAAATGATCAGTGAGAATGGGGAATACAACCGTCATTTTAATATTTAGTCCATGATATGTTTCCATACTTGAGTGTACTTATAGATTACCTGGGTGCTTGTTAGAAATATGGATTCACTAGGTCCGAGAAGACTGTCCAGGGATCTGCATTTTTCATTAATATTCTGGTTGATGTCAACTGCCCGTGGAATTCACTTTAGAAACTTTAGTGTTTCATAAAAGCACGGCATTTAGGTCCCCTAACTCTCAGATAATATGAAATGAGAAGTTAGTAAGAGAAAATCAAGTCAGACTAAGAACAGATGATCTGAAGGCAGGAATAAAGTTGCCATGATGTTCAAGTTTTAGATGTTTAATGACTTTTATTTTTTCGCTTTTAACTTAGGATGTCTGAACAGGGACGAACAATCATCTTCTCCATTCATCAGCCTCGTTATTCTATCTTCAAGCTGTTTGATAGCCTCACCTTGTTGGCCTCAGGAAAACTAATGTTCCATGGGCCTGCCCAGGAGGCCTTGGGGTACTTTGCATCAGTGGGTATGCTTGACTTTTTCACACAGTAACATCCTTTATTAACAGAATCCTGAAAGAGAGCAAAGGAGGTTTCCAGGAATGCTGTTTGGTCTCTGAGTAGACATACTATGGCTTCCACCACTCCAAAACATCTTTGGTTAGTTTGGTGCTAGAATTTTCTTCACTTCACAGTGCTGGATTGTTTAGGTCTCTTTCCTGCCCTGTTTGACTATGCCTGCATATGTATGTATGAATATTTCTACTGGGCCTAAATCTGACCCTCTTCCCAGTTCTGGGGACCTTTCACTAACAGTTCAGTAAATATGTTGGCCTCATAACCAGTTATCTGTCAGTCGAACATTTCTGAAAAGGCCTCATAATATCCCCAAATAGTTTGTCTTCTTGTCCAGATTATGGGTCAGGCTTTCTCATGTTACTCCCTTTTATGGGATGTTGGTCTGCTGTGGTGGGGGTTCATGAAGATGCTACTTAAAATTTTCTAGTAACATTAAATTACAGATTTAGGCCTTGAGGGGGTGTGAGTGACTTACCAGTCAATAGAATGACTCATTGTAAGTCTTACTTTGAGGGACCAACACTTCTGACAGTTTTGGGGTGCCTGCTTCTATTTAGAAGGGAAATATATAATTTTTTTATGACTCATGCAGTCTGTTTTATTTTAGAGGTATTTGGATAGGATTACAGATGGTGCTCCATGACTCCAAATACAGTTTTAAATATTCACTAGCCATCTTTTAAAATTTTTGTTTAATCCCTCTCACTTAACGTTAACAAGCACACACAGGTCTTGGGAGTTTAGGGGAGTTGAACCTAATAGACTACAGATCAAGTTGAGTTAGAGGATCATGCCACATGAAGTTGAGATAAGCATTCACCTGTGCGGTGCCAGTCACATTCTCTTGGGCGTGCTGCTCTGGGGATTTGTTCTCTGTATTGGAATTAGGACAGCACAACCCATGATCATTTGGCAGTCCCCACGTGAACTGGGAGAACAGAACACACCCCTGGCCTCTCCCAAGTGCGGTCTTGTTGTGCCTTGGCATTCTTTGCTTGTTACCTTGCTCTGAGGAGCATTTGTTCTAGCCACTTTTTTTTTTCTAACTTAATTTTTCCCCCTTGGACCTATGTTTAGATTTTTGAAGCAGTTCTGATTAGCATCAGAGCATACTGATAGCTGTTTCAGGTCTCATGAACTATGATGGATAAGGACCAGCTATTAACTTCAGACTGTGGGGGAGTCTAAGGTTGGCTTTGAGTATGTTGTTTTTCTGGAATATGGAACACTGTTGAAATATCATGTGATTGAATATATAAAAAGAAAGGGTAAATCAGTGAAAGGAGAAGAGGGGGGAAGAAAAAGAAATGAAGAAGAAGTTGTTCTCTTCCCCTGCCTCACCTCTCTCACCCCGGAAAGTGAGTTTTTACTTTCCAAGATCATCAAGTTTATACACCTGAGTTGCCTTCTTTTTGTAGGTTACCATTGTGAGCCTTATAATAATCCTGCGGACTTCTTCCTGGATGTCATTAATGGAGATTCCTCTGCTGTGAAATTAAACAGAGAGGACCAAGAAGGTGAAGGTATGTGAATCATTGAGAGTCACAGATTATTGCCAAATTGAATTGGCTGAAGTTTAGCCATATGACAGCTCAGTAAAACATAGCTTTGTGAATTTATATTAATGCTGTCCTCTGATAACAGTTGTCTTAGTCCGTTTGGGCTGCCTCCCAAAGATACCATACACTAGGTGGCTTAGACAATAATCATTTATTTCTGGAGCCAGAAATCTAGGTGGAGGTACCTACAGACTCAGTGTCTGTTGAGAACCTCCTTCCTGGTTCAAAGATGGGTGACCATCTTCTCGATGCCTCCTCACAGGATGGAAATGAGGAGGGGCCTCTTGTATAAGGGTTCTGATCCATTCATGAGGGCTACACTCTCATGACTTAATCACCCTTCAGATATCATCCCATTGGGGATTGGCTTTCAGCATATGAATCTCGAGGGAACACAAACATTCACTCTGTAGTACTGGTCAACATAGATTTTGTTTTCCATGATTGGTGTATTTTTTATTGAATGTATAAATGAGTATTCATGTGATAGTGTCACTTCTAAGGGGGAATTTCATGAAAAATTGCCCACTGTTTATACAATGTTTTGAAATAAGAAACTTGGCAGTTTATAGATTTGCATAGAGAAGAAAACAAGGACCAGGATTGTATATCAGGAATTATAACTCCCTATGGTAAGGAAGTGTTCAAGTGTTATAGTTAAGAAAAGGCCAGGTTTGCTGTATTCATAAGTTTATGGAAGCAGTTGGCCAATTAACTGTATTTTTCTAATGTTGTAAAGCAATGACAGATCTAATAATTTTTTGTACTCAGGTGTTAGAATTACAATGTTGGGGAAGAATCGAAGAAAGGGGTTACAGGAAAATAGGCTAAGTCAGTTGTTATTTTATGAATAATGTTTCTATTCTTTATCCACTTTTATTCCAAAGTCCAGGAGACTGAAGAGCCTTCCAAGAGAGGTGCTCCACTCATAGAAAAAATAGCTGGGTATTATGCCAACTCTGACTTCCACAAAAAAACGAAAGATGAGTTAGATCAACTCGTAAAGGGTCAGAAAAGGAAGAGCTCAGCCTTAAAGGAGATCACCTATGCCACCTCCTTCTGTCATCAACTCAGATGGATTTCCAAGCGTTCATTCAAAAACTTACTGGGTAATCCCCAGGCTTCTATAGCTCAGGTAACCTGACAGATTCTTTGGATTATGCTGGGACATACTCATGTGGGAACATTAGGTTCTGATATAATCTATTTTAGGATTATGCTTATTTTCTCAAGCTTCCATTTATTTATCCCCACTCCATTTGGGATATAAAAACAGCCAACAGAATAAATATCATGAAATTTTTTCTTATGGAAGGCGTTTTTTGTTTTTTGGTTTTTTTTTTTTTTGGACTACCTGATTAAGACTTGCTGATACAGACTAGCTGTAATGGGTAATCTTTGTCGAAAAATCTTTTCTTCAAAGATGGTGAAATAAAGGAAATGTTTAGCCACATTTAGGGTTTTCTGGTGGCTGCACACATTCATTTCCTGACTCGTTCAGCAAGCTCTCAATGACCATATGTGCCATTTTGGGAGCTTGTATACAGTGGTGAACAAAATGGGCAAAAATAAAACCCCTGTTCTCATAGAGCTTGTTTTCCTATGAGGAGTGACAGATGACAAATGCATATAGTAATGAACTAGATAGCAAGCCATATGGTAAAAGGAGCTATGGAGAAAGTTGAAGCACAGTAGGGGACAAAGGAAGAGAAGAGAGAAGGAAAGGAGACTGGGAGAGAGGGAGAAAGCAGAAAGGGGTTGATTGCACTTGAAGTCAGGCGGTCAGGAAAGCCGGCATCTAGATTCACTGAATGCAGCTGAAGGTCACAGGGGTTAGCTGCTGTCTCAGGAAGAGCCCAAGTGCAAGTGCTCTTCCTCATCATTGACCTTCTTCATTTAGGGGTTCTTATCTTAGGGAAGCACTAGGTACCTAAAACAGTTGGCAATTAACACAACATAGTAAGCAGGCTTGGATTCTGTTAAATAAGCCTATTCGCTTGTCAGATTAACTTTCTTGTGATAAAGAGGAAATCACGTTTTTTTCCCCTTTGGCTGGCTCTGTTGGTAGTTGTTGAATACTACCCCTTTATTGTTACTCGCAGGTGCTCTGTCCTACAAACCCCTAATATTCCCAGTTCATTGGTCCATCCTATCTCAGGAAATCAGTTTAGCCAGGTATTTTGGGGGTTGTTGATTTTATTTATTATCTGTCATTGGATTTCTGTTGAGTACCAAAAGATGGCATGTTGTTGGCACTAATAGGACATTACTGACTTCTTGGGGCACCTGGGTGGCATAGTCAGTTGACTGGCCGGCTCTTGGTTTCAGCCCAGGTTGTGATCTCAAGGTTGTGGGTGTGAGTCCCGAGTTGGGTTCCATGTTCAGTGTAGAGTCTGCTTAAGACTGTCTCTCCCTCTGCCCCACCCACCCCGCCCCATGCATGCATGAGAGCTTTCTCTCTCTCCAATAAATAAATCAGTCTTTAAAAAGGTATGACTGACTTCTTACCACATGAACCATAATTTTCCTACTTCAGTGCTGTTGCCTTTTAAGTATTAGTACCCGGAATCTCTATCCCTCTTTGAGACATATTGCTAATTGCTCCAAACATTTTTGCTACTCTTATTTTGTATTTCTTTTTTTTTTAAGATTTTATTTATTTGTTTGACAGAGAGAGATTACAAGTAGGCAGAGAGAGAGGAGGAAGCAGGCTCCCTGCTGAGCAGAGAGCCTGATGTGGGGCTCGATCCCAGGACCCCGCGATCATGACCTGAGCCGAAGGCAGAGGCTTTAACCCACTGAGCCACCCAGGCGCCCCTCTTATTTTGTATTTCTGTCAGAATAGGAACATTTCTGTGTACTGTCAATCAAAGTTAAATTTTTATTCTTTTAGAGTAGATTTGATATCATTTGGAAACAAGGCTAATAAATAAGGTCAATCTTGTTTATCCAGTTTTTTCAACAGTGAGATAATGTAATGGAGTTGATTCTTTAGTGTGATTTACACATTATATTTTTTTACTTGGAAAATAATGTAAATTTGTCTTTTTTCTAAAAGTGATTCATAAGTGTTTTGTCCAAGTCACACATATAGTAGTGCTGGGCAGGATGTGATTAGAATGTGGAGTTCTTTCTTTCTTTCTTTTTTACGTTTTTATTTAAATTCTAGTTAGTTAATATACAGTGTATTATTAGCTTTAGGTGTTCAATGTAGTGATTCAGTACTTCGATACAGGCCCTGGCGCTCATCACGAGTGCCCTCCTTCATCCCCATCACCTCTTTCACCCATCTCCCCACCCATCTTCCCTCTGGTAACCATCGCTTTGTTCTCGAGAGTTAAGAGTCTGTTTCTTGGTTTGCCTCTCTCTTTTTTCCCCTATGATTGTTTTTGTTTCTTAAATTCCACATAGGAGTGAAATCATATGGTATTTGTCTTTCTGTGACTTACTCTGCTTGGTATAATGCTCTCTAGCTCCATCTATGTTGTACAAATGGCAAGATTTCCTTCTTTTTTAGGATGAGTAATATTCCGTTGTATATGTATCAGATCTTCTTTGATATATACACAAAGAGTCAATGGACACTTGGGCTCTCTATAATTTGGCTTTAGTAGATGCTGCTGCTATAAACATAGGGATGCATACAACCCTTTGAATTAGGCAAATAATTTGTAAATAATTACCTTTCGGTAAATAATAATAATAATAATAGTGCAGTTGCTGGATCATAAGGTAGTTCTATTTTCAGCTTTTTGAGGAACTACCATACTGTTTTCCAGAGTGGCTGCACCAGTTTCCACTCCTACCAGCAGTGCAGGAAGATTCCCCTTTCTAAAATGTGGAGCTCTTTCTAACACAGCATGATTCTGCATCTTTTGTTGCTGGGCTTCCTTCAGCTGCAGACCCGGGCTTAGTGCTGCCAGGCTTCGTGTTCACCCTGCTTGCCTCCTCGGTGAACTCAGTTCCACAAAAGCAGTCCTAACAATGCTCAGATTCATGGCGATCTCATAGAACAAAGATAGAACATTGCATCTGTCTGAGCATCTGCTGTTCCGATTTGTACATACTGGAATGTTAGGATAGGAGCAGGCAAACCTTTTTTAAAGGGCTAGATAGCATATACTTTTGGCTTTGCAGGCCGTGTGGTCTTTCTCTCAGGTAGTCAACTCTGCCATTTTAGCAAGAAAGGAGCCATAGATAATACATAAACAAATGAACATAGCTATGTTCCAATAAAACTTTACTGATGGACACGAATTAGAATTTCATTTAAATTTCATGTGGCAAGAGATAGTCTCCTTCTCTCACTTTTTTTTCCCCCAACCATTAAAAAAGTGGAAAAACCTGCTCTGAGCCTAGAGGGCTGAACAGAAATAGACCCTAGCTTGCTTGACCTTTGGTTTAGTGTTTTTAATCTCATATATATGTTCACTTCTTTAAGCGTTTGAATGTGAGGCTATTAAACTGCTTTATGGCTTCCTGCTGATAAGTCTCGTATTGGTAATCTTACAGCCACATTTAGATTTTAATTAGTCATTTATGTGGTTCAGACTTTGCTTTTGACAATGCCATTTAACTAAAGGTTGTATTTGGATGACCTTGGAGTAAATGGATCATCTGTATAAAAGGATTTAATGGGTCATGGGGGGTAGGGAGGGAAAAATAATGAAACAAGATGGGATGGGAAGGAGACAAACCATAAGAGACTCTTAATCTCACAAAACAAACTGAGGGTTACTGGGGGGTGGGAGGGTAGGGATGGGGTGGATGGTTGTGGACATTGAGGAGGGTTTGTGCTATGGTGAGCGCTGTGAAAGGTGTAAGCCTGATGATTCACAGACCTGTACCCCTGGGGCAAACAATAAAAAAATAAAAAATAAATAAAAGGATTTAATGTTCATTTAATGTGACATGGGTTTTTCTGACCAAACCAATTTGGAAAACACTGTCATAACTCTTAGAGATTCATTTTTACATTGGCATATTTAACCTATGACTATGGATTAGTTTTTTGAGTGCTGGCCATAATTATCCCTCAGAACTCACCTTGAGATATGTTGCTAAACACATTTGAACGAGACAGAATAACATATTTAGGGAACTTTTTTTTTCTCCCCCTGTTCAAAACAGAGACCAGATGCACAGAACTCACAGATAGTGTCTTTGTGCACTCTGTTGAGCAATGTTTAGCTTGCTTGTTTTTTTCTTTTCTGTAATCCACAAGAGAGTAACATAGATGCCCCTTGTGAAAGCATGACAAAATTATAAGATTAATCATTTTGTCAGTATGTTTGAAAGCTGACTTGAAAATACTTTTAGAACTTTGAAACCTTTAGCAAACATCCTAATGATGAGACTGAGAGTCTGTTAGTAAAAGATATAAAATATTTGAATATAAAAGAAACAAGCATGGAGACTGTCCAGTTTAGGATAATCCTAAGTTTATTTGGCAGAGAGAGATAGCATGAGGGGGAACACAAGCAGGGGGAGTGGGAGAGGGAGAAGCAGGCTTCCTGTTGAGCAGGGAACCCGATGTGGGGCTCGATCCCAGGACCCTGGGATCTTGACCTGAGCCAAAGGCAGACGTTTAACCAACTGAGCCACCCAGGCGCCCCATAGACTGTCCAATTTAAAAAGTCTGAACATTCTTAAAGTTCTTTTGTCTGAAAGTAGAGACTTGTATCCATACACATGGTAATGGAGTCATCATCATTTATTTTGGAAGCTTGATCTGTTCGCATGAAGTGCAGTATATTCTGAGGGTAATGAAAATTATACCAGGGTAATAGATTTTTTCCAAATTTCTGACTGTCTTATTATTAAGAGACTTTCGAAGACATCTCAGATCATACTTCTTTCCAGACTGTAGTCTTCACAAACTAGCCTTCACAGACCATGGTCCTCTTTTCCATTTTGGTATGCTCATGCCAAAATAGGCTTGTAAAAAATTTTGAGATTTAATACCATTACACTGTTGTAGTACTGAGATTTTTTTTTTTAACTTTGAAAGTTCCAAGGTACATGATGGGATATTTTGTTTTCTTTAGACAACCATTTTTTCTATTTTTATATTCAATACAATATGAAAGTACAGTAAGTAGAATTTTCTTAAATAAATTCTATCACAGTATAACCCTTCATCCTTTGCTTATAGAAATGTCCTTAGGAGAGACATTTTGTTAATCTTTTTTTTTTTTTTTTAAGATTTTATTTATTTATTTGACATACAGAGAGAGAGAGAGAGAGAGTACAAGCAGGGGGAGTGGCAGGCAGAGGGAGAAGCAGACACCCTGCTTAGCAGGGAGCCCACCGTAAGGCTCAATCCCACGACCTTGGGATCATGGCCTGTGCCTAAGGCAGACCCTTAACCAATGGAGCCACCCAGGTGCCCCCATTTTTTCAATCTTAAAAACAAGAGTGATGTTTATGCAGTGTTCTTAGGAGTCCCCAAACTGAGTAAGAAAATGCAGGTAAGAATGGCGAAGAATTGGCAGCTTAGTTCTATACTGTTGGCTGTAGGTCCTTGGACTGAGGTTGCTAGAGGAGCTGTGACAAGAGAAAGGGCATTTGAGTGCCCTCAGAGAGAGCGGGCTGAATGCTTTGGTGGCTATGACATTGCACTTTTTCAGTGCAGGCATGCCCTGTCCCCTGGGTCAGGTGGGCGGTCAGCTAACACGTGCTTCCTTATCACGCAGAATAACATTGTTAGAGGTTTTTTTTTTTTTTTTTAAAGATTTTATTTATTTATTTGACACAGAGAGAAATTACAAGTAGGCAGAGAGGCAGGCAGAGAGACAGGGAGAGGAGGAGGCAGGCTCCCTGCTGAGCAGAGAGCCCGATGCGGGCCTCGATCCCAGGACGCTGAGATCATGACCTGAGCCGAAGGCAGAGGCTTTAACCCACTGAGCCACCCAGGCGCCCTGTTAGAGGTTTTTTATGTGTGCTTGAAAACTTTTATTTATTTATAATGGTAAGAGTAAAGATATCCTGTTTTTACTTGTACCTCTTGAAATATAAAACTGCATGTTCACTGGGACAAAAGGCTGAACGTTCAGGTCAGAACTCTTATCCTTTTGGACTTTATTCCTCCAATGACTTAGCCAGGTGCTTGCATTATTCCCCTACTCTATGTGGCCTTCCCAGGGCTGGAAGCCTGAACTGGACCTTGAACTGGCCTGATGAATTACTGGGTGGATCCTTAGCCTTCCAGGGGGTCTACCGTGTTCTGTCAGCCTCCCCAGCACATGGATCAATTATTTTTTAATTTAAAAAGCACTCTCATAACAGACATTGTTTTATATTCACCCAGGGACTTTGTCTGAGCCACTGGAAATATCTATCTCAATGGGGAAATTGGATTATGTAGCCTTACATATCTTATAACAATAAATAGTGTGTTAAGTTTTTATCTTTCATTAAAACCTGTTTTTCTTTTTCTTTTTGTAAAGATAATTATAACAGTCATCCTGGGATTGGTTATAGGTGCCATTTTCTATGATCTAAAAAATGATCCTACAGGAATCCAGAATAGGTAAGTAAATTTGGATCTTGATTGTGAGAAAGTGCTGTTACATCTTTCTTTTTTTTTTTTTTTTTTTAATTTTATTTTTATTATTTGCCCAAGGGGTACAGGTCTGTGAATCATCAGTGTTACATCTTTCAAACTAATGAAAGTCCATTAAGAATTTGAATTCGAGACAAGTACAGAGTCAACTGAGGAGTAGGATAAGTTGGTAAATTGCAAGTTGAATGTGTGTGTGTGTGTATGTGTGTGTGTGTATGTAATTTATACAGATTATACAGGTAATTAATTTTTACCTTCTTAACCAGTTTCAAGCATGCAGTTCAGTGACATTAAATACATTTATATTGTTTTTTTAAAAGAATTTATTTATTTAGAGAGAGCGTGCAAGCATGGGGAGGAATAGGAGAGAGAGAATTTCAAGCAGAGTCTGCAGTGAGTGCAGAGCCTGACACAGAGCTTGATCTCATGACCCTGAGATCATGACCTGAGCCAAGATCAAGACTCAGATATTTAACCGACTGAGCCACCCAGGTTCCCCAATACGTTCACATTATTGTACAATTATTACAACGATCCAACTCCAGAATTCTTCATCTTCCCAAACTGCATCTCTGTACCTATTGAACAATAATTCCTCATTCTCCCTTTCTTTAGTGCCTGGAAGCCACCATTATACTTATTGTCTCTGAATTTGACTACTCAAGGTACTCATAGAAGTGGAATCATACAGTATTTGTCCTTTGGTGGCTGGCTCATTTTCCTTAGCATAGTATCTTCCAGGTTCACCTGTGTTGTAGCATATGTCAAGATTTCTTTTCCTTTAAAGGCTGAATAATATTCCATTGTATGGATATACCATATTTGTTTATGCATTTCTCTGTCCTTGGACGCTTGGGTTATTTATACCTTTGGCTGTTGTGAAGGTTGGGGAGGAAGAATTTCTCTGCCATTCAAAGACCTTCTAGTAAGACTAAGAATCACGTTAACATGAGACATATTAACAGGAGAAAATCAAATTTAATAGCATATGTACAGAGAATCTACACAGATGTGCAAATTCCAAAAGCAGTGAGACAACAGGATGCTTATGGAGGGAGCTAAGGAGAAGGGTGGGTAGGGTAGGGGGAAAAAGACCTTAGCAGAAAGGTGGGAGATGAAGTTTGGAAAACAATGGTTGCCCTCCTATGCAAATAAGTTTCTTAGGCAAAGAGGCATCTTTCGTAATAGCTCTCTTCCTGGTACAGGTTCTCCTTTCCAGTGTAAGTTTAGGCAGTTGAGGGGGAGATAAGAAGCTTTTTTTTTAAAGAAGATTTTATTTATATATTTGAGAGAGAGAGAAAATGAGAGAGCGAGAGCACGAGAGGGGAGATGTCAGAGGGAGAAGCAGACTCCCTGCTGAGCAGGGAGCCCAATGAGGAACTCGATCCTGGATCATGACCTGAGCCAGAGGCAGTTGCTTACCCAACTGACCCACCCAAGGCACCCTGATAAGCTTTTTTTTTTTTTTAATTTTATTTATTTGACATAGAGCACGCACGTGCGTGCACAAGCAGGGGGAGCAGCAAAAGGAGGGAAAGGGAGAAGCAGGCTCCATGCCAGGAGCCTGATGCAGGGCTCCATCCCAGGACCCTAGGATCATGACCTGAGCTGAAGGCAGATGCTTAACTGACTGAGCCACCCAGGTGCCCTGAGCTGAAGAGCTATTCCTGAGTCTGCCAGGTCTCGACTGCTTTTAACTCAAAATAATTTTCATGTTGCAATGACCCATCTTGGAGTGGCCTGCCCTTTGCCCCTAATTGAGGAGTGCTGCTGTGAATGTGGTTGTACAAATAAATATTTGTTTGATCTCTGCTCTAAATTCTTTTGGATTTACACCCAGAAGTAGAACTACTGGATTATTTGAAATATTCTATTTCCACAGCAGTATCATTTTGCATTCCTACCATCAGTGCACAAGGGTGTCAATTCCTCTACAACCTTACCAAAAGTTATTTTCTGGTTTTTGTTTTTTATTCATTTCTTTTCTTTTCTTTTTTAAGTAATAATAACCATCCCAACTGGTGTCAGGTGATAGCTCATGTGGTTTTTGATTTGCATTCCCCTATTGATTAGTGATATTGAGAACTTTTTCATGTGCTTATTGGCCATTTGTGTATCTTTCTTGGAGATATCTTCTTTGGAGAAATCCTTTGCCCATTTTTTAATTGGATTTTTAAATTGTTGAACTTAATTGCTCTTTATATATTCTGGATATTAATCCTTCCTAAATTTGCAAATATTTTCTGACATTCTGTGGGTTGTCTTTTCACTGTTGAGAGTATCCTTTGACACACAAAAGTTTTAAGTTTTGATGTAGTCCAGTTTATCTGTTTTTTTCTTTTGTTTATGAATAATTTTTTTCTATTTTTTGATTTGTTTGCCATGGGGAGGTGGATGACACTCAGGTTTTTCTGTTATATGGTTAGCACTTATGTTAGTTTACCTTACCAAGTTTTAATCATCATGTGCTCTTAAAAGTATTTTTTCATGATGAGACTTTGTAATGGGCTCTAGCATGCTCTGAATATCTATGCTAAGCAGTGTCAAAGACTGCAGACTTCTCCTTGTACTTCATGTAGACTGCTGTTCTGTGCCAGGCACTATGCTCTGTGTTTTAAACCATGGACGCAAGCTTCTGCCCCAAGGGGTGGGGTGGGGCTATCCCTATTTTATCAGAAGGATATGAGGAAAGTTGTAGTAGCTTAAGTTGAATGTGTTTTGATGTCTGATTGTTTATGAAAGAAAGAATAAGCATAAAAATCAATTCCTCAGGGCGCCTGGGTGGCTCAGTGGGTTAAAGCCTCTGCATTTGGCTCAGGTCATGATCTCAGCATCCTGGGATTGAGTCCTGCATCGGGCTCTCTGCTCGGCGGGGAGCCTGCTTCCCCCTCTCTCTCCGCCTACCTCTCTGCCTACTTGTGATCTCTCTCTCTGTGTCAAATAAATAAATAAAATCTTTAAAAAAAATCAATTCCTCACTCAAGTAAAATAAGTTATCTCCTGTATGGAATCAGATAGTGTTACTCTGCATTGAGATTCTTATGGAAGCTTATTTCCAGAGTTATGTCACTGTTATTTTCTTTACTTTCCATGAAGGGTGTGGTGTTCTCTCACTTGGTTCCAAGCGTGCTAGTCGTTGATGACTTGTATCCATCGTAGATGCCGTATTTTTACCAAGCACAGAATATAGGCCACAGGACCTATTGCCCATGGGCCTTTTGTGTTGTGCAGTGGGAAGTATTTGAAAGAAGTATTGGAAAACCTGTCCTCAACTGGAATTTTAAAGAGGAATTGGATATCTAACCATTAAAATTCTTGGTAGAAGAAATCAGAGAAATAAAGAAGAGGTTTAGCAGTTCCTTCAAATGTTTTCTGGAGAAATAGGGCTTTGGGTTTATTTTACTTTGTATTTTTGACGTAAACTTGCTGCCACTTTTCCATCATTGAAATTGCTCAGGAGGCCAGTGGTTTGGTTCTCTTTGGGAATGAATTATCCCAAAGAGGTGCTCTCGGCTCTTTTTCTAACTTGCATAGCTAACAAGCTGGGTTTTGTTTATATGTAGAGTATGAGCCTCTATGATGTAATGCTTACCTTACAGGGTTGTGGTGGTAGCTAAACAAATTAATATATATTAAGAGAAAAGATATTTTAAAAAATATTTGGATCAATAAGTAGATATTACAGTCACGTGTTACCAGCGTGAAAAGAATTCGTATACCTTACATTCTTTAGCAATAAAAACTATTTACTATAAAACAAATCATATGATTTAGAAGTAATGTCCGTGTCTGCTATTCAGTCATGATGAACATAACAGTATTGTGGATACAAGGCTTAACAACAAATTGAGCTGAATTGTTGTGTGTCCCATCTTTCTTTCTTTCTTCTTCTTTCTTTCTTTCTTCTTGTTCTTTCTTTCTTTCTTTTTCTTTCTTTTTTCTTTCTTCTTTCTTTCTTTCTTTCTTTCTTTCTTTCTTTCTTTCTTTCTTTCTTCTTTCTTCTTTTTTTCTTTCTTTCTCCCTTCTTTCCTTCCTTCTTTCTTTCCTTCCTTCCTTCCTTCCTTCCTTCCTTCCTTTTTGCATGTCCTGTATTTCTGAAATTAGCTTTTACTTTGGTAGTAGGCTTACTTGTGTGGAAAAAGTTGCATAGCTGCCTGTGTACCAGGTCTGGCTATTTTCCATTCATTAATTATTATATAAATATTTACTTTTAAAACATTCTTTTCCCTAAGTTCGTTCGTTCTTTCTTTTTTGGTGTTAAAAACAATTACTCATTGTCTATGGACTTTTTTTTTTGAGGGGCTGTACACTTGGGTTTATATATATTTTTTTATTATTTTTTTATTTTTATTTTTATTTTTTAAAGATTTTATTTATTCATTTGACACAGAGAGAGAGAGATTACAAGTAGGCAGAGAGGCAGGCAGAGAGAGAGGAGAGAGGAGGAAGCAGGCTCCCTGCTGAGCAGAGAGCCAGATGTGGGCCTTGATCCCAGGACCCTGGGATCATGACCTGAGCCGAAGGCAGCGGCTTTAACCCACTGAGCCACCCAGTCGCCCGGGTTTATATTTTTAAAAATGTTCTCTCTTATTCTTGTGTCATTTAAATGATGAGTCACTTTAGCTCTTTCAGTGTCAACTCATGTCTTCAATGTCAATGAAATCGTTTGATTTTGAAAGGAAGCCCAACCCCGGTTCTGGAATGTTGGAAAGTTTTTGTAACGTGTGTATGTGTATCAAAGTGTAGGTTAACTGTGACTTTCCTTTTAAAGCCTTCATTATTTTACTGAGAAAGAAGCGTTACTAGTCTTCCTTTTCTTACAGGTACACAAATAAATTTTTCCTTTATAAACATCCTTTTGTTTTCTCTTTTGAGCATGTTGGAAACCATTTTGGTGTTGGCTTATCAAGGACAATATCAAGGCTCTCCTGAGACTTGTGGGGTGGATTTACATAATAAAGTGTCAATTGAGGTTTTCTCCATTATCCTTTTGCCTCCTCATATCTTAGTTTCTTCTTTCCTTTAAAAAGGTGGCTGATAGAAGTTTTTAAGCTTTGCAGGCTTTATTTGGTTCACTCTTTCTCTGTTCATACATTAGGAATGATACTTGTTGTTTTTGTTTGTTAAAATTTCAAAATGATAATATTTTTATGAGCTATGTATTCATCAGCACAGACTGCCATCACAAAGAACCACAGACTGGGTAGCTTAAACAACAATTTCTTACACTTCTAGAGATCAGGGAGCAACCATGGTCAGGTTCCAATGAGAGCTGTCTTCCTGGCTCACAGGGGGCTTCCTTTTTGCTGTGTTGTCACATGGCAGACACAAAGAGGGTACATTCTGATGTCTTTCACTTTTCTTTTAAGGGTGCTAATCCCATCGTGTGGGCCCTACCCTCATGACCTCATCTAAATCTCATTACCTCCCAAATACACTGTCTCTAAATATCATCACATTGAAGATTTGGGCTTTAACGTAGCAATTTGGGGGAGGACACAGTTTAATCCATGGCAGCCCAGGAACGTGACTTCCAAACTGTGCTCTGTGGAGTCCCAGGGGTACCACTGTGGATACCCAGAGATGGTGGGGTGGAAGCTGATGGGGCACATACTTCCCTCTGTTTTAACCAGAACAGTTTCATTTCTTTTCTTTTTTCTTTTCTTTTTTCTTCTTTCTTTCTTTCTTTCTTTCTTTCTTTCTTTCTTTCTTTCTTTCTTTCTTTCTTCTTTCTTGATTTTATTTACTTATTTGAGAGAGAGAGAATGAGAGAGAGTGAGAGGGGAGAGGTCAGAGGGAGAAGCAGACTCCCTGTCAAGCAGGGAGCCTGATGTGTGACTCAGTCCCGGGACTCCAGGATCATGACCTGAGCTGAAGGGAGCTGCTTAACCAACTGAACCACCCAGGTGCCCCACCAGAATAGTTTCTATTTAATGTTATAAGGTATCATTTGAGGAGAGCATTTTGCAGTTAGAAAGTTGACCTAAGAATGTTTAAATGACTGCAGTGCTTTTCCCCCCCCCCTTTCTCTCATTGCAGATCAGGGGTGCTGTTCTTCCTGACGACCAACCAGTGTTTCAGCAGTGTGTCAGCTGTGGAGCTCTTTGTGGTCGAGAAGAAGCTCTTTATGTGAGTAGGTCTCTGTTGCAGGAAGGGGGCTATCCAGTATCAGGGACTGTTGGTCAAACTGGTCATATCCCGTGTTGGGCCACAGCTTGGTTCCTGGGGATTGCCAGTGTTAATTGAGGAAAAAGCAGCTAGAGGTTGGGAGGACAATCCTGAGCACATGGGGCTTGATACTAAGGGAAAAAGGGTTCAAGATTAGGGTAGAGCCAGCAAATCCAAATGCTGCAGAAAATGCAGCGATAAAGGGGCTACAAAGGATCTTTTGTTTTTAGCAAACGAGAAGTCATGATGGCCTGCACAGGCAAAGTTAGAGAGAAAATATTGGGTTGAGCAGGTGTGTGGAGGTCAAGCTGACAAAGAATGTGGACCCAGCTTAGCCCTCAATGGGAGGGGAATGGAAGGAGCCAAAGGGCAGTCTTAAAAAAAAGTAGGGGCTGTTTTGTTTCTTGTGTTTTTCAAAGTTGGACAAGATTTGCCCATATTTACATGCTAAGGAAAGGAATCATTCCAGAGGGGAAGAATGATATTGGTGGAGGAGTTTGGAATTACAGGAGGAAGATATGAGGAAGAGGAAGGGATCTAGAATGGGAGAGGGAAGGAAACAAAACAGGATTTGATAGCTGACAGGGCTGTGTGATTGAAAGGTATGATTGTTGAAGGAAGAAGTGTCATTTTCTTTTTTATCATGGGAGTGAAAAAGTGATCCAAGGCTGCTTTAGGAAGCTTAGAGGATAGCAGAGCCTCCTTCTTCGTAATCAGAAGTGGGAAGAAAGTGAAGCCTCCACCATAACTGAGCTCAGCTACTTGAGTGCTGTTTTCCAAGGAGAGCCAGTGTTGGAAGAGAGGAAGGAGATACAAATCTGCTCCCTGGGGGTGGGTGCTCAGGGGGCAGAATGGATGGCATCCAGAGGGAATTCTATAATGAAAAGAGGGGTATTGCAGACTCGTGTGGGGGTGACATCACAGGGGAGACTCGCACCCACGATGGTGCCTGATGCTGAGAGGATGGAGGTTCGCCTCAAGGATGTGAGAGAAGCTGTAGTCATTTGACCCCTGGTGGTGGTGGAAGTCTGTAGGTAAGCAAGCAGCCCAATCTGGTTTCTGCCTTCCTAAACTAATCCAGGATGAATTTTTCTTTTTTAGACATGAATATATCAGTGGATACTACAGAGTGTCATCATATTTCTTTGGAAAAGTGTTATCTGACTTGCTACCCATGAGGATGTTACCAAGTGTTATATTTACTTGTATAACATACTTCTTGTTAGGTAAGCAATATGACAAAAGGTTTGTGAGTTTAGTCTTGGATATGAGGGCGAGCCAGTTTCTTTTTGCCAGCTTATTTTGAGGTCTCAAACTCTAAACCAAGCCAGTGAGATAAGGAGACATCTATCCATTCTGCATGCTCTAAAATAACTGTTCTCTGAGGACGTTTTTGTCAAGACTTATCCTAAATTAACTTTTAAAACTACTTATAAAACTCTGTTTTACTGAAAGATGCTGTGTGTCATTTATAAACATGGAAAGAAATCACAAAATTATTTGAGACTATGCTGGAAGAGCTGGGAATGTTACCACCTACTATGTTTTTATTCCCGTGTATGTCTGTGTGTTTATATGTAAAGATAGTGAAAGATAGTGACTTTCAGGACTTCCTGGTTTAAAACAAATACTTGTTTGATAGGTGTAGTTAGATTCATTTGTGCTTTGTGTCTAGGCTTTGCCCCAAGCGCATTGTATTAGAATTTCCTTATCTTTTTACTGATAGGCATAAACACACACATCAGAAATATGTCCTTTAATTAAATATATATATATATATATATAAGTAAAGCACTACTGAAGAAAATCAACTGATTGAGTTTAAACTTCCATTTTAATATACAATGGAATATTACTCTGCCATCAGAAAGGATGAATACCCACCTTTTGTATCAACATGGACGGGTCTGGGGGAGATTATGCTGAGTGAAATAAGTCAAGCAGAGAAAGTCAATTATCATATGGTTTCACTTACTTGTGGAGCATAAGGAATAAAATGGAGAACTCTAGGAGAAGGAAAGGAGAAGTGAATTGGGGTAAATCGGAAGGGGAGACGAACCATGAGAGACTGGACTCTGAGAATCAAACTGAGGGTTATGGGGGTGGGGGATGGGTGAGCCTGGTGGTGGGTATTAAGGAGGGCAGATATTGCATGGAGCACTGGGTGTGGTGCATAAACAGTGATTCTTGGATCACTGAAAAAATTTTTTAAAAATTAAAAAAAAAGACCAACTTCTTGGCTAGTAATGAAAATATTTAAGTTTATCAATCTGATTTAAAAATAAAAAAATAAACTTCCATTTTATATATAAGAGGTGTGTCATAAAGAATTAGGCATAGAACCTAGACCCTCAGACTCTTGGCTGGTAGTCTTATGGCTATTCCAAAACCTTCAGATTGTGTGATCCATAATATTAGCCCATTATCATTTGTAAAGTATTTTTATGAAACTTGTTTAACGCCACCCTCAATCCCAGAATTATATGGTGCTTTGTCTTGGGGGACTTGGAATGTGGAGACGTTTCCCCAGATATGGAAAGCACTGGAAAGTCACCTGATTGTCTTCCCAGTTTCTTTACTCAACGCAGTGATAGCAAGCAGTCATGTGGTGATCTTTAGGTAAAACAAATATGCTCTTGACAAATTTCAGTCTTAGAAGAAAAGGCAATAGAATTGCCTTTGTGTTGTGTTGCCTGGAGCTCTCCATCTCAAGCACTCAGAAATTGTTAATTACAAATAAAGGAGCAGAGATGTTACACTGAAATGTGCTTATGCAACAAGTATATAAAAGAAACTTTATGATAACTTTATACAGTAATATGGGGCGGGGAGGACTGGTAATTGGTGACCCAAGGTAGTCGAATAGAAGATGAATATTCTTCATTCTGGTATTAGTTTCTCAAAATATTATAGTGCTTTGCCCACTCAGCAATCCCAAATACACAGTTACCTTGGCAGTTGGATTCAATCCCTTCTTTTCTTTCCAACTAAGGCTTGAAACCAGTTGTGGAGTCCTTCTTCATCATGATGTTTACCCTTATGATGGTGGCTTATTCAGCCAGTTCTATGGCACTGGCCATAGCAGCAGGCCAGAGTGTGGTATCTGTAGCAACACTTCTCATGACTATCTCCTTTGTGTTTATGATGGTGAGTAGGAACTGTGCTTCTCTGAGAAGTAATTATTTCCCCTTGTTCCTTCCCACAAATTTACCTGTTACCTAAAACCTGCTTTGAGGATTCTATAAATGGGGTTCTCTGTGTTAAGGAGACCATGTATTGAGGGATAACTTATATTAGAGAATATACAATTTTTCTTGACATTACCCAGCCTTTTTGGTTACTGTTCTAATATAGTTGCTATAACTTTAGTTAACATTTTCGTTACAAATGAGTTTTTAAAAGATGCTTCTTGGTGACATGTAGTGAAACCTTGATAAACTGAAACTTCAAAAACAAAACTAGACTTTAAAACCAAAGATTGTGTGCTCTTACTGGGTATTTGTCCCAAAGATACAGATGTAGTGAAAAGAAGGGTCATATGTACCCCAATGTTCATAGCAGCAATGTCCACAATCGCCAAATTGTGGAAAGAGCCGAGATACCCCTTCAACAGACGAATGGATAAAGAAGATGTGGTCCATATATACAATGGAATATTACTCAGCCATCAGAAAGGATGAATGCCCAACTTTTTTTATCAGCATGGATGGGTCTGGAGGAGATTATACCGAGTGAAATAAGTCAAGCAGAGAAAGTCAATTATCATATGGCTTCACTTGCTTGTGGAGCATGAGGAATAACATGGAGAACAAGGAAAGGAAAAGTGAATTGGGGTAAATTGGAGGGGGAGATGAACCATAAGAGACTGTGGGACTCTGAGAAACAAACTGAAGGTTTTGGAGGGTAGGGGGGACTGGTGAGCCTGGTGGTGGGTATTAAGGAGGGCACATATTGCATGGAGCGCACTGGGTGTGGTGCATAAACAATGAATCTTGGAACACTGAAGAAATAAAATACAATTTAAAAATAAATAAAACAAAGACTGTAACAGGAGATAAAGAAGGATGCTGTATCATGATAAAGGGGACAGTTCAACAAGAAAATCTAACAATTGTAAATGTTTATGCCCCCAATTCGGGAGCATTCAAATATATAGAACAATAACAGACATGAAGCAACTCATTGATAATAATACAATAGTAGCAGGGGACCTTAACACCCTACTTACAGCAGTGGACAGATTCATCTAAGCAGAAAATCAACAAGGAAACAATGACTTTGAATGACACACTCAACCAAATGGACTTAACAGATATATTCAGAACATTTCATCCTAAAGCAACAGAATACACATTCTTTTCAAGTGCACATGGAACATTCTCCAGAATAGATCACATACTAGGTTATAAATCAGTCCTCAATAAGTACAAAAAGATTGAGATCACACCATACATATTTTCTGACCACAACACTGTGAAACTTAAAGCTAACTACAAGAAAAAATTTGGAAAGACCACCACAAACACATGGAGGTTAAACAGAATTCTACTAAATAATCAGTGGGTCAACCAGGAAATCAAGAAATTAAAAAAAATACATGGAAACAAATGAAAATGAAAACACAATGGTCCAAAACCTATGGGATGCACTAAAAGCAGTCCCAAGAGGGACATTTATAGCAATACAGGCCTACCTCAAGAAGGAAGAAAAATCTCAAATAAACAACCTAACCTTATACCTAAAGGAGCTATAAAAAGAACAACAAATGAAGCCTAAAGCCAGCAGAAGGAAGGACATATTAGAGATTAAAGCAGAAAGAAATGATATAGAAACTAAAAAAATCCAACAGAACAGATCAATGAAATCAGGAGCTGGTTCTTTGAAAAAATTAGTAAAATTGATAAACCCACAGCCAGACTTACCAAAACGAAAAGAGAAAGGATCCAAATAAATAAAATCACAAACGAGAGGAGAAATAACAATACCACAGAAATACAAACAGTTATAAGATAATTAATGAAAAATTATATGCTAGCAAATTGGACAATCTGGAAGAAATGGACAAATTTCTAGAGACATATAAACTACCAAAACTGAAACAGGAAGAAATAGAAAACTTGAACAGACCAATAACCAGCAAAGAAACTGAATCAGTAATCAAAAATCTCCCAACAAACTGGAGTCCAGGACCAGAGGGCTTCCCAGGAGAATTCTACCAAACATTTAAAGAAGAGTTAATAACTATTCTTCTCAAACTATTCCAAAAAATAGAAATGGAGGGGAAACTTCCAGACTCATTCTATGAGGCCAGCATCACCTTTATTCCCAAACCAGATTCCACTGAAAAAGAGAACTACAGGCCATTATCTCTGATGAAGATGGATGCAAAAATGCTCAACACAATACTCGCAAACTGAATCCAACAGTACATTAAAAGAATCATTTATCACAATCATGTGGGATTTACTCCTGGGCTGCAAGTGTGGTTCATTATTTACAAATCAATCAGCATGGTTCACCACATTAATAAAGGCAAGGAAAATAACTGTATGATCCTCTCAGTTGATACAGAAAAAGCATTTGACAAAGTACAGCATCCCTTCTTGATAAAAACCCTCAACAAAGTAGGGATAGAGGGAACATACCTCAACATCATAAAGGCCATATACAATAAAACCCACAGCCAATATTATCCTCAATGAGGAAAAACAGCTTTTTCCTCTATGGTCAGGAACAAGACATGGATGTCCACACTCACCACTGTTATTTAACATAGTACTAGAAGTCCTAGCCTCAGGAATCAGACAACAAAAAGAAATAAAAGGCATCTAATTGGTAAAGAAGTAAAACTTTTACTATTTGCAGGTGACATGATACTCTGTAGTAAACTCAAAAGACTCCACCAAAAAATTTCTAGAACTGGAACACGAGTTCAGTAAAGTCACAAGATACAAAGTCAATGTACAGAAGCTTATTGCATTTCTATACAACAATCATGAAGCAGCAGAAAGAGAAATCAAGGAATCAATCCCATTTACAATTACACCAAGAACAATAGCCATTCAGTAATTGCATTATCAACAAGAGCCAAATTACGGAAAGAGCTCAAATGTCAATTGACTGATGAATGGATAAAAAAGATGTGGTATATAGACAGAATGGAATATTACTCAGCCATCAAAAGAATGAAATCTTGCTATTTGCAATGATTTAGATGGAGCTAGAGAGTATTATGCTAAGCGAAACAAGTCAGAGAAAGACAAATACCATAATATTTCACTCATATATGGAACTTAAGAAACAAAACAAATGGGCGCCTGGGTGGTTCAGTGGGTTAAAGCCTCTGCCTTCGGCTCAGGTCATAATCTCAGGATCCTGGGATTGAGGCCCACATTGGGCTCTCTGCTCAGCAGGGAGCCTGCTTCCTTCTCTCTCTGCCTGCCTCTCTGCCTACTTGTGATCTCTCTCTCTGTGTCAAATAAATAAATAAAATCTTCAAAAAAAATAAAGAAACAAAACAAATGATAATGGGGGAAAGAGAGAGAGGCGAACCAAGAAATAGACTTAACTATAAAGGGCCAACTGATAGTTGCCAGAGGAGAGGTGGTTAGGGGGTTGGGTTAAATAGGTGATGGGGATGAAGGAGGGCACTTATGATGAGCACCAGGTGCTGTATGGAAGTGTTGAATCACTAAATTGTACACCTGAAACTAATATTACAGTGTATGTTAACTAATTGGAATTTAAACAGAAACTTCTAAAAAAAAACCCACAAAAACCAGAAAAATTTTGATTGTAAGAGTCCCTCATAAAAATGTCAGGTTAATTACCCAATTTCTATGCTAGTGTTAGAGAACCATTGACTTGTTTAAGCAGTAACATAATGGTTTGGCTGGATGTACTCCTCTCCAGGGGGAGTAGCTAAGCTCCATGAGAAACAGAAGAGTTTGTGGTGTGGGTAGTCGATCTTGGGTCCCTTCTATATTTTGAAAAGGGGTGTTTTAAAAATATTGAGATGTTCCAAAGTCCACACAGTACTGTGTCTCCTCCTTTCTGGGTTCCTGACATTCTTTTATACCAATATATTTCTGCCTACCTTTTTTTAAATGGTTACTGAAACCCAACCTTACATGTCCCTTAATCTTACCTGTACAGAGATGAATCAGTAGGCGAGTAAGCTGTAAGCTGAATCAGTAGGTGAGTCAGCTAGTTACCACCTTGCCCCTTAACTACATCAAGTGAACAGGAACGTTTAGCCTATTTACTTAATACATGTGTTTTTTCTGCTAGAGTAGGAGATGTCTTTAAAAGGAGCATAATTAGCATAAATTTTTGCCAAAGTTTAAGTCTTCCATTTCTGAGTTTGACATCTGCCAATCTAAACGTTGAGAAAGTGATAAACCTTGCCTGTGTTTTCTATTGTGTTATCCAATAATGTGTCATCAATTTATAAAAATGTTTTGTGTAATGTATTAGATGCTTCACCTTATTGTTACTTAAAAGTTTGTATCTAGATCCTTTAAAACCATTCGTAAAACCATATTTTACTCAGAGATGCTGTGTGTCCTCTATTAAGCACCTGGTTAAGTGAAGTTCAAAAATACGTAGTCATTCCAGCAACATTGTTATTGTTAGGTCTATCCCAGCATACCTGCTGCTAGTTAAAAGTTTAATATAAACCTCTTCTTACGTAGCCATTTGTTGCTGGAGTAATCCGCCCTGGGGTCTTCACCGTAAGACTTTTTGGTAGCTTTAAATGAAGGTATTCACCATATTTTATGCTGTACTTCACCATGTTATTCTGTATATCAGTTCCAGGCTTTGGGTTATTTTAAGCATGCATCTTGATCCCCAGATTATTTCTATAGTCATGCAGAGATAGAATGCAGGCCCTTGTAAATAACAAATCTTATCCTGTTGGGGAAGTAGAGAGGGGCATGAGGTGTTCAGGATCTGCTCTGGTAAGTTTATTGGTGTGAGCATAGTGTGGTGTTATCACTGGGACAGTGAGTACTTTATTGACCTTTCATATGGTGGGCAGTTACCAAAAGTAAAAGCCTTGACAATGAAGGGTCTTCCAGTTAAATGACACAGGTATTAGAGATATATCATCATTCCTTTAGAACCATAAACAGCCTCAGCTCTAGAGAGGCATTCGTATACAAAGTGAAGTCTTAGAAGAGGGCGCCTGGGTGGCTCAGTGGGTTAAAGCCTCTGCCTTCGGCTCAGGTCATGGTCTCAGGGTCCTGGGATCGAGGCCCATATCGGGCTCTCTGCTCAGCGGGGAGCCTGCGTCCTCCTCTCTCTCTCTGCCTGCCTCCCTGCCTACTTGTGATCTCTCTCTCTCCATCAAATAAATAAATAAAAAAAAAATCTTCAAAGTGAAGTCTTAGAAGAATGTTTGTGAAGGCTGTAGGGGACTCAGAAATTATTCTCTGTAATCCTCCGTGAAATCCCTTCACCAGGTCTGATTCTTGGTATTTGCTTTTTGTAGATGTTTTCGGGGCTGTTGGTAAATCTCAGAACTGTTGTGCCTTGGCTCTCCTGGCTTCAGTACCTCAGCATTCCTCGATACGGCTACGCAGTAAGTTTTCCTCACCTGTCCTTGGGACTGCTTCATCGTTCCTAAGCTAGGAACAGCCAGAATGAAGCCCGACAGCCGCATGGCCCCAGTTGTGAACTGTGAAAGTCTTCCAGAGGTTTCATTTTCGGAGCGATGAAGGAGTGTTTCACCTTGATCATCCCCTGAGGTTTCCCAGTCACCCTGCTGTCTGAGGGAGCTGAGGGGCGGAGAGAGAACTCCTCGTAAGGGAGAAAGATTGACTAATGGATATAAAAAACTGTAGTTGCATATCAGTTCCATACAAAAGTAGAGAAAGGGGCTAGAATATATATTTTATATTGAGATTAGAAGAAAAAGAGCATATAATACAACTACTCTATTGGCTTTAGACAGCTCATCAACTCCTCAGAAAACTGTGTCTTAATATAGGATGAGTTAGTTTCTAACTCCCAAGAATTAGCACTGGTTTTGATGAAAATAAACAAGAACAATATAAAAGATTATTACATTAGATTCTGTAAGTTAACAACAGTCATTGAGTACCGCCGTATGGTTTTAATTACTGTAAAATTAGGGAGAGAAGAAGGAAGGAGCTATGGGTAGGATAGCCAGAGGTCTCCCCTCTTTGCCAAATACTTTACTTCCATTGTTTTAGAAGCCACAATCCCAACATAGGCCACCCAGTTAGTTGCCAGGGAAAAGATTTTTAGCTGCTCTGGTGTGACAGAGACCGTGAATGTGAAGCTTGGTCTGTTTTTAGGAGTAGCAGTAAAGATTAAACTAGGAGGACGTGATCATTCTTTGGAGACTTTTTGAAATTGAAAACCAATTGCCTTGTCCCATCCCCCCTTGTGTTACAGGCTTTGCAGCATAATGAATTTTTGGGACAAAACTTCTGCCCGGGAGTCAACACAACAGCGAATGATACCTGTAACTATGCGACGTAAGTTTGTATTCAGTGTCCGAATGGACTTGCTTACTCTTGGGGTGTCGTGTAGGAAGGCCTCTGGGCCTCGTGGCTGGTGTGGGTCCTTTCACCGCCTTCTCTGAGTTGTTGCACACCAGTGCTCATCTCCTTGACATTCTACTATGGTCCAAGTTATATTTAAGTTGGGGAAATGTTTCTGATATGTTGTTCATTTGGGGCCTTTTAAAACGCTGTCTCAATTGTGGGTTTTAGCTTTTATTTTCAGAACGCCTGAGTTTGAAATGAGCTGCTTGGATATTTTAGCGAAGCCTTAGGATACTGGAATTTATGGATTGTGGGAATTGTACAGATCCATGAACTTCTGGCTTCCTGGAATCCCAACCCATGACCAGGAGCAAGAGCTAGAAAGGAGCTAGAGCAGAGCAGAGGTTACATTTCCCGGGCACGCTCGTGGCACTTGCCCCTTCCTCTTGCACTTAAACAGGAGAGGTTATGAAATCGAAGTCTACACAGCTATTTTTTTTTTCTTTTAAACTGACTTGGAACGTCCTTATTAAAGCATGTGCCCTCTAACGAAGGACATTTCAGTCATGAGAAAGAAATCCCATTTACTGCATAGTGTCAATAAAACAGAAATGCAGATTTCCATAAAATCAGACGATGTTTTAAAAATTGAGTAACGCTTTTCTTAATCATGATTGTTGTTAATGGTTTGATTTTGATACATTAACTAATGAAAGAAAAGAGAATGCTGGAATCCAGAATCTCATGAACCTTGATGAAATAATTCTTAGTAACAGGACAAATTGCTATTTTGAAATATTTCTAGAAACCTCTGCGAAGAGAAGTTTTCTTTATCCTGCCCACTGCCTCTCTTTTGTCTGGGCATAACACTTTTTTTTTGGAACTGCTAGATTTCAAGAGTTGCACAAAAATGGGATAACAGGTAATAATTAAGGCTGTACCAAGTGTTTTTAGTGCCAGGTGCTTTTCTAAACGGTGTCAGAGCTACTCTACCCTGTTTTGCTTCAGCTGCCACCAAGGCTTCCCCTGATTAAAGGGCTTGCTGGTGATGGCTTTGTGGCCAAGCATCTGCAGTGCTCATCCCAGTCCTGGTGCAAGAGCTGATGGAAAGCAACGGTGCCAGGAAGCCCTTGCTCACCTCTCTTCCGAGTTGCAAAATTATTAGCCTCTGTTCATTTGCATGGCTGATTTGTGGGTGATGAGTTCTAGAAAAAGCTTTGATTGTCTCGGTAAGGGCCTTGGATGTCATCTGTTAAAACTGAGGCTTCCCCATCAGGAATGAGGGCAAAATTACTTGATAAATGTTTTTACCCTTTAAAGAGAGCAGCATGATAGATCTGTAAACAAATGAATTTGCAGAGACTAGCAACTTGGTTCACAGTGTGAGTCTGTGGACTTGGAGAAGTTCCTTAAACCTTAGCCTCTTCATCTTTTAAATGTATGTGCTAACCCCCATTGGGTTGTTTTAGGGATTAACTAAACTGTTACATAGTAACATGCTTACTAGTAACATAATAACTATGCTTAGCATAGTATGCAGTGGATTTGTAAGCACTCATTGTCTGTTACCTACTGTATACGAAGGCATCTTTATTTAACCCTTAGTAACCAATGGGAGGAGTGAATTTAAGTAAAATTTGACAGATGCTAAGAATGAAGTCATATTCTTTTTCTGTTGAATTTCAGATGTACTGGGGAAGAATTTTTGCTCGACCAGGGCATCGATCTTTCCCCGTGGGGCCTGTGGAAGAATCATGTAGTCTTGGCATGTATGATTGTTATCTTCCTTACAATTGCCTACCTAAAATTGTTATTTCTTAAAAAACATTCTTAAATTCCTCTTTAATTTACATGATTGATCCACACATTAAAAAGGGAACAACTTGACATTTTAAGTATTCAGAAGTGTTTTTGTTGTCTTTTCATGTGGCATGGTACCATCCGGTAAGAATTATTTTCAGCACAGATGTTCACAGACACTGCGATGAACTGAATTACACACGAAAGAACCCAGGTCATAAACTAGTGCTATGATGAACTGTGTACTAGTTCATCCGATCCCACAGTAACCACAGGGGAGGCATCTATGTTAACTTATCGACCTAAAAAGTAACTGAATTCTAGGAACCAGTGACAGGGTCTGAATATCTCTGATACCAGTTTCCTCATCTTTAAAAGGAGTGGAGGGTTCGCCGCCCTCCAGCTCCTGGATTGTATGAATCTACGGTCTGCTGTCATTTATAAATAATAACAACAAACATCAAGATGCAGTGGTGGAAGTGTGAAGTCTAAACCGTGTTGGAAAAACCCGTTGTGTTTATAGGGTAAAAAAAGCCATTTTGACCATAAGATACTGTTAATCTCAGGAAACAAACTAAGGGGTACTGGGGGGTTGGGTGGAGGGATGGGGTGGCTGGGGGATAGACTTTGGGGAGGGCATGTGTTGTGGTGAGCACTGTGAAGTGTGTAAGACAGATGATTCACAGACCTGTACCCCTGAAGCAAATAATACATTATGTGTTAATAAAAAAAAAGTAGTTATGAGAGAAGCAGCTTTGCTGCACCTTTGAAGGTTATGAGAACTTACTGCGATTTCTCTGTTGTGGAATCAGAGCACAACAGGAGTCTCAGCTGGCCTCCGGACGGGGTGTGGAGGGCCTGGGGTTCTCAGCCGTGCTGGGGCAGGTCAGGGGTCTGTGACCTGGGTGCACGGCACAACCTCCCGGTGCGCTCGGCTCAAGTGCACATGGCTGTGCCCTGTGTGCCGGGCTGCGTCAGTGCCTCCAGGGCTGCTCCAGAACGGACGGTCCATGCCAGCACCCAGGAACTACCAAGATCCTTCCCGGCTCTGAAAACTTAGATTTAGGCTACCGTAACCGTCGTAACCGCCCCCATACAGATACCTTTGTCTCTTAGTCACAGATTTTCCCTTCGTTCTAACCTTTTTTTTTTTTAAAGAGTTCTTTCTTTTTTTTTTTTTTTTTAAGATTTTTTTTATTTGACAGAGAGAGACACAGTGAGAGAGGGAACACAAGCACGGGGAGTGGGGGGCGGGGGATGCAGACACCCCGCTGAGCAGGGAGCTCGATGCAGGGCTCGATCCCAGGACCCTGGGATTATGACCTCAGCGGAAGGCAGACACTTAACGACTGAGCCACCCAGGCGCCCCTAAGGAACATCTTTTTAAAGTATAAGTAAATGTAAATCCTATAAGGTAGAAAATATTAACTTAGAAATTTACTTCAGACTATGTCTATATTCTTTTGAATTTTGTTTTTATTTTCTTGGATGTCGGAAGAACTAATTTATAATGGAGAGGATGAATTAATTTGGTTTAAAATAAAAGAAACCTCAGGAATAAATGAAAAGTGTTAGCTACTACTTACACTCCTCCTGTTGCTATCATAGTGGCCGAAAGTGAGTTGCTCAAGAGGCAGTGTACCTACTCATGTTTCTCCATCTTGGAAACCATTCTTCCTGGTCTTTAGATTTGAACTGTATTAATCTCAGTACCTCAATATCTACATGTATTTGAAAAGTAGCATTACTCATTTTTACCAGTGCCTGCTCAGTGGGCCTCAGATCAGACTAGATACCATTCATGGGTCCAAGAGCTTGGGCTCTCACCAACACTGAGATACTAGTGACTACTATAGATGCCTGAGCTGTCTGCAGCAGGGCTGATGCTGAGCTTTCCATATGGTCCTGTCTTTGACGGGACCAGCAGGCCACTTGGTGACAGGTTGATAATATGCAAGAACTTTGATTGTCCCAGAAATCTGTGAGGATCAGTGTCTTTGAGTATGAGTCCTACTGGAGGCCTTGTAGAAATTCTGTACTTTATTTTGTATTCCCTCATAGAAGAACTGTATCGTGTGTTATGATACCTCTTGCTTTACTGTGTCTAAGGAATTTTCCTTTGGGCATAGCAGTAAAATTATTAGAAAGCCATTTTCTTGGGGTGCCTGGGTGGCTCAGATGGTTAAGCGTCTGTCTTCAGCTCAGGTCATGATCCCAGGATCGGTCCTGGGATCAAGTCCCACCTTGGGGGAGGGTCCCTGCTCAGCAGGGAGCTTGCTTCTCCCTCTGCCTCTCTTTCTCTCTCTCTCATGAATAAATAAATAAAATCTTAAAAAAAAAAAAAAGCCATCAGCTTGAGAGTACTTCCAGGTCATCGCAATGTTCACACTTTTGGCTGGTATCCATGGCAAGAAGTATACTTTATTTTACAACCCATTGCTTGTGTGTGCACAGATAATCCAAACAAGTTTCATGGGGTGCATTCTGAAAGTTATTTTTGAAAACAGTGTTTGAGTAAAATGATTTTATAGGCCCACCAGTGTAATACAGTGAATATGTAGTCAATAAATATTCTCAAAGTTACACAATTTTATATGCCCTTTCCTTAGCGTCCTGGTTTGACCAATTATATGTTTATGGTGGTACTATTGCTTTACCTACTTCAGATGGAAATCATAAAGATTAAATAATTCTTGCTACTTATTTTTCATTTTATGTTTTTTGTTTTCATACAACCTTACATTCTCTGAATTCCTTCTGGCAGCTGTAAAATGAAAATTTCTTTTAGTTTTAGCATTTTAGGTTACATGGTTGTTTATATTGAATTGTCCACTTTTCAACTAGCTTTAAGAGCTACCAGCTTGATTTTTTCAACTTCGGCTGTGTGCTCTGGTATAATCCTGTAATTTCTTTCATTTAAATTGTTACCAAAATAATTGGAATCTTATTTATGCAGATTTAAACTCAAAGTTGCCAAGATCAAGGAAGGCCTTCTCCTTTCTGTTTGAAAGGTCGGCCTTTGACTTGTTCATCTGGTTAGCTTTATGTATTTTCTCTTTACATTTCATTTTGGTTGGTAGGGGTAGGACTGAACAGGGTCCTACCTATAGATTAGGGGTTGACAGGCTTTATCTGTAAAGGGATCCAATAAATATTTTGTAGCCTTTGCCTATTTTTTCTTTTTAAATGACCTCTTAAAAATGTAAAAATCATTCTTGAAGAATGTAAAAACCATTCTTAGCTTGAGGCTATCCAACACAGGCAGTGTGAGCCAGATTTGGCCCACAGGCCATAGTTTACAGAGACTCTTGGCGTAAACAGTTGTCGCTCCTGCTTCATGTGAAATCATACTTAAAATGTTGATGACCCGGATTTCTAAGAAATTTGTTGGCAATTTTACTAAGATATTTTCCAAGGTATTATATTGAGACCCTGATTCTGCATAATAGAACAAATATATCGCTTTCCTTTTTTTTTTTTTTTAAAGATATTTATTTATTTATTTATTTGACAGAGAGAGGCAGCGAGAGACAGAACACAGCAGGGGAGTGGGAGAGGGAGAGGGAGAAGCAGGCTTCCTGCAGAGCAGGGAGCGGATGCAAGGCTCCATCCCAGGACCCTGGGATCATGACCTGAGCTGAAGGCAGACGCTTAATGACTGAGCCACCCAGGCGCCCCAAATATATCGCTTCTTAATACTTGCCTCTCCCTTCGGAGATCTGGCTATCAGTTGAGATCAGGCCTCATGGAGTTTGTGGGAGAGCCTGTTTTGCATGTTTAGGAATTGGAGTTTTTTTTCCCCAGTGCATGTAAGGGGTGTTGTTACGCTCTGAGGAATTAATTCATACCAGCCATCCTCAGAAGGGGATGGATAAGCCAGAGCACTGATTCATTAATTTAAACAGTAAAATGTTATAATAGCCGTGTCCTTGTGACATTCTTCTCTCAGGTGAGATCAGAAGCTTCCTTGGTAAAGACAGAATTAGGATTTCAGATTAATTCAAATAATGTCTACGACATCCATAGGAATTTGTGTCAAGCTAAGCGGAATAGCTGCAAGAGCTCATCGTCACCAAGACAATACAGGAGGTAATCAGTACCCTCCTCACCCTCACAGGTTTGTTTATTCCCAGTGGAATAAAGATCCCAAAGAAAAGAAAACCTGGAACCTCACCAAACCTAGTTCTCCTGTCTTGCTGTACCTCCCGGCCTTCTGTCTCTTGGTATATACATTAAAAAAAAATGGTTGACTCACATCTTGCAGCCTACTTTTTGTCCCCACTGAGCACTATGAACATAAGATACTTACATTCTAAGTTGAAGTAACTTTTTTTTTTTAAGATTTATTTATTTATTAGAGAGAGAGCACAAGCGGGGGATGCAGGCTCCCGGCTGAGCATAGAGTCCAGTGCAGGGCTCGATCCCAGGACCCTGAGACCATGACCAGGCGTGACCTCTGTGGAGGTGATGATGAAATAAGGGAATGTGTGTAAAGTGCCTAGAAGTATCTGGCTCATTTGATGCCCTCAATACATTTTAGCTCTTACTGCTATATCCCACAGGACATCAACACAGGTTTTTAGCATCATCCTAGTGCCACTTCATGGATGGCACCCTTGGCAGGGACGAGAGCACCATCTGGGTTATGTTCCATGCACTAAACCCAGGATTGGCAAACTATGGCCTGCAGGCCAAATCCGGCCCACTTCCTGGATTTGTAAATCTTTATTGGAGCACAGTCACACGCATTTGTATTTGCATTGTCTATGGCTGCTTTTGTACTATGATGGCCAAGCAGTTGTGACAGAGACCATTATGGCCCATAAAGCCTTAAATATTTATTATCTGGCCCGTTATGGAAAGTTTGCAGGCCCCTGGAGTAAACCAAGAGTTCTTGTTCCCAGCAGGGACGGTATGGTTATAGTATACGGGTCCACACACCAGTGATCTTGGCTTCTCTCAGTATCATTCCTTTTAACCCATTTGCAGAATTTATGCTTCCTGTCTGCAGCTGTTGGCTCTACTGCAGTGGAGTTTCCAAATCCTCAAGGCGGTGGTGGATGGGGGTGACTTCTACTTGGGAACACAGTGAGGGTTCCACCAAACCAAAACTGTCTGTCGTGCACACACTTTGAGATTTGCACACTGGTGAACAGCAGACAAAGAAAGCAGGTATCACACTGGCCACCTGTGTTAAGAGAGGCTAGACTTAACTGTCATCTAATGGGGCAGAGAACTCACAGAGGTAACCTGTGTTTCCGTGCTCAGTGGTTACCCTCAACAGGTAGTCAGAACCACTGCAGCCTGATAAAGGATGAGGGCTTTGAGCCCTCAGCAACTGCAGTGTGATCGATCACTGTACCAAACTGGCAACATACCACAGCTGAAGTACTGGCCAAGAATGAGGAAATTCTAGAGAGGGTGGGAGAGGAGATAAAAAATAGTTATGGCCTTGGGAGCAGCAGCAGCAATGGGGGCTAGCGAGTTCCACTAACCCTCCTGAATTATACACTCTAGAGATTATAGCCAGCCTTCCTCAAAAAGCCCAGAGTGGACTTAAAGTGGGCACGAGTGGATGTGAGTGGTGTCAGGGGTGGATGAAGGACATGCGTTTGGTGCCCTGTGGCAGGTCTCGTCTGCACCTCCGATTTCGGCTGCAGCTGTGAGGGACAGTGCGTGTGAGCTCCGATCATGCCGGCAGCACCCACCTCAAGCCTGCACCACAGATCTCTTTGCTCTTTGCTGCTGTGTGGCCTCCAAAGCTAAGAACCTTCTTGGCCCGAGTGCAAGCATAGTCTGAAAATGTGGGGGTGTCTACCCTTCCACCAACACGGACCAGAGCCAGTGGATTAAACTATGGCCTGGGGCTCTCCAGACAGGGAATTATAGGAGGCATTCTGTAGTGACCTTCCATAATACACCTGTATATATACAGGCATTTCCTCCTTTCCTGGCTCACTCTCCATCTCCTGCTCTAGTTGAGTAGTAATCACCTCCTAGATAAACTACTGGGACTCAAGTCCTTGTCTTGGTTTTTCTTTTAGGACACAAATACATTCCCATTAATACCAGAAACAAAACAAGTTTGTCTTTTCTCACTGCTACTCTCCAACGTAGTACTGTCCTTACTTACAAATGAGCTCCTCTTCTCTCCAGAAAACCCAAGGAACCAATACAGAATCTATTAGAGTTAGTAAAGGAGTTCAACACGTGTGACATATGTAAGATTAATTTATAGAACATTTGTAGTTTCCCTTTATATCAGCAGTAACCAACTAGAAAATATAATAGATTCCCATAGTACCAATAAAACTATATTAAAAATGCATAAGATCTTTAAGAAATTTTAAGAAACACTTAAAGGACACCAAGAAAGTTCCAAATAAACAAAGAATCGATTCTGATTGTGTTGTCACTTCTCCCTAATCAATAAATTCAGTGCAATTCCAATTAAATACCAGAGGGACCTTTTTCTTTCTGTCTGCCCCCGCCTCCATAGGAACCCACCAAATTTGTTTGGACACTTGCATGGAAAAATAAAGGTTCACAAAAACACGATTTTGAAAAAAAAAAAAAAAAAAGGACCTTACCACATACGAACACGTACCATAGAGTCCTAATGATAAAAGTTGCGCAAGAACATTCATAGATCAATTTGTAAAAGTCTGAAGAGTTAAAAAAAAAACACTACACCTTTATACATGAAACAATATCATGAACTAATAAGGTAAAGCAACTTACTTAATAGAGAATATTGGCAAAACTGGCTCGTTGTATGGAGAAAACACCTGTGGGCCTTACACAAGGTTACTCTTACACAAGGTATCAAATGTGAAAGGTAAAACTGTAAGTTTAATAAATAAAAGTTTTTGACCATACAAAGGTCTCAAAACCCCCAACACAGAAAGGCAAGATAAATTGATGGATTTTTTTAAATATAAAAACCAAGGAAATATTGACAAAGTTATCAGTTGGATAAGAGATACTAACAAGAGTCCAAAACTGATAAGGGATTAATACTTAAACCATACGAGGAACTTGATGTGTTGATTCGCAAATCAACAAAAAAGGCCATGACCCAGTAGAAAAATAAGCAATGAACAAAAACATATACGTGTTTCCCAGTAGATCAAAGTGTAAGATTTTAAAGGTTTGAACAGGCAACTTACCAAAAGGGAAACCCAAACGAACAATTATGTGAGGGGATGTCCAACCTTAGGAATTAGGAATCAGAGAAATGCAAAATAAAATGAAACCGTATTTTAAAACCATGTCATTAACAAAAAGTAGGAAGCTGGACGGTACGGATGCTAGTAAAGGGTATGTATAAAAAACTGGTTATCTCATGTACTTACTGGAATCGTAGGCTGGTGCCGTCATTCCGGAGGGCAATCTGACAGTTCAGAATAAAATTAAATATTTACAGGGGCGCCTGGGTGGCTCAGTCAGTTAAGTGTCCTACTCTTGATTTTGGCTTGGGTCATGATCTCAGGGTCCTGGGATCAAGCCCCATACTGGGCTCCGCACTTAGTGTGGAGTCTGCTTGAGATTCTCTCTCTTCTCCCTCTGTCCCTCCCTCCTGCTCACGCACTCTCTCTCTCTTTAAAATAAATAAATAAAATTTATAAAATTTAAGTATTTTTAGACCTGGCATGCAGCACTCCGACTCCTGTTATATACCCATGAAGGAATTCATGAAAAGCCAATGAGGGATTATGTTCAGAATTTTGAAATTACAGAAATATTCGAGCCAACTCTTCACTATAGAAAAGCATAAGTAAAAGGTGGTGGCTGCACAGTAGGAAATACTACACAGTTCTCAGAATAACCGCCTAGAGGCACATTCTGCATAAGAAGTAATGTGTCAATCATATTGTTCTTTGGACATAAAAAACGAAGATGCCTTTTTCAAAGTCTAGGCCTTTACTAATGAGTCTCATGATAGAAATTACCCAGCTGCTTCTACTTAGGAAACAGACCACTATTACATCTGTTATTATACCAAGTCTTTATTGAGAAGTAAAGTGCTCAATATTACACATTTATGAAGTTCTCAATTGTCAAGAGACTTGCATCTTCTTAATAATACAAACATAGAGGGGAAGATGATAGGAGACGGATGAGAAGGGAACTCTCCATGACTAAAGAGAAAAAAATATGTAACTTACGGGTAAAAAGAATTTTGTAAAATCTTACAAATGTGAAATGAGGAATAGTATATAATAAGTATATAAAAAGACTTTCTAGTGACCATAATTGACATATGGCACGTGGTCAATACACATGGATACCACATAATGGCTGCACTTCAAATCGAAGTTTGTTTACATGTAACAACACGGTACAAAGACATAAATACATACACTCAGTTTCCCTGGAATGCAAACTTTAGTACCTGGTAATAAAGAACTTTGTGTAGCATATTCAAAAGAAAGTAAAGAAGGAAAGAAAGCCAGGAGAAATCCTGTTAAAGAAACCCAATGTGTATCACTTCTCTAGAAGTCAGCCTTAAAAGGTTCATTTGCTTATGTTTTCATTTTAGATTTGACTGACATATTCTACCCATTACATGAACAACGTGTGAATTCAGAACAAGGCACTAAAACACTGGCCTCTGTTCTAGTGTTCTCCAAGTGGGAGTCAATTCACCAATGCTGCATTCTCTCTTGCTTGTCCCATTAGTTCTCACACCGTTACCTCATTCGACACTTTTAAAAAGTAGGATCTTTATTTTTTATTGAGAAATAGATTTCTTCTCCATAAATTTGGTGAGACCCTCTCCTAAGGGGGGGGGGGAACCAACCTGCTCCAAACTCAAACTTTGGCTGATATGATGAATTTTCACTACCAGAAACTCCTTTTGATTAAACTGAGCTCCATTTAGATGATAAATTCTAGTTTTGAGATGCAGGACCGAGAGTATTTGAGTTCTAAGGGCGCCTGAGTGGCTCAGTTGGTTAAATGTCCAACTCTCGATTTTGGCTCAGGTTATGATCTCAGGGTCAAGAGACTAAACCTCGTGTTGGCCTCTCTGCTGAGCATGGAGCCTGCTTATGGTTCTCTCCCTCTTCCTCTGCCCCTCCTCTCTCTCATAAAAAAAAAAAAGTATTTGAGTTCTATATTCTCAAAACAGCATAAAACTCAAACTTTAGTTTTACAATATTTATATGAATTTCAAAACTCCTTTAAATTTTTGTGTAAAATGAACATATCTGCTAAGTTAAAACCTTCAGTACATACTTAAAACATTTAGTAAGTTGGCCTTCCCAGATTAGTTACAACATTAAAATCAGTTGCAAATAAGCTGGGCCACCTGGGAAGAGACTATATGGACAAATCTTTATACTAAACTAATCACTAGAATAAGTCAAACTTGGTGACAGGGCTCCTTCCAATTTTCCCATGTTATGGTTAGAGATGACATTTTAACACACAATCAATCATTGGTGGCTTCATACAGCTCAGAGCAAAAAATACTGTGAATAAATGAAACAGTTATTCCCACAGACATCAGATACAGTAACCAAAAAAAAAGCACAATATTCAACATTTATCTTAGCCATTCATACAAATTCTAGCATAATGACTACAAATCCATTCTCTGGTTTGGAGTTCTTTTCCAGCTCATCTTTTAGAAAAGTTTACCCCAGAAAGGTAGTTGAAAGAGAAAAGGCTCCTTTCTTAAAGGAAAGCGATATATTACATCCATGAGCTAAGCCTGAGTGGGAAGGAATGCCCCTACTTTCCCTTCACACACTGGGCAAAAATGCCAATACTGATTTCTGTGATTGGAAATAAAACTCCGAAGCCTTTTGACAGGTCTCTCCTTCCTCTAAAGGCTACTTCATTGTCAACTGAGAAGACTCACCCATGGTAGCAAGTAGGCATACCACTCCATATACTTTACAAAGACTTTTTTTCTAGACTCAATATTTACACCTAGATTTCTGACATGAGGAAAAAAAATCTTCTTTGATCCATAGGCAAGGTTTCTCTAAAATAAATTAAAGTGCAGAAGAATTAACAGCTGGTCACAAAGACCAGCATCACACGGTGGGCGGGGCACATAAACAGTGTACTTGTTCCTGCCACGCAGGACAGCCCCTTTCTCAGCGATTAGGAACCCGTACGAACACATGGCCTAGACATGGATATTGGAACTTCCGTTTGCACCTGCACCTTCTATTCCTTCTGTAGACTGGGAGGAAGAAGGGCGGGAGCTTCTGGGGCGAGGCTGACCATTCGGTCCCAGGGGTGTGCCTAAACCATGACTTATCTGGGAAGCTGCATCATCGGATTCCCAGCGTTCCAGCTCTTCTCGTACTAGCCGCTCCATCTGCTCCCTGTGGATTTCACTGTCACGACCCAGTCTTTCATCCTAATAAAGAAAAAAGAGACGACGATGTTGGGGGTAGGACGATGCATACTTTTGTGCTTAGAAGTTGCCCTAGGAAATTAAGGGGCCAAATAATCTCTCATTAGGTGACACTGGCAATTTAGAGCATATATAGCAATTCCCTGAGCTACTGGAGTAACTTTTTTGCTTAAGTCTACCATTCAGTGAAGGCAGAAGCATCAGTGCTTGCAGTATTAAGTAACAGCTCCAGATTATCATCTGATTGCCCTGATCTGCAGTTAAACAGACATTTCAAAAAACGTCTCTGATTAAAGGTTACAAGACATGACTACCCTGATATTTCACTGAATCAGTGTTTCTGTGTCCTACAACCACTCACCTCTGCCACCCCATCCAGCAGCCTTCCTAACACTTCCCTTCTCTTCAGTTTGGCCCGCTCCATGATCTCCAGCTTCACGATCACAGCGTCAATCTTGGACACGATGCTGCCGATGGAGTGCTCCATGCGGTCCACTCGTCTCACCAGGCTGTGGGAAACCACAGGTGAGGGGGTCAAAGCCACCTTGCGCCACTGGTTGCCTTTTCAGCCCAGCTGGCTTTTTCACATGGAAGTGCTAAGATTTTATTTCTTAAACAATATGTTAATCTGAAACACATTCTAAGTAGTCTTAAACTTCAGAGATAAACTCACATATTGCTGATGGGAATCTGGCACAACTTTTCTGCAAGTCAACATTATATTAGAAGTCTTAAAAATAAATGCTTAGCTTTTATTCTGATATTCCATTTTTTAAAAAAATTTCTAAAGGAAATATGTATATGTGTGATTTTTTTGGCTACCAGCATACTCATTAGAATTCTGATTATTAATAGTGGTTCACTGAGAAATGGTTACATTAGGGGCACCTGAGTGGCTCAGTTGGTTAAGTGGCTGCCTTGCAATCAAGTCATGATCTTGGGGTCTTTGGACTGAGCCCTTCATCAGTCTCCTTGTTCAGTGGGGAGTCTGCTTCTCTCTCTCCCTCTGACCCTCCCCCTTGCTTGTGCTCTCTCTCTTGCTCTCTCAAATAAAGAAATAAATAAAATCTTAAAAAAATATTATCTTTATAATTAACAGAAAATTATTCAAATATGTTAGTGCTCATCTATACAATGGAATTCCAAGGAGACACCAGAAATTATATGGTGATGGAATATTTAATGAAATAGTAATGTCCACAATATAGTAAGTAAATAAAATAGTTAGAAAACACTGCTCACTAATGATCCCACTGTTCTGAATAAACAAGTATATAAATGCTTTAAAAACAGAAATAGGAGACAACTTCTGGAATGGTAGCATGAGGGCTCTATGGGTACTCTCCCCAGAGAAACAACCATAACTGTTGAAAATTACTTACATTTCTTTTCCCAAAATTCTGTAAATCTTCTTAAGTGTATACAGTGAAGGAAGAAGCATTTATCTAAGAAAATCCACTGGATTTTAGTAAGAAGAGTGACAGTGTGTGACATGTGAGCTACAGTCTGCTCCTTCTTTGTCTCCCCCAGCTCACTGTGACAGAAGTGTCACTCCAGTTGGCAATAGACACAGGGCCCCCACTCCCTTCAGCTCCCAGTGGGAGGCTATGGTATCTCCCAGGGAGGGGCGGGCTGTTACGTTTCTCATCTCTATGCCTCCATCTCCAAATCCACGTTGCAGAGGAGCTAATCTAGGCAAGAGTGTCTGAGAGGAATGAGGTTCTCTTCCTCCACCCAACTGCCAACTGTAGGGTGGAGTTTCCATGCCAGGAGACAAAAGCTGAGAAGACTGAAGGCTGCCATCCTAGCCCAGTGGCTTATTCAAGAAACAGGGGTATCACTTTGGGAAGAAGACCACTGTCCCTGCCCCTGGCTCTGAAGCGGTAGCATTAAGGTTTTGCCAGGGAGGAGAGTCAGGCCACAGAACACAGAGCTCCAAAGCTTCCTCGAAGAGAAATGGCTTTATTTGGAACAACATGCTAAGCCTAAGAGTGTTCCTCAAAACAGAGATTGTTAAGACGAGATTGGTCACCTCATGAGATAAAAAAGTAAATCGTTTACCAGCTAGTTCATCAGAAAGAACCAGAGAAAGAGACCACTAAGAAGACTGCTAAAGTCTGGCTTCAAAAACTACCCCCGCAAAGGGGCCTGAATTGAATTGGGTCAGAGTGTAGAACAGCTTATATCCTGGGGCATTACTGAAAACAACAGACCAATCAGCCGACAATTAGTGGAAGCGAAGAGGTGAAGTAGTATCAATAGAGGCTGAAGTCTTCACAGAGAGAGATGGGGAAAGACAATGAGAGCCCTGCTAAAAGCACTGTCTTTTCAAAATGACTGTGCCCAGTCAGGGCTGTGTCCTCTGAGAAGCAACATCAGAAGCTTCACAATGGGTGGTGGTGAGGGGGGGGGATAGACTTCATTAAAAAACAAGCATGCAAACAGCAAACAGAACAAGCCTCGGGGTAGGGGAGGAAAGAAAATTAGTATCCTAAACTGCTATAATATTTATTTAATATCTCCAGTTTTCAATAAAGAAATATGACATGCAAAAAAAACCAGAAAAAAATGTGACCCATAATACATATAGAAAAAGAAGGCAACGGAAACTGCCTTTAAGGGGGCCCAGATAGATTTAGTAGACAAAAAAACTCAAAGTAGCTATTATAAATATATTCAAAGAACTAAAGGAAATCAGGCTTAAAAAGATATGGACAGTATGATGACACTGTCTCATCAAATTGAGAGTATCAATCAATAAAGAGATGCATATTATTTCAATGAACCTAAGAGAAATTCTGGAGTTGGAAAGTATAATAAACGAAAAAAAAAGTCACTAAAGGGGTCTCAACAGTAGATTTGAGCTGGCAGAAGAAAGAGTCAGCGCACTTGAAGACAGATGGACAGAAACTATGTAATCTGAAGAGCAGAGAGAAAAAAGAGTGAATAAAGATGTGGGATAGCAGTAAGGACCTCAACCTACATAGGATGGGAGTCCCAGAAGGAAAGGAGAGAAAGCAGCAAAAAAATATTTGAGGACATAATAGTGGAAAACTTCCTAATTTGATGAAAATATTATATATTCCAGTAGCTTAATGAACTCCAACTAGGATAATTGCAAAGAGATCCACATCTAGACATATCATGGTCAAAATACTCAAAAACAAAGACAAAGACAAAATCTTGCAAGCACCAAAAGAAAAGTGACCCACCACATACAAGGGAAGCTCAATAAGATTAACAGCTATCTTCTCATCAGAAATAATGGGGACAAGAAGAAAATGAAGGGGTAATAAAAATATTCCTAGATAAAGAAAAACAGGATTCAAGCTAGTGGGCCTGCTTTATTTTTTATTTTTATTTTTAAAGATTTTATTTATTTGAGAGAGAGGACAGAAGCTGGGGGGAGGGGCGAAGGGAGAGGGAGGGAAGGCAAAGGGAGACTCCCCCCTGAGCTGGGAGCCCAACATGGGGCTTGATCGTAGAACACTGAGATCGTGACCTGAGCTGAAGGCAGATGCCTAACTGACTGAGCCACCAAGGTGCCCTGGCCTGCTTTAGAAGAGATACTAAATAAAGTTCTTCAGCCTTCAGCAAGTGATCCAGTTAGCAATTAGAATCCACATGAAACACTAAGAGCACTGGAACATGTTATTATGTAATTGTAAAAGACAATACAAATGCATATTCCTTTTCCTTTTTTTCTCTTCACTAATTTCAAAAGGAACTGGGCAAGACAATATGTACACAATTGTATCGTTGGGGCTATAACACATAGAAATGTAATAATATATTTGACAATACCGACAAAGGAGGTGGGTAAGACCAAAGTTGTATTGGAATATGGAAATGACACCTGATGGTAACTTGAATCCATAGGAACAAATGAGGAGAACCAGAAATGGTAAGTACGAAAAAGAATATGCCAAACTCTATAAATAAGTACTTTCTCTTCTTTCTTGTCTCAGCTCTTTTAAGAGACATAAAAATTATATGAAGTGATAATTCTAACAATGTGATACTGGATTTGTAACATATATAGATGAATGTGTATAATAATGCACAAAAAGGGGAGGAGTTAACAGAGTTATATAGGAATATTTCTGTATCTCCTTGGATTAAGTTAGTATAAATCTGAGGTAGATTCTGATAAACTGATTTGTATATGTTAAGTCCTAGAGTAACCACTAAAAACATAACTGAAAAATGTAATGAAAAAAACTATTAAAGGAATTAATATGTTACATCAGAAAATATCCACTTTGTGTAAAACAAAGCAATAACAGAGAAAAAGAGGAACAAAAAAGACATGAGACCTATAGAAAATGAAATATAAAATGGTAGATTCAAGTCCAACTATATCAATGATAACATTAAATGTAAATGAAGTAAACATTCTAATCAAAAGGCAAAGACTATCAGATTGGATAAAAAGACCAGATCGAACTAAATGCTGAGTACAGGTGACAAACTTGGGACTCAAAGATATAAACAGTTTGGAAATGAAAGAATGGAAAAAGATGTATCGTGCAAAAAGCAGCAATAAGAAAGTTGGAGTTGATATAGTAATATCAGACAAGAAAGACTCCAAAAGAAAAAAAAATCTTACCAGAGTTAAAAAAGTAGGACATTTTATAATGAAAATAGGGTCAATGTATTAGGAAGATGTACCAATTATAAACATATATACACCTAGCAGCAGAGTTCCAAAACACACAAAGCAAAAGCCTACAGAAAAGAAGGAAGAGGCAATTCAGTAATAATAGTTGGAGACTTTAATAACCCACTTCCAAAAGTGGATAGAATAGGCAGAATAACAGGAAACAGGAGATTTGAATTACACTATAAACCTACTAGATGTCATAAATACCTACAGAACACTCCTCTTAACAACAGCAGAACATACATGCTTCTCAGGTGCACATGGAACATCCTTCAGGATATACTACGGACTAAGGCCATAAAAACATAAAAAAAATAAACACATGTAAATGGAGATACAAACACCAAAATGTTAACTGGCATTTTGGTTTAGTGGGAATAGAAGAGATTTTAATGGTTTCTTTTGTTTTTCTTTATATGCTAATCTTTATTAGCAAATAAAGAAAAGATTATAATCTTTATTTGCTAATAAAGAACATATGACTTTTATCAAAAGAAAAAAAAACCATTAAAAGTTATATAAAAGAACTGATGATTAGTATGGAAAGGATCAAACTGAGAGAGGAAAGAGAAGCTGCTTGGTCTCATTTGAACTCGTCAGCCCAAATTCTGCCAACTCCTTAATACTTACACTTGAAACTCTTCATAAGAAACCCCACTAGAAATGCTTCCCCTCCTTCTGGAGCTATGCCCACTGTCTTCGTCATCATCCTCCTCAGAGTCATCCAGGCTTCGTGGGAAACTTCGGCTGCTCATGGGACGTGGTAAAGAGCTGTGATCCAGATCCAGGTCTTCCTGAAGAACATGGGATCACACAAAGCTTCACTGTGGGTTTGGGCAAATGGCAAATGCACATGTACCATTTAACACCAGACTGTGATTCCCACACTTCTAAATTTCATGGACTGGCAAATTTTCAAAACAGATTTTTAATGAGCAGCGAAGAACTGCTAACTTGTTTGGACAAGAAAGAACATTCAAAAATTTAAACAACAACAAAAAAAGTAAATGAAGAAATGTATTATCATCTTTTCATAAAACAGAACACATTTAGTAGCTACAAAGTAGGGAGGATGTAATCTGAGAATAAAAATCTTGACTAAAGACAAACCATAAGAGACTTCTAATCTCCCAAAACAAACTGAGGGTTACTGGGGGGTGGGAGGGTAGGGATAGGGTGGATGGGTTATGGACATTGGGGAGGGTTTGTGCTTTGGTGAGTGCTGTGAAAGATGTAAGCCTGATGATTCACAGACCTGTACCCCTGGGGCAAATAAAAAAAAAAATCTTGACTAAATACAGCCTGGTGAGAGATGATTTTACTCACTGTTGTCCTGCTCACATTTCACTATACCTGGTGAAGTTTCTCACCTACTGACATCGTTCTGTGGAGCAGTTTAGAAACCGCTGTCCTATACTATCTCCTTATAGAAAAGGGATTTTTGTATAGAGTATTCACCTACATTCTCTGTACCTCAATTACCATGGATGTTTTTTGGTTTGTTTAACCATTTATTCTTAAAGTTAATGTTAAAAGCTTTTAGTTATCCTTTCTGATTATAAAAGACCATTTCATGATAAGAACTCAAATGGAAGGCAGTTGCTAGTTTTGTTTTATTATAAGTGTTAGTTTATAGAGCAACTAACTTTGTATCTCCTGAGGAATCTTTTCTTCCCCATTCTCATGGATGCTGTGAGGTATGTAACTCCTAGGTTTCCCTTTTCAAGCTGATGACCAGAAAGCTTAAGGCCAAATTTGCAGATCAGTCTTTAACAAACATGTATGTATTTGCATTTTTAGCTTCATAGTCTAGTTTTAGATTTTACTTTTGTTTTACCTCATTTTTTAAAGTTTTTTACATTTATGCTAATCTCCTGTATTTTTACATATTACTATGCTATATGTCCTTTTTGGAATATTCCGGGTACTACTACATAAACTTAGACAGAGAAAGAAGCCAAGAGACAGAGAGACGCTTAGTAATCCACCACTTAGCATGGTGTCTGAAACCCTTTTGTGAGGGCTGAATCAAATCCAGTTCTAAGCTAGACCCACCCTCTCTTTTTCCAAGTCGTCTCTCATCTGCTGATGTTCGTGTTCGGTCAGTTCTTGATCTCCATCTTGGTCATATTTTGTGAATATTGCTTCGATCTCTGCATCAGTATGGCCCTTCCTGAAATTATTGATAGGTTACAGATGAAACCATTCATGTCCATGGTCCAACGCAAACACAGAGACATGATGCAGGAAGAAAGGAGAAATTGCTGAATCAGGACCAGCCCTCCTCTTAGGATATGTTTCAGAAAGACACCTCCTCTGAAAAAAGAGTGTCTCTCTGAGTACTTGGGCCAGAAATACCCTTATCACGAAAAACTTATCTTTACGTAGCAATTTCCCAGGGTCTCAGAACGTGTGGTTCTCACCCCTTGAGATCTTGTCGAAGTTCATCAAAGTTTAACTTGCCTCCTCCTTGCCTAAGACTCTCAGAAATGTCATCCACGGTATTTTTTTTCAGTTTTAGTTTGACCAAGGCTTTATGGTAGCCCTGTTGAAAAGAAACGATTGGGTTTAGTTTACTCTCTTCTTGCATGTGGTTTCGCGTCCACTTACACTAGTAACTACTAGTGCAGATCTTGCTTTGCATGGACTGTCAAGATGACCATGCGAGGCTGAACTGTGCAAGTGATGTTAATAATCAACAGGAAAAATTATGACTGCTCTGTGACCTTTGAAACATCTTATCAGGGTGCCTGGCTGGCTCAGTCAGAAAAGCATGTGACTCTTGATCTGGAGGTCATGAGTCTTAGCCCCACGCTGGGTGTAGAGATTACTTAAATAAATAAACTTAAAAAAAAAAAACCTTTTAATCAAAGCATTAAAAACTCCCTTGGTATTGGTTACAAATTTATAGGGAAATTAAAAAAAAAACAGTAAAATGAATATTTATTTAGTACGCTGAAATTTAAAACCCTAGAAACATTAAAAATTAAAATGTCTTATTTCTTGGCAACAATTTCACCCAGAGCAGTTTGAATAGTGCTTCCCTTCTTCCTGTGTAACAGGATATGGAGGAAGCCTCTTTTGTCTTGAGGAGCTTTGATCATCTTCCCTTAATATGGATCAGCTCCCAACATTTTATCCTTTGCCCTTTCAATGTTGTAAAATACCTTGAGTTCCTGGAATGTGACATTTTTGCCAGTGTCACTGTTTGCAGACACTGTCAGAAATTTCCATTACTACCACAACCCTCATTCATGTTGATAAATTTGCCTTCACTCGGTTCTTTGACTGAGTATCTATCTTTCTACAGATATTCAGGATCTTGAAGGGTAGCAGTGTCAACATTGCTGAGGCCAGCTACCTATTCTAGAACTCTCTTACAGTTGTTTTGAACTTCACTTTCAGTGTTATCAGTCTTGCTTTCTTTGCTCTGTTTTCCTCTTTGCTAGCTCATTCTCCCTTTCAGATATGGTTTTATTACACTGTAAAACGTCACGTGGGGGGTTTTCACAGGGAGAGAGAGAGAGAAGCAACACAACTACGTGTTTTGTGCCTGCACCGAATGGCAGGTGCTCCGTGACCTAGCCTGGACTTTGTAAGAAGGGATGTTATCACTCATTGATTATGATACACATCTGTTACCTATGTAACGATTTGTAGACTGAAGAGCTAGCCGTGAAGTTTATGTTATGCTGTTACAGTTAATATATTGTGATAACCGAAATGTTCTGTGACAACTGGAAGTCTGCACTTTACAGTATTATTCACAGTCGAGATACTCTGACAACTGAAATGGGAACTGAAATGGGAACTGTGTGGAGAGGCTGGCCTTATTTATTGAAATCTGTGCATCTCAGAACCAAAGTGCGAAGGAAGGACTGCTTGTATACACCATGGAGATTTGCTAACATGTAATAAACTGTTTTGCAAAATTCAGGGTAACCCAAATCTTAGGTCCCATCTGAGGGGTGTTTTAAGAACTGGAAGTTATCTGTTGCAACACGATTCACAGACAACACAGTCTTAGGACTTGAACCAACAGAAAAAGATCACACAGCCCAGGAGCCACTGGTCTCTTAGCAAAATGATGTTAGGAAACAAGCTGTGTACTTCAGTATTTGTTTTTGCTCAAGTTTTATACTTTAAGCCAAATAAAGAAGTCACACTGAGAAGAACAAAGGTACCCAACTTTCCTGTCCTGCCCTTCCATTTATTTAACAACTTCCTGAGAAGGTGCGTAAGTGAAAGTTCTCAGGCTCCTTCTCTGTGGCCTTTTTCCTTTGATTATTTTAAAACGTCCCTGGAAAGTCAAGGATAAAGGGTGAACTACAAAATATTTGCGTCTAAAACTTTTTTTTTCTTTTTTCAAATTGTATGTGAGATGGAAAAAGTGGAAATGTCTTTAAATTCTTCCCTTCCAGTTGATTCCGTACTCTGGATCTGCACATGACAGCCAACCAGAGGTGTCCTCAAAACAAGTAAACGTAAAACCAGCTGCTCAGCTCTTCAGAGTCAAAACAGATGGCTGAGAATTTAATTCTAGGGCATTAAAGGATTCCCAGAATTTAAGTCCCAAGGTAGCAGCATACCCATCTCTAGCTCCAAGACATTAGAACATTTAAATTATTCCTGCCATGTAGCCATCTACTCTTAACTTTAAGCCATTACAATGGATCAATGTTGATGTGGAAATCTAGCTGAAACAATGCTCATTTTATGTAGAAAATAAAATAGTTCTGAGAATTAGGGCTTGTCATACCTTTCTGATAAGATCTGAGAGTTCCATTTCAGCTTTCTGCTGGGCCAAATCAGATTTAACTTCAGAGTAAGTATCATTGATGATGGCCAAAAACATATTCTGTTTGTAAATCAAAGGAAAGTTGAGATTAAAGAAGAAACTAAATATACTTCCTCCTAAACATCCATCCGAAATTTGACATATGCGTTTTTGTTCTTTTTTTTTTTTAACACTCTGATTTCTTAAGAAGACATAAATTAGTATAGTTTTGCTACTATACTCTTTGGGAAAATTATTTTTTTCATTGTCATGCCAAAGGAAAATGCAATATATTTTCTTACTTAACAAACTATATAATGTGATATATTTTGCAAAAAGAGACAAGAATGAAATACAACAAAATATTGATGTATTTACCTATGGATGGTGGGATTATTTTTGCTTGTCTATATTCTCTATAGTTTTTTCATCTGACAGAAATTATTAGAAATGTAGAAATCTACATAGCTCTTCAAATTTCAACAGTCAATACAGACAAGTGGAATTCTATGCTTCTTCCAAATATTATTATATAATATTATTTGAGATTTACAGAGCATATTTTGAAGAGCTGAAAAGATCTCTGCAAATGGGAATACAGTAGGCTTCATAGAAGAGAGTCAAGAGAAGCTTAGTGAAAAAGACAGACTTTGGAGTCAAACACACTTGGGTTTCTGTCTTAGCACTGCCAGGATTGTACTGTTTAAATGTTCAAATCTTTAAAATTTATTTGTTCTTACATTAATAAAATGGGAGAAATAATACCTCCTCCACTCCAGGTCTGTTGTAAGAATTAATGAGATAATCTATGTCAAGTGCTTAAGACAGAGCCTCACACATGAGAAGTGCTACATAATTTATAGCTATTATTATTCAGTAATGGTTAGTCCAGTTTCCTAACTTTCCCCTCCCCAAGATAATAGTTTATATTTCCAACACCTGTTTCCCACAGTTCTTCTTGAAACACCACACCCAACTGATCAGGTCCTTCTTTAACATGTTCTTTATTTACTTTTCCTTTCTGTCACATACCTACAGTTTGCGACTACAGATATGTTTGTTTGTTTTTTTAAGATTTTATTTATTTGAGAGAGAGAGAAAGAGAGAGAAAGCAACAGAGAGCACCAGCGGGGAGGAGAGGGAGCAGCAGGCTCCCTGCTGAGCACAGAGCCCATCTGAAACAAGGCTCGATCCCAGGACCCTGGGATCATGACCTGAGCCAAAGGCAGACACTTAACCGACTGAGCCACCCAGGTGCCCCCAGAGTTATGTATTTTATTAATCTGTTGTCCCACAAGTTTGTGGAATCTGAGGGCAGGGCTAGTCTCTTATTTTCTTTACCACTGTACCCTCAGTACCTAGCACCTTGCCTGGAATATAGTGGCTCAGTAAATATTTATTGAATGATTGGGGAATGAACAAAAGAAAGCTCTATTATTTTAATGGGTTACTAAGTTGCTACAAATTAAGGAGGAATACTATTTAAGATTCTGTAGCAGAAATGAGAATAAAATATAAAATGCACATAAGTTCCTGGCTTAATGCTCGATTCCAAAGGCAATTGGAGTAATGTCTCCCACGTTCTCCCTCCCATCCCAGGCAATAAATGTTCTCTTTTTAAGTTTCCAAATGGCTGGCAACTAACACTTATAAATATCTTAGGTGTAGGATTAAAGTGTGGGTCCTCTGAAGATATCTAAAAATATTAAAAGTGGCTGAGAAAGGCTACTGAGGATATGCGGAGAGGAAGCTCCCCATCCCTCACTCCATTCTGTCTCAGAAGTTTCTCTTGATCGTGTAATTGGAGGTCCTTCCCTAGTGATGATGGGCTTTTGCCTCCTAGCTGCGCTGGACCACCTCACATCATGGTGGCTTCTTTCAAAGCCAGGGAAAGGCTACCTTGGTGGCTCAGTTGGTTAAGTGTCTGACTCTTAATTTCAGCTCAAGTCATGATCTCAGAGTCGTGAGATTGGGCTCTGCATGGGGCCTGCTTGCGATTCTCTCTCCCTCTCCCCAACTCGTGTGCATTCTCTCTCTCTATATACATATAAATAAATAAAACTGTATAAATAAATAAACAAATAAATAAGTAAATAAAAATATAAAATAATAAAAAAACAAAGTCTGGGCAATAAACTAACACCTGGTAGTCATCTCAGACAAGTGGCCAACCCTGCACCTGGCTTGTCGTTCCTTTAAAGAAAAGTTTGTATTGACAGGAGCTTCCTCCTCTCTCTCTGTGAGGTGCAGGGAGACCATTTTCTTGTTTTGTAATAGCACAAAAAATTACTTTAGTATAAAGACAGACGCTAAAAGCTTCTTTTCATGCTCTATTGATTGATTTGATGGAATGACTGAGTAGTTTCAGTGCACTGCCTACTAGAAAACAACCTTCAGACAAGTCCAACTTTGACCATTTCAAATTGCCACAGGTCTGTCTCTCATGTGTTAGACAGACACACAAAGAAAACTTAGGTGACCTGCAGCTAACTAGAGGGTCTACGGCACAGCTCTCAATGCCTGGGTTTTGTTTTCTTAATAGAGATTCAGGGATTCAGGTGATCCAGAATACAAAGTACTACCAGTGTTAGAGCTGAAAAAGACTTACTGTTCCCTCTACGTTTTCCTTAATATGTGATAGGAAAAAGAAACTAGAGAGGCTTCACTTTAAAACTAACGATATGGGGGCGCCTGGGTAGTTCAGTCGGTTGAGCGTCTGACTCGGTTTCAGATCAGATCACGATCTCAGGGTCACGAGATGGAGCCCTGCATCAGGCTCCACGCTCAGCGAGGAGTCTGCTTGAGATTTTCTCTCTTGCTCTTCCTCTGCTCTTCCCCCTGTTCATGCTCTCTCCCCACTCTCTAAAATAAATAAATCCTTTAAAAAACCCAATAAAACTAATGACACGTATGCCTAAGATACAGATGGGCTTGTCTGATATTTCCAACTCTTTCCATTCTACTAAAGTAGATCTAATACTCAATCTGTAAATACCATATACATAACCACTAAATACTTGGACCAACTTTGGGGATAGTACACTGAATTACTGAACTTTACACAAAGGATCTTATAAAATCTATTGAAAATGGAGACAATTTTGTTGTTTTCTTACGATGATGACTGATGTAAGGAAAGACTTAAATTAAGTATTAGTGCTTAGATAAAAAAAATACCCATTGCCTAGGTTAAGCTAACTTACTTGAATAATTTCTTGGTAGACAAATAAATGTGTAAATGTTAAGATGAAGAACAAAATGCCTTATAAAAAAATCTTAATTAACTCAGGGTCAAAATGTTAAAAATGTTAATTTGTACCAAATCAAGAGAATGAAAAATTGTTTTTGAAAGTAATTTTTAAAGCAATTTCCACTCATGTTAGATTTAGTTTTATTTTGTATTTTTAAATTTTTTAAAGATTTTATTTATTTATTTAGAGAAAGAGCAAACGCTGGGGGGTGAGGGGTAGGGGAGAAAGAATCTCAAGTATGCACTGAGTGTGGAGCCTGACACAGGGCTCGATCTCACAACCCTAGGATCATGACCTGAGCTAAAATCAAGAGTTGGATGCTTAACCAACTGAGCCACCTAGGTGTCCCTACATTTAGCTTTAAATTTAAAATCTGAATGTCCTTTGTAGGCGGTCTCTAGATGTGTTAAATATTAGTAAGTTAAAACGAAAATATCTTAAACTTCACAAGCAATAATTCACTCAAATATAACTCTTGACATCCTGGATCTAGCTTGCTTTGTCAGTTCCTATTTTTTTGTTAAAGAAAAGAAGAAAAAGAGAAAAGGAATGAAAGTCATGCTAGCAAGTGATCACAAAAGTGCTGATATCTGTGTTAAAAAAAAGCATGTAAATGTGTAAGCATTCTACTTTTTTGGCAAAGCACTATTTTAGGCAACTTTATAAATTTGCATGTAATCTAAATTTTTTTTTACATTGAACAGACACATATATATGGATAAATGAAAGACCATGGAAAAGGTATCTGGTGAAGACTTAAAACTGAATCAATGAGAAGTAAAATAAAATATGTCTTCTGGTATCTACAGTTATTCCTGGGTCTTTTAAAAAATGATAAGGACTCTAGAGAATGACAGAAAAAGGAAAATGCTGATTTTATGATGGTGATTTTTGAAGTTTAAATCACCTCACTATAAACAAAAGTGTACATACCAAAAGAATGAAGAACATAAAGAACACAAATGTAGTGAAATAAATTGGTCCCAAAACTCGATTAGCTTCCTCAATCTCTGCGAAGTTGATATCACCCAAAATGATACGGAACTGAGTGAAACTATAAAAACAAAACAAAACAACACAATACAAAAACAAAGAATGTCCAGCATTGATGTAACACTCCTTAAAGCTGACTTCATACTTTTGGACTTTTTTTTATCAGTATAGCTAGCTGCCAAATAATAGAAAACTGTCAATCCCTTTGGGAAACTCCTGCTACTTATATGACCAATTGAAGCCTCTGGAATAAAAATAATATGCTTTCATGCCAAATATTTCCATTTAGTTAAAAGAAAAATAATGTTATTAGGTGACACATAGCAATCAGCTATACGAATTTGACACATAACCTGGCTAAAATATGATAAATCGAAACTTCACGACGGTCACCCTGGTTCTGAATTTAAAACCTCTTAAAAAAAAAAGACTTGAAGGATTGCCAAAATTGTATGCAATCAAAGTCTGATATCCCCACACACACTCTAAGTGGTGTTGAGTGGCTATGGGTCTTAATCAGTAAAGTCATTTCCATTCCTGACTTCCGTCAGTGACATTACTTAGTGTCTGTCCTCCAGTACAAAGCCCTATAACTTTAATTATCATAATCCTCTTCTTTCTTAACTAACTCTTTTCTAAATGGTGTGGAAATCTAATACTGTTTTTTTTTGTTTGTTTGTTTTTAGTCTTCATATCATATTTGAGAACTTTGGAAGACTGAAAATTCCTGTAGCGATTTGAGTTTCTCTTAGAATATTAGAAATACTATTTTTTCTTAGAAAAAAACCTCCAATTTTAAAACACACAGCAACAATATTGAATAAGGATGAAAATATAGGCAAATGTCCCTTAAAAGCTGCCGTCTGCACTAGGTCCCGTGAAGCCCTCTGTCTTTGTAACAGTACTGGTTTACTACAGCTGTTTTACTATGGTCTCATTACTTTAGGGCAATCTTAAGCTTAACAGCATTATGCACTGCCGTCTTTGCATCCATGGACCATCGCTTCTGGGAAAGAGAATTAATTCCTATTTTTAAATAACTATTTTAAAATACTTGTTGATTAAATAGCACCTATGGAAAAAAAAATAAAGAGCACCCATGAAGAGTTCTTTATCCTTCAGAAGACAATGACATCTCTGATTAAATTTTTCTTTTTAATTTCATATATACTTACATACACTCTTGGAAAGTACTGAAGTCATCAACCTGAGTGCCAAAGACGAGGTAGGCCAACTGAGCATATGCTAAGAAAATAATGAAGAACATAATTGCAAAGCCAAATAGGTCTTTGGCACACCGAGACATGGTTGTGGAGAGCTGACTCATGGTCCTGTTAAAGTTGATGAATTTGAAGAGCTGTAACAGAGGGAAGACATCAACAGATGAACGGGTAAACAAAACGTGGTAGATACACACAATGGAATGTTACCCAGCCTTAGCAAGGAATGAAATTTTGATACAGGTCACAACATGGATGAACTTGAAAGCATTATGCTAAGGGGAATAAGCCAGACACACAAAAAAACCCAACTATTGTATGACTGCACTAACATGGAGTAGCTAGAATATGGAAATTAATAGAGACAGAGGTGACCAGGGCCTGGGGTGAGGGGGGAATTTGGAGTTGGTGTTTACTGGATATGGAGTTCAGTTGGGATGATGAAAAAGTTCTGGAAATGCATATGGTGATGGTTGGTCAACACTGTGAATGTAATTAATGTCACTGACATGTACACTTAAAAATGGTGAAAGTGATCAATTTTATGTTATGTATATTTTACAACAACGTTTTTGGAAGAGAGAATAATGAATGCTTTTTTCCCCAAACCCAGTAACTATTTATGCATTCAAAAAGTACTTGTTGAGTGCCTACCATGTGCCAGGCACTGTTTTTGGAGCTGGGAACAGCAGAGAACAGAACAAAGCTCCCACCCTGATGTTGCTAACATTTTACACAGTGGTGGCAATATAGTAGAAACAGGTTCAAATCATAATTAAGAGGATTAGGGATATTCATCCCCCTAAGAAAGATTAAAATAAAAGAGGAAAAGAACCCACAAATGAAAATCAGTAAAGAAAAATTAAAAACCCCTTCTGGGAAATACTTATTGCATGTTATTAACTGTCATTCATTGTTTAGCGACTATGGGCCAGGCTTTATGGGAATTATGCATCATCTTTGCAATGGGATTGAAATACTGGTATCCTGTCTGCAGGAGGCAGCCAGGGCTCAGAGTCAGCAGTTGAACCCAGCTCTGCCCGATGGCAAAGCCATACTGAACATTTCTGTAGGCAAGACACTAAGGATGGCTGTTCAGGTTGCTGGTCACAGCCCAGAGGCCAGACAACCTCAGTAGCTCTAGCCTGAAGTCCTGAGGGAAAACCAATAGGGGGTACATTAGAAGTCGAGTCACAGTCCCTGTCCTAAAGAACTTTAATTGTTCTTCAAGTTTTGGAAGCAGAAGAGTTACAAGCAAAGAACTCAATAAAATGCTTAGCCTGAGGCACAAACTGAAAGGAAATCTTTCAATTTTACTTAAAGAGCGCTTATACATTGTTTTGGGCCACAGTAAACATTTTTTGAGGGTTGCAATCAAATTACTTAATTCCAACTGGATTTGGATAATTATTACTATTTTATGATAAAAATTGGGTATGTGAGTGGTGATTTTTCTTGAACAAGCATGTAACTAAATAAATAGCAAGAGAAATACAGAATTAGGCCTACACCCTCTGATAACTATCAGGCCTTCCAGGTATGAATACCAATTCTTGAAAAAAAAAAACTTTTGGTGAGTAGCTTCTAGAACAGTGTTGTTTAATAAAACTTTCTGTCACAATGGAAATGTTCTTTATTTCCACTCCAGTAAGTAGCCATTAGCCACCATTCAGACACTGAGATCTTAAAATGTGCTAGAGTGACACAGGAACTGAATGTTTCATGGCATGTGATTTTAACTAATTAAAATTTCAATTTAATAGCCACTTGTGGCTAGCAGCTATCGCCTTGATAGCAGAATCCTAGATCTTCACAGGTGACATGCTGGCAGCTGTCTATTACTAAAATTTCCTGCATCTCCAACATTGAGGCTCATTTGTATATGAAATGCTCTAACCTTTCACATACATGGAAACGCACATTACGTTTCAGAAAAGAAGGACACGAGTAATTAAGGTACTACTTGGAAGAGTATGTACCTGTCCCAACCTCAATTCTAGGTAAAGCTTCCGTATGGCCTCCACCCAGAAAAGAGGCAATCCTTCTGTAGATCATTTCCAATGCATCTTCCCATCCCTTCCCATCTGCACGCCTCATTCTTAGTTCCTTTTCCTTCACCTGGTCACACCATATCAGGTGAAACTCAGACCAGTCTCTGTGTTAGTGTAGCCTAGGGCCCCAAGCCCAGCTGACTTGAAAAGGGCTCTTAACGGCACTTGTTAAACAAACCTGCAGAGACAGGTCTTGTAAGAGTGCAGGTCAGGTCACAGGGAGCACCATTCACAGTGAAAGAGGAAGGATCACATGGATCCTGCTAGTTTACTTGCAAAATATGAAGCAGCTATGGCTGGCTATTCGAATTTGGCTACAAAAGCAAATTCAAGTCCTACAGCATTTTGTGTACCTATGTTAGTAAAAAGAAGAGAAAAATATTGAAAATCCGGGACATAAAACTTTTAAATTACCTTAATCCAGACAAAAAATACGATGACAGCAGCTATATTGTTGAACTGTATTTGCCAGTATGCCAGATGATCAAAGTTGGGGAAAGTATTTTGATCTTCTAGAAACTGTAGCAGCACCTCCACATTTGATGCTCTATGTATGTTAATTCCTATAGCTACCACTGAAAGCTGGAAAACAAAAGATTTATGTATTATTACAGTGTTTTAGAAACATGTAACTTACCTTAAAATGACTATTTTTCCTTACCTATGTATTACTTCTAGGGCTCACCAATCTACTTATCCAAATCACTCATACAAATGACAAGTGTTGAGCACAGCCATAAAACAGGTATAGTAATAAATCACTGACATCCCCTTAGTTAGGAAGAGAAATCCAATGAGTACAAGTGTACATGTGTGCACGCATGCATGTGCAAACACACCAACATGCTATGTTGCTAGATTACAAAATCAAACTCAAACAGGAATGCCTTTTTTTCTGCCACCCTCATTTAAATCACTTTCCACCCTTTTGCTTTCTCAGCCTCATCTTGCTTTGCTTTTGTTTGTTTGCTTGTTTTCAACTGTTAACCATACATTCTTTCCAATATTCAACAAATACAAGTGAGTATCTATGTACACAGTATTGTGCCGGGGCTAAGAGGAACAAACAGAAATAAGATGCACAAACTCTATTCTCAAGAAACTTACACTCTGGTTCAAGACCAGGCACACACACAAAAATAAGTAACACAAAAACCTAGTAAGGAATTGACGTCACACAACATAAGGTGAAAGGTGAAACAAGACATAACTAAAGAGTGCTCTTAGGAGGAAAGAAATTGCTTGGTCTTAAAAGATGGTGGGGACGATGGTCAGAGAGAACCCAAGAAGACTTGCAGTGGGAATATATGTGAGCCAAGGGTTCCCCTCCTGCTCATTTCTGTCCCTTAATTTATGACCACGAAACTTTCCACATCAGCTTCACTTCTGGGTTCTAAAGCCACAGGTGAGGAGAACATTAGGCCCTACTCACATCCATTACCATTGGATTAATGTGTAGGTGTGGAAAGTGCTAGAGGTTCATCATTACAACCGGGGCCTCCTGTGGGGCCTGAAGCCACAGCAAGTGGGTTGTCACAGGTGCTAGGACCTTTGCAGTTCATTCCCTTTCTCTTCTCATGCATGATGGTCAAAGGCCACTTCATTAGCCCTTCTTGAGATGGATGTCCTGATCAAGGCTCCAGGTGATTATCATAGCAAAGACCCGCCTGGCTACCAACCACAGCTGAAAAAAGCCAACCTCACCACCTTTTTTCTGTGAAGGATCCCTACAGTAAATCTTGGATTCTTGTGCTGGTGGTAGGAATGTTTTCGCCGAGTTCTCTGGAATACACTGAAAATATTTCTCTTTGTTGACTTAATCAAGATGGAAGGGTTGACTAACTAAACAACAATAACCCTTTACCCAACTCTCACTAGGACAATTGCCTTGTACCCAGCAGGTGTCATTTATACAATGTCAATATCATATCAATACACTGAATTTCCTAGAGAATTCTTCTTCAAAATAGAGAATGAGAGAAAAGAGATGAGGGAAAGAGATTTTGTAAGCACTTGAGTTATGTCCTCCTGAGTTTTCTTTGGGATTCTCCATCCTCATCTACCAAAGAATTTTCCTTCCTTAATGTAAGCTTCATAAGGGCAGGGGTTTGGGTTATTTTGTTCAGTTCTATATCCCCAATGCCTAGAACAATGCCAGGCACATAGCAGGTGCTCAGAAAATATTTGTTGAATAAATGAATTAATCATTTCACCCCTGAAACCTACCAATCAACAAAATAATTTGAATTTAGGCTTTTTAAAAAAAAGATTTTGGGCACATCTGGGTGGCTCAGTCATTAAGCGTCTGCCTTGGGCTCGGGTGGTGATCCCACGGTCCTGGGATCCAGCCCTGCATAGGGCTCCCTGCTCTGCAGGAAGCCTGCTTCTCCCTCTCCCACTCCCCCTGCTGGTGTTCCCTGTTTCGCTGTAGCTCTCTCTGTCAAATAAATGAATAAAATCTTAAAAAAAAAAAAAAAGAGGACTTTGTCTATTTATTTGAGAGCGAGAGCAAGAGAGCAAGAGCACAAATGGGGGGAGGAGCCGAGGGAGAGGGAGATGCAAGCTCCCGCTGAGTAGGGAGCCCTATAGGAGGCTGGATCCCTGAACTTCAGGATCACAACCTGCGCCGAAGGCAGACGCTCAACCGACTGAGCCACCAGGCGCCCCAAATTTAGACTCCTTGATAGTTTTCTTTTTATCAATAATTGTGCTAGAAAGACTGTTTAGGTCAAATAGTTTGACTAAAATAAGCCCACAGATTTCTAGAGTCTTTGTAAAAGAAACGAAAGGAAAACAGGGAAAATAATTTCAAAGTGATTCCAAGATGTTATATTTATATTTAGGGTAGAATTACTTTTCAAGTTTCAGGTGTGCCTTAGCCTGATAAAAATGCCTCTGCTTTTTTCATGGGGTTGAAGGTCCCGTGGAGCACAGGGCTTAGTCTGGAGGGTGAGCAGAAGGTGTGCCCTCATTTCTGCTGGGTCAGAGAAGGTTTCAAAGGAGAAGAAGGATTCCAGTAGCCCTTCCTTATTCTTTACAAAAGCACACTGTCTGAATTGTTGTCTTGGCAGTACTGAGAGTTAAAAAAAGAAAATAAGAACAATAGAACAATGAAGCAAGTTTTCAAAGAAATACTTGCAAAATGTTGTGGTCACTGAGCCAAAAAAACTATCCTCAAATTCCATGATATGAATAGCTATTTTCTCCGAAGTGGGTACAAGGCCATTCCCTGGGGTGTGGAAAGAAAATATGAAAACTTCTACCCAAGTGAAAAGAAAGTGTTAGAATTCTGTTTGTATTTTTTTAACCCAATCTTTCAAATTCGATGTTGTGTATGTTTTTACAAATGTACTTATTATACCACACACACACACACACAAACACAGTTTATAAATAAATAGAATACATTAGGGCGTGTTGTTAAAGTTTTTGCTGATAGGTGTACATAATCGAAGAGGCTGGTGGCCACCGACTATTCTTTTGCTGATATTGAAGGTATTTGGTTAAAACGCAAACAAGCCTGCCATTAATTAGCATAATACACACTCACCTTTTTACCTTTATTCTCAACGACTTAACTATAAGTATATCCATATAAACTAAAAAGGCAGGGTTTACAACCTTAGAGTTCCAAACACTAATTGTTCTCTAGAATAATTTTCAATGTGTATGGACCCCCACTCTTCCATCATGCAGTACAGAAATATTTTGGAAAGTTACTTCCAGTCTACTTGCCTTTCCTACCTCCTTAAATGGTGAAATTCCTTCGTTACTGTTATTAATATACTGAGAATTTGGGGGATCAAGAGTTTACCTACAGGAAGGGCATGATGTTACACAGCCATCGTGAAAGAGGGGATGCACTTCTAAATGCATCCGGGCTGAATGGGTTCTACCCTGTATTCTGCAGGAATTTTTACTTTAAGTAAAAGCTCTTTCTGAATTACATATGCAGGTAGCTTGAGAGGCAATGGCAGAGTGGCTAAGGTTACTGTGAGAAATGAAGGTACATCTGGATGTGAAAAGTACTCGGACCTGTGTCTGACACACACCACTTCTAAAGCATTAGTGATTACTATTATTATTATTGCTCCAGTTAACATTATTGTCCTGCAATAGAGATCTATATAGTTCTCTTCAGTGTCTTAAGCATTCTTTTTTTTAAAGATTTTATTTATTTATTTGACACAGAGAGAGAGACCGCAAGTAGGCAGAGAGGCAGGCAGAGAGAGGAGGAAGCAGGCTCCCTGCTGAGCAGAGAGCCCGATGCGGGCCTCGATCCCAGGACGCTGAGATCATGACCTGAGCCGAAAGCAGAGGCTTTAACCCACTGAGCCACCCAGGCGCCCTGTCTTAAGCATTCTTTTACTCACATGTGAATAACATTTTCCTGTATTTAAAAGATCTTAAAATGTATTTCAGAACACATTTTCTGTATTTTGCCCGCTAATTCTAGTGATAATTTGATAACGATTTGATGTAAATGCTTCACGAGGCCCAGATGAATTTCTGGTTGTTAGGGGCAGGGGGAGACTAACGGCCAAGAGGTAGGGTAACGGAAGCCAGAACCCTGATAGGGTAATGCACCACTTACTGAGACTTCAGGGGGGCATCTCTGTCAGCGGACAGTGGGAAGGATGGACTTTGAGGCATGTAACCATTAAGCACGTCCTTATATGCTTCAGTGTGTAAGAGGACTCAGCGGAAGACTATGCGTTCTTGCTCAAGGGAGAAAGGTCGGCAAAAATGCATGTCTCCAGAGAGGCCCCTGGAAGGAAGTGATGAGGATGATGTGGAAGGCAAACCATGTTGAACAAGTGTAATAAGTTATAATAGAGTCAAGGGCAGGCAGGGATCTACACGTGTCCTAGTCTCAACTCTATCCTCACTGCCTTCTGATTTCTTGTACCTGATGCAGAAAACCCTGACGGTCCCTCACTGGTATTTTGTACACTGAACTATTTGCAGGAAATTTTAAACTGCAGGGAGGCTTTCTCTGCCACCACAAATTATTTTCAAGATGTTTCTTCTTGCCGTGACTTTACACAAGTACAGAAAAATACAAAATAATTTTTGCTAGTAGTTGAAGAAAAATATCATTAACAATAACAAAAAAAGAATAAACAAAACATTCTTTTCTCCCTCATGTCTCATAGGGCATGCCAAAGCCAAATACAAATTACTAAGTTATTCTTTTTTTTTATGTCTTTGAATTCTTGCTGTATCAGCACATACAGATCTCTTTCATTTTTTAAATTAAACTGATAAGAACAGATACTACACTTGATCTTAGCCAAAAGGCCGAGAAGCGATCATCATTTTTTAAATTAATTAATTAATTAATTTTTAAGTCATCTCTACACCCAACGTGGGGCTCAAACTCGCGAACCTGAGATCAAGAATCACATGCACTTCCAACTGAGCACTGGCTCAGGTCCCCCGCTAAGTTATTCTTGTTATTAGTGTGGCTAATTGACAGCTTATCATAAATACCTCTCTACTTCTACATTCAGAATTACTCATGCAAAATGCAAAAATAATTAGTAACACTGAAGTTAAAAGAGCAGAGGAGAACGTTTAGATTCTCCTTCAGGAATATCAGGATCCACAGTAGTGAGGAGATACATCAAGGACTCTAGTTAACACGTTTTATAACAGAGTAGGGAATTTGGTGGTGTTCTCAAACCTACCACAACGATCACAACATCCAGACAATTCCAGAAACTCCTGAAATAGTGTAGCTTGTGAATGCGAATTTCCAATATCTCTTCCACCACATAGTAAAGGATAAATAAACAAAAGATAATCTCACAGGCTGCCAGGAAGAAATCAAAAGTTGTGACATATCGGATCAGCTTTACAGGCTGAAATTGCCAAGATGGAATCACACCGCCTGTTGCTGGAAATTCAACCAATAACCTGCGTTGCAATAAGAACAATTAAAACAGTAACAACAACAACACATGGATGCAGCCGGGAAAGGACACCCATCTATTCTGTCCCTGCACTATGAAGGGATTAAAACTGCAACCACGAGTCACCCCAAACTGGTGGCAGGTTTTCTATCACGGCTAGTTACTACATACTTGTACAATTCTGTGTCCCCAAAAGGAACAAGGCTTCCCAAGTCCTCCAGAGATTATTCCTCCTCACTCTTCCCTTTACTTTTCTGGTATTTATACTGCTCAAAATGCTCTATAGATTTGTTTTGGTTTTTTCTTTTCCCCTTAATGTAGAAGTTAATCAACAAATAAGCCTTTCTAGGACTTTTATTAAATGCAAGTAATTCAACTAGGCAATGAAGAACATAAGAAATGTTAACTCATGCACTCATACACGTATGGCCTGTTGAGAAGCAGGGTGTGTGTGTGTGTGTGTGTGTATATGAGTATGTATATGTATCCACAAACTGGGTTTCTCATTCATTCATTTGGTATCACCTACCTAGCACTGAATGATTTGTCCTAGGGGCTATTCTTGCTACCCTTCCCAGAGCCTTATAGTTAATAGGTGTTCAGTAAATGTCTGATAGTTTAAAACAGTAACACATATTTTTTTACATTCATACTGATGGCACTGTTGTTTAGTGTTTCATCATAGTGTTTTAGCATTGAAGTGAGGATGTTTCTTGCCAAATTCCCATTTCGTAGATGTCACAGTGAGAAAGTTAAATGATTCGTTTAATGGTACAAATTCCCTATCCTAGAAATAAAATACCTAGCTCCTTCACTTTAAGACTTTTAAAAGACATTCAGTCAACTATTAGGTTTAACTGTCTCTTCTTCTACAGGCTGGGTAGCCGCACCTGGACTCTGGGTGTCTAGGACTCAAGCACGAGCAATAATCAGATCCAGGCAGAGACACTGGCAAATCATAATTGGTCAAGGAAGGGTGAAAATTCTTCCTTCCTCTTCACTGTCCATCTCCTGGGATTTTTTTTTTTTTTTGGTTTGTTTATTTTGTTTTAATTTTTGTTTTTTTTTTCTTATTCGGGGTGTTGGAGAGCAGGGGTAAGAACCAAACACCCAGGAGAGCAATACTGAAATGCCGTGCCTCATCACAGGCTCAGTGTGAACTTGGAAGGGCAGAAAGTAGCCTCTGTGTGCCAAGTCCTCTCTCTCTGTCCTGCTCTAGCCCTGCATCTGTCAACCCCTCCAGAAACGTAGACAGTGACATTGAGAAATAAAATAAACGCCTTGATGATATTCACTCATAAAGTATATGGGGAGGATGTGGAAGACATACTCAGGACCTTCTACAGATATTCCCTTAAATGTCAATCAGAATTGAGCGCTTGTTTTTATCCTCTTTCTAGTCACACAGAAATCATGAGGAAAAGTTCAATAATAATTGTAATCGATTTTCATTCATTTCTAGTCATAACTCTTATCTGACTTATTGTGATGTTATTTCCTTCAAAAGTTGTTAAATACACGGTCTGGAAAAATCCAACTGGCCATGTAAAGCTGACATGCATTTAGCCTCAAAAATGATCACAAAATAAGGATATTATGATAATTTATCCTTCTTATTTGGTTGGTAAATATCTATGTGCAAGAAATTCATACCAGTGACGTCTGGGTGTTGCTGACACATTCACCAGGAGGATTCAAGGTGGTGAACTCTGGATGCCCTTGCCTTGTTCTACTTTTCCCTTTTTTATAGTACATATCACCTTCTAATATATTACTTCATTAACCTGTTTGTCTATTGTCTATTATCTGTCTCCTCCTGGTTGAGCGCAAGCTCTGGAAGATGAGGGATGTTTCCTTTGTTCACTGATGTGTCCTAAGAGCTGAGAACAGTGCCTGGTATATACTAAGTGTCCAATATATGTTTGCCGAATAAATGAACAGAAGGCCCCAGAGAAGCTCATAGGATTTTTGTCAGTTTTCTCACTGCTAACCGCAGTGACCATGATGACAATGTCACAGGTCTGAGAAGGGACTTTATGTGCTTTTGGTGAATCTTGTGTGTAAGCAGACATCTGGGTAACCTCCTGAACCCAGGCATAGCCCCTGATGGCTGTGCTTGTGTTCTTAAATAGCACAGGCATCATCTGCGAGTGGGAAATTCAGGGAAATGAGTCAAGATTTGATGGCCAGAGGCCTTGGTAACAGAGCATAGAGCACTGATTGTCCTTACAACGAGAAAGAATAGATGTTAGCAAAACACGGTGCTTTTCCTGGGAAGGCTCCAACTTTGGGATAAACTTGGATCAGACTTAAGTTTCTTCCCAACTTCTAATATTCTAAGATCCTAACTCACTACCACCAAATATATTGATCCCACTAAGCCTTTGGTTTTCATCCTTCCCTTGCTATTGGCTCTGATCCTCGGCACTCTCTTTTAGCCAACTGCAGCAACGGTTTCCTGGTCTCTCTCAAGACTAAGAGGTACCTACAAGTACACAGACATGGGAGGGATCAGTGCCCTTGGTACACACCTGATCACACAGAACAGGTTAATGTTGGCGTTGTATACTGAAAAATCAATAAAAGTTGCCCTGGTTCCTCGGTCCAGCCAGCCATTTTTCTTGAGGCTGGCAACCTGGGCAGCTGTCTCCTCTCTTGTTCTTGACAAATCCAGGTAATAGCCAGCTCCACTATAGGTTGCAATCATTCCCCAGTGGCTACTCCCATTCAAGTCTTTTTCACTTGTGTAGATCCAACTAATTAAAAAACAAAATGAAAACAAAACAAACAGATACAATCAGTGGAACACTTAATGCAATCACAAAGACAGCTGGTTCCTGGTTTGGTTTGACAGAGTATGTAATAAATCAAGTTAAGTCTTATCAAGCTGGGTACTGTGTTTGGTGAGGGGCTTTGTGTTTTCTTATTGAATTCTCATACACTTATTATCCCCATTTTAGGAATGAGGGCCATGAAGCTCAGTGAGGTCCACTCAGTCTCAAAGCTTCTGAGGTTACTGGCAGGAACCTACACCAGGACAGATTCTCTAGAATCTGTGCTATTAGCCCTCAGTTTATATAGGTAACTATACTCAGGGGCTAGATGACTCTAGGCTGTCAGAGAAAATTGCAGGCAAGAGGTATAAGTTCATTAAGTACCACTATCGGCAACTGAACTAGACAAGACTCCACAAGGCATTTGGGAATTAATAATTAATTAATGAGAGAGGGGGAGAGAGGGAGAGTGGTGGGGAGCAGAGGGAGGGAGGGGAGAGAGAGAGAATCTTAAGCAGGCTCCACGACCTGTGCAGATTCCAACATGGGGCTCAATCTCAGGACCTTGAGATCATGACCAGGGCTGAAATCAGGAGTTTGACACTGACTGAGCCACCCAGGTGCCCCAGGACATTTGGGAATTTAATACACAAATATTGACAGAGGCTCTCTAGGAACCAGATGCTTCTTTGGCATTAATGAGGATATAAAGATGAACCAGGTTTCCTTTCCCTCTCAAATTTATAGTAAGTAGGGAGAGAAAAGTCGTGAAACAAAATACAAAGTAGATGGATGATATCCAAGAGAGAAATAAGAGAAATTTCTTGGGCAGATCACAGGAAAGCTATCCTTGTCCACGGGTCCAGTGACAGGAAAGGTGCATCAGAGAAAGCTTTTAGAAGAAACTGCAGTGGACCTGGGCTGTGAAAGGTAAATAGGATTCAGGCAGGCATCAGTGGATGGGAAGGGCATTTTCAAGCCTGAGCCGGGGCGGGGGTGGGGGGGTG